>JAQFVV010012717.1:0-556128 GCA_028023455.1 Epiperipatus broadwayi
TCCCTACACGACGCTGTGTGTGTATTCACATATACACGCAATAATAATAACTCTATTAACTCCATGTATGTGTGTGTATTAACAGATACATGCAATAATAATTTAACTATTACAAATGAATACAAGTATGTGTGTGTATGCTTATTAACAGAGATACGCAATAATAATGTAACTATTACAAATATTCAAGTATGTGCGTGTATGCTAAAGGCATCACAGAAACGATTAAGGTTGGTCAGAGATAGCCAGACTGACCACTTTGTACCTTGTGACATGGGATGACCAATGGAAATAGAGAGTGTTACAAACCGGGATGGCGGGAAAAAACAAGGTCAGACTTGCTAGGTGAAGTTGAGGGATGGATGCGTTTTCCTGAGTGCACAGACACTACTTCACTTTCAGCTCATCTCGCGGAGAGGTCTACCTCCGAACATACCAAGGTAGACCTAGGGACCATTACAGGATGTATAGACTTTAATATTATTTATTGTAAGCCTGCGGGCCTTTAAGACTAGAGTTGTATAATAATGTGTTAGTCAGTTTATGTTCTGTAACAATTGTATTATATATTGATCCTTGCACATGTATTTATGTATATAAACCTATTAACTCCACTACCGAGTTCGTGTGTTAATTATATAATAATACTTGTCGCTGTTGAGTGCAATAAATCTCACTCAAACCTTGACCATATAAATATCCGACTAGTACTGGATATTGCACTAGCGCAGTCATAACAGTTCAATTTGAACCCTTGCAGTCTGCTGACAACCAAATAAGTCAGGCAGAATTATTGAAGTAGCGGTATTAAACGAGTTAGTTATATAAATTGCTTAAAATGCAATCGACACTATCCGAGTTTGATGTCAGAGAGGCAAACGAGTGGCCCCTGTACATTCAACAGATTGAAAATTACTGTTTTATTAACAGAGTAGAGGAAGATGCATATAAAACAGTGACATTATTATGTTTTGCAGGAAAAGGGGTCATACAAATAGCTAACAGATTAGCAGAACCCAACACTCCTGAAAAATTAACCTACAATGAGTTAAAAGATCGTTTGTCAAATTATTTTAATCCTCGCCCATCTAGGCACATCACCAGACTTCATTTTCAAAATCGCCATCAAGGCAGAAACGAAAATACGCAGGATTACGACTCAGCCCTACGCGAACTCGCAAAAAACTGCTGTTATGATTCATATTTAGAAGAAGCGCTACTGGAACAATTCCTATGTGGAATGAATAGCGACAGTTTGAGGCAGCAGTTACTGGCTGATAAAGACATAAATTATCGTGGAGCTATCAAACGCAGTATCGCTCACGAAATAGTGGTGGAGCAAGCAAAAGAATTTGCTTTGAAAAAAGGCATTGATAGCGATCAAACAGGAATATTTGGTGTTGAAAAACTCAACAAAGGGTCTTCCGATAACAAAACTATTAAACAGACAAATAAAAGTCAGACAAAGTGCTATTGTTGCGGAAAGCTAGGTCATATAGCTAAAGATTGCTATTTCAAACACGATCGATGTAGACTGTGTAAAAAAATAGGTCACATGGTGAGAATGTGTGAAAATAGAACAGTTGACCAAGTTAAAGGAAATAATATACAAAGTATAAATAATACCAAATGTAATATTGTTATAAATAACACGGTTATAAATCAAGCACAGAAATTTATGACTACTGTGAAAGGTTACTAAAAAACCCTGTCGATGGAAATAGACAGTGGTAGCGGCATTTCTTTAATATCCGTAGCCAACTGGAATTCGATCAGGGCGGAAATAAGAGAGCCCCCTAGGCTTAGCAATACTAAGCTTAGAGCATCGGACGTAAATGGTAAAGAAATAAAAATTAAGGGTGTAGTCCAAGCCCAAATTACGAGTAGTAAAGGCAACATTTCAATCTTGCCGCTATATATTGTTCATGCCCCCATAAACCCTCTCATTGGTCGGGACTGGTTTACAGAGCTCGGAATTGAAATTTCATTGGTCAAAAAAATTGACAGTGAAAAAGACATAAGAGATTGTTTCCCTAAACTTTTTAATGGCAAACCAGGAACGATTAAAACTAAACCTGTGTCACTGGAAATGTCACCAGAGGCCATGCCAATAATTTGCAGACCTCAGAAGGTCCCCTTTGCACAGAAAGAAAAAGTAGCGAAAGAGATAAATGGCATTCTAGAACCGACAGAGGAGACAGAGTGGGCGACTCCACTGGTCACATAACCATCAACAAATCTCTAAATAAACACGCCTACCCTGTTCCAAACTCCAGAGAAATATTAGCATCACTGCAAAAATCAAAATATTTTGCTAAATTAGATTTAGATGCGGCCTTCCATCAAATTCCAGTAACAAATAAGGCTGCCAAAATTCTAACACTGACTACTCATGTGGGTCTATTCAAATGCAAACGCCTCTCATTTGGCATAGCATCTGCTCCCAGTATATTCCAAGCAAAAATTGAAACTCTGCTTACTGGATGCGAGGGCGTTATCCCTTATTTTTACGACATATTAATTACTGCAAGATCAGAAAATGAATTGTATTGTCATCTAACTACTGTCTGTCAAAGGCTAGAAGAGTTTGGAGCATAATTAAACACTGAAAAATGTATATGGAAGGCCACTGAATTAAAGTTTTTAGGGCACATAGTCTCTAGCTCTGGGACAAGGCCATCCCCCGAAAAGGTCAAAGCAGTGAGCTAGAAAGCCTAGTAACGTAAAACAATTGCAGGCTTTTTTGGGTTTGGTAAACTATTTTGAGAACTTCCTAGAGGGCAAAGCTCACATAGCCAAACCATTATACGAGCTACTGAAAAAGAATCAGAAATGGAAATGGGAAGCAACACAAGAAAGGGCTTTTCAAAATACCAAAGCTTTACTTGTATCAAACAAATTACTGGTACACTATGATAGCGATCTTGAAATAACACTAATGACTGATGCATCAGAATATGGAGTGGGGGCAGTAATATGTCGCCCAGCTCAATCTGGGGAATGTCCCATAGCATACGCATCATGCACTTTGTCCAAAGCTGAAAAAAATTATAGTCAGCTGGATAAGGAAGCGCTAGCTATAGTATTTGGAATTCGTAAATTCCACCAGTATCTATACGGTCGTTATTTCAAAATCATGACAGACCATAAACCACTTCCGGGAATTTTAGGCATCAAACAAATTCCAGAACACCTCAGCCCACACATGTTGAGATGGATTAACATACTCGCCGAGTATGATTACAGTCTGGAATATAGAAAGGGAAAGAATATTGGTCACGCCGATGCGTTATCCCGAATGCCTGACAACTCAGAGAATACAACAAGCGAAATAGAAATCAATTATATTGACGCACTTCAAAGCCAGACTCTTAATAGCCAAAAAGTAGCAGCATGGACTAATGAAGATGCTGGCTACAAATGGCTGATGGAAAAAATTAGAAGAGGCTGGCCAGCACAGCGTCCTCCGTTTTTGCACATAGAGCTACGGAAAGCTCACGAAAAATTATCAATATGTAAAGGTTGCATTCTTAAAGGCGATCAGGTCCTAATACAAAAATAGGTAGATCGCACATACTAAATTTATTACATGAAGGTCATCCAGGCATTGTCAGGGCAAAAGCGTTAGCCCGTAGTTATGTATGGTGGCCAAGAATCAGCACTGAGATAAAAACATTCATAAAAAATGTTCTAGCTGTCAGTCATGTGCAAAAGCACCCCCAGTGAAATATGAAGCTTGGAAAGAAGCAGAGAAACCTTGGCAGAGAATTCACATTGACCACTGTGGTCCAATCCATGGACAATTATTTCTGGTAGTGGTCGATGCCTACTCAGGATGGTCAAAATATAAACCAGTGAAAAATACAAGTTCGGATGAGACGCTGGACAAGCTCATGAAAATTTTTTGATACCACGGGCTACCAGAAACCCTCGTATCCGATAATGGAACCGGTTTCACATCTGAAAAATTTGCCGAATTTATGCAGGAATGGGGGATTAAACACATCCTTACCCCCCCCACCACCCCCAATCAAATGGACTGGCTGAGAAAGTGGTACAAAGCTTAAAGTCATCAATGAATAAATTGGGAAAAGGAAGACTCCAAGAGGCAGTTTTCATGGCGTTGCTATATCAGCATTCCACACCCACAGCTAAAACGGGCAGATCACCTGCAGAAAAATACTTAGGCCGGAAATTATGTACAAAGCTCTCAGCAATAATGCCATCAAAAGAGCATCAAATGTCAATTACGACAAACAACAAATTTTCACCTGATGAACAAGTCTGGGTGAAAAATAATTTAAAAAAATCATGGACTCAGGCATACGTGGTACGCCATTTAAGTAAACAAGTGGTTGTTGTCCGTATGGCAGACGGCAAACAATTGCACAAGCACATTAACCAATTGCGCAAGAGTGCAACAACAGAATTCTGTACTCCGCAATTGTTTAAAAGTAATGACAAAGAAAATGATACTCACTATGAAACTAAAAATAAAACAGAAATCATTACTGCTGACGAAGAAAGTCAAAATAGTGAAGAAAATGAAATAGTCACAGATGGTGAAATTAAATCACGCCCACGCGCAAAGAGGAGAACAAAAATTCCCCTCCGCCTGCACGATTATGTGTTAAGTTCAGAGAAGAAGAAATGAAAAAAAATCTTTTTTTTAAAAAAAAGTATGTCACTGAACTTGGGGGAGGCATGCTGTGGGTGTGTGTATTCACATATACACGCAATAATAATAACTCTATTAACTCCATGTATGTGTGTGTATTAACAGATACACGCAATAATAATGTAACTATTACAAATGAATACAAGTATGTGTGTGTATGCTTATTAACAGAGATACGCAATAATAATGTAACTATTACAAATATTCAAGTATGTGCGTGTATGCTAAAGGCATCACAGAAACGATTAAGGTTGGTCAGAGATAACCAGACTGACCACTTTGTACCTCGTGTCATGGGATGACCAATGGAAATAGAGAGTGTTACAAACCGGGACGGCGGGAAAAAACAAGGTCAGACTTGCTAGGTGAAGTTGAGGGGTGGATGCGTTTTCCTGAGTGCACAGACACTACTTCACTTTCAGCTCGTCTCGCGGAGAGATCTACCTCCGAACGTACCAAGGTAGACCTAGGGACCATTACAGGTCGTATAGACTTTAATATTATTTATTGTAAGCCTGCGGGCCTTTAAGACTAGAGTTGTATAATAATGAGTTAGTCAGTTTATCTTCTGTAATAATTGTATTATATATTGATCCTTGTACATGTATTTATGTATATAAACCTATTAACTCCACTACTGTGTTCGTGTGTTAATTATATAATAATACTTGTCGCTGTTGAGTGCGATAAATCTCACTCAAACCTCGACCATATAAATATCCGACTAGTACTGGATATTGCAGTCATCAATGTTCAAAAGACTCTTTTCTTATACTGCTTTTCATAAGTCTCAAAAAATTTTAAACAGATATAAAAATGAATTGTTTATATAAAAAATAAAGAGATAAAAATATGTGCCCAAGATCTAAATGAAAAGTTACTTGAAAAAGTTTTAAACTTAATTAAACAAGTTAAAACTTAAAAATTCCACTGTACAAGTCTTCCTAATAAGAACTCAGGAAGAAGATAGAAATGCTAACATTTTTGTCTGCTGAATTTGATAAATGACGATATAAATTATGTTCAACTAAATTCAATATAGATAGTGCTAGAATACTTCATTAACTCAAAATAATTAAATATTCATTTATACAACCAATTAAACTTTTAAATATTTACAAATTGGAATTTCTCAAGAGTATTAAAATAAATACTTTGAGATTCAAGATTTTTCTGGTTCATTTAAATAGGCCTGTAAAAACATTTTTATGAATTTGATGTTAAATATTACAAATGTCATTGTCCATATTTTCCATCCTAATAATAATTAAGAAATAATTAGAAATAGTTTCATTTTAATTCTTTTTAAGGCTGATTAATAATATGAGGTGTTTAATTAAATTTAATATAGATATCTTTAGAAGATTAAATTAATTCCTGAGAAAAATACATATTTATTGAGGCATTCAGTTATACTATTTCACATTTATGAATTGGAAATTTGTAAGGTTATTAAAACAAATAGTTTTACATTCTGGCTAGTGAATGTTGCTTCAAGACCCTATAAATTAACCTGTAAAAATATTTCCATGTCACTGTTCACACAAGTCTTCATCATAAGAGTTCAAGAATTAATATGAGAAAGTTTCACCTTTATTTGATTAAAGCTATAAATGGTAATGCAAAATTTTTAATTAAATTTAGCAGTAAAAGATTTCAATAGTTTCTAATATTTATATAGCGTGTGTGTGTAAATCAAGTTTTCAAGTTTTTATTTGTAATTATTCATTTATTTTTGTTCCAGTATTTTGGGCAGATATCATCTGCCTTTATCTTAATAGTATGATGTAGTTCGGTAATGCTGAAGATACTCATTACAAAATAAAATATACATTAATTAACTCAGCTGTCATAATGTTTATTATTAATTATTGTATTCAACCCCAAATTGAGAAATTTGGATTAAAAGAAGGAAATGATAAAATATAACTATTCAAATATGGTTTGTTTTTAATAAATTTATTTTATAAAAACAAGTACATAAATGATAGGAAGCTTTACTATTTCATTATTTTAATTAATGGGAACAATTCTTCTAAATCTCAAAGGCTTCTCTAATTGATGTCGTACTGCAACTAATGAAATTTTTGATATTATCAAAATGAATATTATGGTCAGTGTGTGCTGATGATCACAATTATTTGACTGCATGAATATATTTATCTTTTTTTAGCAACGATGTCAAGAATGTTTATGACTAAACTTACAAACTCTTCAAAAGATTTTATAGATTTCACAGACTTCAAAAAGATTACGTTATTGGGTTTTGTTATAAAAGTATTTTCTTTTTTGTTTAAGGATGAAATTTATTTAGAGATTATGATATTTTCAAATACAAATAGTTTTGTCAATCTTTATAGGGTCTATAAAACATATCAACCGTAGACAAAGGTGAATATCTTCTTTTTTAAAAAAAGGTCTCTTACCAACAGATTAAGATTGTTGGTAGTTATTGATATTGATGTTGCTTAGGGGTGGACTGCTTTAATGTATATACACTTATAAACCTACCTATCTTTAAGCATTATTAGCTTTATTAAGTTATGGGCATACTTTTAGTGGTGTCATGCCAAACATATGTTACGATGTTATTCAACATATGATTCTATCAATCTTATTATATATAGTATCAAAATTAGTACAGTTATAAAGGGCTTCAAAATTATATATTATACACTTTTGAAGCTCATTATAACCAGATCTTATATTAGTGGTCATTCAATATTTTAAAATGCATAGGATCATATGTGAAATGTAAGTTTTGTTAAATTATATTGCTTTCGAAAGACAAGCTTAAGATTTCCTTTGCCATAGAGAAAATTAATCTCTTTGGCACTTAAAAAATGTGTATTGTTTACAAAATTGCCGATTAATGTACAGTGATTTAGAATAAGCAAAGTGCGTTTAGCTTTCAATGATTTATTAATTTACAAAGCTGATTAATGAATTCTAAATCAAACAAGTATTTCTGTGATATAAAAAATCAATTTGTGGTTCTTTTCTTTAAAACTATGGATATTTGGAATTTTTCTCTATGAGAAATTTGTTTTAATTACACAATAGACATATAAAAGCAAGAAAAGATTTTTAATTTCTTTGATATCCAAAAATATTGTCACTTCTCACGTATTTGGAACTTCGTTTATGAATTAACCTGACTATCACTAATTATAAACTTTTTTTTTTTTCAAATAAATGCACCAAAACTTAAAATGTATTTATATATAATTATGATAGAAGTTTTTCAAATGAATTAATTGATAAAATATTCTGTCTGAATATAAATTTATTCTAAACCGCAGTTGCATACAAAAGTATCAAAAGTCAAAACAAAAAAAAATCCAGGCAAAATTAATCCTCCCTGGAAAAAAAAATCGAATGTATATTTATTGTACAAAATAATTAGTAAATTAAACAGAATCATGGTTCCCATTTACATGTGAATGCATATGCAAAATGCAGGTAATAGCATAAACATGTGTGCTGTAATTAAAATGTATTTTTGTATTATTTCAATTCAATCAGAATGAGATTGGTAATCGTTTGAGTGCCATGCTTGGCATTCTTGCCCTAAGTTGCCACCTCTGATCTAAGTAATACATAGTTTCAGTGCAGTTTGAAAATTATAATTGACTATTTGTTAGTCTGTTTTCAGAACAGGGTATATTTGCTTGTTTGTCCATATACATCAACCAACTATATTAATATTAAATTTTAAAATGTGTACGTTATCTAAACTATATTTATTTAACCAATTTTAGACTAAAAATTTTTTGAAAGATAATTTCACTGGCAATAAAAATACAGTCATTACAATTAATATTGAAATGCAAGTATAATGTATATACTTAATCTAAATGTAATGAAAAGGAATTTGAACCCAGACTTCAAACTCCCTAATCATCCACTCTATCCAATGTAATTGATACACATGCACCACATATTAAAAAGATAAGTGATATCCTATATACATATTTCATGCTGAATCAGCACTCATCAGGTGGCCTGAATCATCATTTACCATACACCTATATAATCAGTACTCTGTTTATATTAAGGTAGCATTTCTACACACATTAATGGACAGGCTTCAATCCTCTTGACTCTCCAAATCTTCAGCCATCCATATCACTGAAAATCTCATGATGGAATACTAAAAGCCCTTGATGCTGCCAATATTATAGTCATGCCCATGTTGACCTTATGCCAATCTGACCCCTCATATATAAGAACTTGATTCTATATATGTGTGTGTGCTGGTTCAGCATGAAATATGTATCATTTACAATTTTTCATGTGTATTGGTTATATTGGATAGAGTAGATAACTGTAGAGAGCTTGAAACTCTGGGTTTAAAGGCCATCATAATTGTAAATTATTTTAGGTTAAAGAAAGAGAAAAAAAATGATTTTGTGCATTATGCAATTAATAATCAACTTTATATGATCAAAATTAGAAAATATAAGTTGAAAATATTATTTATTTGTTCAATTTTAAGTCATTTTTGTAATTTATTGATATAAAAGAAAATACAGCAAAAAAATAATATTTAATCATTTACACTGTTAAAAGTACAGCAATCAACTGTATATTATATTTCTTTATCTATTTTTTATTTAATTTTAACTGCATTTGTGCAAAATAAATAAATTTCTCATAAACTGTTGATTTAAAAAAAATTAACAGAGCTGTAAAAAAATTCAAATTTTATTGGTTAGATATTACAAAAATAAAAAACTTTTTAACATAAAGCACCCTTTTTAATCTACTAAAACTTCACCTAATCACCATTTCTCATCCTCATAAGTGGTTAAAACAATAGAAATTCTCTCCATATAGTAATTCCACCCAGTTCAAGCCATAGTAATTAATGAATGCTAGAAAGTTTGTATATCAAAATTTCCTATCTAATTCAGTATCCCCAGATTAGTTTTTAGATTTGGGCTTTTATCAGTGATGAGTCTTGGATCTGAGTGCAATGCATCTAGACCTTTGGATTTAATGCAATCTTCTAGCAGGCATCTTTTACCTTTTTAGTTAACTATAAAGTTATATGTCTAAAATAAAAAATATAATTATCTTTTCAATCCAAACTCATTTGCTTGTATACTCATGTGGATCTGAACCCTGTTCAGTATCATTCAGTATCAGTACATTTTGATATTAAAACAGGTAAAAACTCACTGTACATATAGCCACACTGCAAGCTAGAGTAATCAATGGATTCCAGAAGGCTTGTGCATAAAATCCCAACTAGTGCCTACTCATCCACTATCCCCAGACTAGTTTCTGGCTTGTGGCCTTCGTCAGTGAGGAGCCTTGGATCTGAGAGCACTGCACCTAGATCTAAAAATCTAATGCAACCCTCCAGCAGCCACCTTTTATCTCTACTTAACTACAAAACTATGAGTCTTAAATTTAAAACACCTCTTAATATTTTCAATCCAAGCCCATCATCTTACATAGTCATATAAGTCTGAACTCACTTCAATACCCATACATTTTTGTGTCTTTGATTCTTTAATAACCATAGCCACCAATATACTATTAGGCAGGGTTGATTTTAAGCCAATAAACATCACATGATCACCAAAATGTATGAGTACTGAACTGAGTTCAGACCTATATGACTATGTAAGCTGATGGGCTTGGATTGAAAATATTATGGTGTTTTTAATTTAAAACTCATAGTTTTGTAGTTAAGTAGAGATAAAAGGTGAGTGCTAGAGGGTTGCATTTGATCCTAAGATGTAGGTGCAGTGCTCTCAGATTCAAGGCTCCTCACTGATAGAGGCCATAAGCCAGAAACTAGTCTGGGAATATTGGATCAGTAGGCACTAGTTGGGGATTTTATGCACAAGCCTTTTGGCATCCATTGATTACTCTAGCTTGCAGTGTGGCAATACATATAGTGAGTTTTTGCCTGTTTTAATAACAGTTATAAGCAATTATAAGAAATAGTGATCATGTGATGTTTATTACATTTTGATATCTTTGATTTTTCCATGTGTAGGCACTAGATGGAGATTTTGACACACAAACCTTCTAGCACCCATTGATTACAATGGCTTGAAATGGGTGGGGTATTGTATAGGAAGAATTACTACTGTTTAATGACCAGTTTAAGCATAAGAAATGGTAATCATATGATGTTTTAGTGATTTAATGTCAGTCATGGATGAAGAAAAATGATGACTATGGTTATTAAAAACCCAAGGATACTAAACTGTTTAGATACTGAAATGGATTTACATGTTTATGAGAATAAAAGCAAATGAACTTGGATTAAAAGCGTTATTGGGTTTTTATTTTTAATTCATAGCTTTATAGTTAACTAAACAGGTATGAGGTGGCTTCTGGAGGGTTGCATTATATCCAAAGATCTAAGTGTCATGCTCTCAGATCCAAAGTTCCTCACTGATGTAGGCCACAAGCCAGAAACTAAGGATGTTGGATGAGTATGCACTAGACAGGGATTTTAATGCACAAACCTTCTAGCATCCATTAATTACTATGACTTGCACTAGATCAGTGGTTTTCAACCTTTTCACACCTGCGGACAGATAAAAATAAGGATAAGGTTCCGTGGACCAGCAAAAATAAGGATAAGATTTCGCAGACTGGCAGAAGTCTATAGATAAATTTTTTTAAAAGATAAGCATAATTGTTATAACTGATCAAAACAACAATGTTAAATATATAAGATAAAGTTTTATATATATATATATGGAGTTTATATAATAAAAAACTTTTTTTTAAATTTTTTTAAAAAAGTAATAAAAATTTTAATTCTACCCCCCCCCCCCCCATAAACATCTGTGATAACTAGAAAAACAAATTAATTTATGAATGATTGATTAGATTTTGTTTTCGTTCTGTTTTCTTTTTTTTTTAATTGGGTAAAATTGAGATGAAAAAATAAATAAAAATTGGCTATATTAATTAAAAGTTTAAACTCTTATTATTTACTATTACAAACTTTTTACTGCCCATTTAGAACGCAGACCGCGGCCCGGTGCCGGGCCACGGACCAAGGGTTGAAGAACACTGCACTAGATGACACTACTGTATAGAGAGAGTTGCTACTGTTTTAAAGCTTACTCTTAAAATCAAAAAATGTACAATTAGAAAATTTATAAAATGCTGTGTTATCTTTGACATTTGCTGTGTGAGTTACTGGCGTGTTTAGTTGTTGTTTTTTAACTAATGATTTGGAATTTACATTGTTTCATATTTTTTAATGCATTCAAAGTGAAAAAAAAAAACATTGAAAGTGATTAAAACAGAATGATTTAAAAAAACTGTATCCAAAGCATTGTGGTTGTGTTAAAGATGATTAATAACATGTTTGTTAAATGTTTATTTATTAATTTATTTATTTTTTAATTTCAGGCTTTTCAATTTAAGGTAACAATTTTTTTTTTTTTTTTTAAATAAGAACTCATTATAATTTCTTAATTTTTTTATGTGAGATTTTTGATTTATAAAGCATTTTAGAAACCAAATGAGTTCACTGTCTGGGGTAAGGATGTTAATGATTTTCAATTTAAAAAACATAAAAGTAAAAAAATATCGACTTAAAACTGTAATATCAAGCAAAAGAAAATTCAAAATACGCTATCAAAACGTAAAATGAAATTCAATATTCTTAATTTTTTTAAGATTAATTAGAACTAGAAATAACAATTTGAATGCCAGTGATATGTATTAAGAATCAGTATTGAAAGCAATAGAAACAGAAATAATATTAAATAAGTAGAATATAGTACTATATAAAGTAAATATTTATGAATGTGGTAGTTTTAGAGGAATAGAAATTTTTTAAAAAATATTGAGAAAACAGTTTAACAGCAGTAAAACGAATGAATAAAGCTCGGTGAAAAGCAAAAAAGGAATCATAGATTATTTAAAATTTAATTTATTTATTTTAAAAAAAAAACTGCATTTATTTTTATTTTAAAATAAATTTATTAAAAAGTATACATATAGATACATCAATTGTTCTAAGAGTTCAAGTCGTGTTTGAATACTAAAGTGGCAAGTTAAATATAACTAATCTATTGAAGTGATTAAACTTTTTTTTTTTACAATTTTTCTTTACGGGAATTCATTCCAGAATACTTTATCATTGTATTATAAACTGAGCAAGGCATAGAGTATATAAATCAGTATTATTAATTGATGGCTCGCATATCAAGTGTTACATTATGTTTTAGAAATAAATTCGAAACTAGTTTTACAATTAAAATATAATTGTTTAAATTTCGTTTGTGTGTCGCGAAAATATTAATAGTTCATAAATGTACTAACTTTTCCAAAAATAAGTCTGCAGGGTCCACAAGTCAAAAAGTTTGACAGTCACTGGTATAGAATTAAATCGATATATACAATTAGAGATTAATAATAATAATAAGTTTAAAGACAACAAATATATATATATAAATATAAAAATGTAAAAATGCAGAATTTAAAAAAAAAAAAGTCTTTTATGAAAGTAATTTTTTGAAATTTATTCGACTAGCAGGGCAATATTTCCAAATCTTATTTATAAATTTATAGTTTTACTTAATTGTTTAATTCCAAAAAAAAATTATTAATATGTTATTTCTCCTGCACTCTGTTTATTTTATGTTTTATATTATACGAGTTCATAACATCAACTTTTTTGCTTCTCTATTCAAGATTCTATTAGCAACTAGTTCTGAAAGGGGTATTGTGTTACTTAAAATTATTATTTTGTAACGCGCTGAAAAACTGTACATCCTGCCATCTAGTGAATTAACAAGAAATCAATTCTACGTTCAAGCCTTTCAGACAGCATAAAATTAAATTTATTACAATTAAACTTATTGAGAATGAAAAATAATTTAATTTCAGACCTCATAAATTCTAACAATTTTACAAATTTATAATTAAATAATTGTTACTAATTATTTAAATTCATTTCTTATCTTTTAAATGTTGAATTATAATTAAACTAACATTAAAAGGTTTCTTCTTTAGGCTACTGCAGATAGGAAGTTTTTATTATGAATGTTCTGCAATGGATAATAAAATATATTTTATAATACAAATTATATTTTTACTTTTATCAACTTATTAATTATTTCACCTGCTTTTTTAAAGATTATTGCTTAGTCTTTCAAACCGTATTAAAAATATTAATGTAAAAATTTGCATCTGTAACTATAGAATTATTTTTTTATTTGTTATTCAATTATAAACAAAATTATAAACTAATAATAGTTTAAACTATTGTAATTCTTTATAAAAACGTTTGTATAGAAGTCTTTGATAATACTTATTTGATTTTGAATATTATACAAAAGAAATGATATTTTATCCTATAAAAATAACAGTAAAATAATCAAATAATTTATGACTGGGACAACGAAGTCATAAACAAATTTGAGCAACTGAAGCAGTAGAAGTGGAACCACAATCCAAGGATATTCAGCTTCAGAACCCATCACCCCATGACAGCATTAAACCATGCACAGTAAAATAATATTATGAAATGATTAATTAATAATAATAGTATAATTAATTGCTAAAGAGATCATATGAATTATTGGGCTTCCAAATCATAATTTGAATACAACAGTTACATTTGATTCCCATCTAATTTTTATTATTATTAGGTATTTCAAATTAATTCAGTCCAAGAATCTTTAAAATTTTTGATTCCATCATTCATTATCATAGTGCTAATTTGCACAAAGCATGTTTAGCTAATACATATGCCTTTTGCGGAAATGTGTACATATTAAATTAGCTGTCTAAAGATGGATAGTGGTAATAGGCTGTAGGATTCTAAGAGCAAGAATAATTTTATTGCCATTGCTGGTAGTTAACCATTGCTTGAAAACTTGCTTATAAAGTGAATTTATTATTAAACTTCCATAGAAATGGAAATGAAGATTTAAAATTTTTTATTACTAAAAGATTTTTACTTTTATAAATTAATAAAAGCCATTATGTTTTATTATTTTCATTATACATAGATGTTCTCTCTTTTGATCATCACCATCAAGAAAATAATGTTAATACATATATATCCTCATAATCTTTCCAGACCATTCTGCCCATTGCTTTAATCTTCAATCGTTCACAGCTATTATTTTCTATTGAATTATCATTCTGCTTTTTGGATTTTTTTATTTCTTCTTATCTCCACTACTCTTTCAAACATATTCTTTACAATTCATTTACTTCTAGATAAATATTAATCCAATTTTATTCACTTCCTGTATTTTTTAATTTCTTTTCATTTATTGCCTTAAATACTTCAACATTGCAATTTCTATTCTTTCAACTTATTTTTTTTATTCTTCTCTAAATAATTTAGAAGCTTCTTATATTTTTTCATGCTTTTTTTAAAAAAAATTATTCTAATCTAATTATCTATAGTAAACAAAAAATTTAACAATTTTTTTTAACTGCAAACATCTGCAGAATAACGTTTTACTGTTTAACAATTACAATTTTTATTCAAATATCTTTGTTTTTATTTCTGTTAACTATTAACAAATATTTTAAAATTTCTAAAAGCAATATCTTGCTCTAAAAATGTTGATTCAACTAACATTTAATCTATTACTTTCATCTACTTTCACAAATTAAATCAATCTTAATTACTATTTTATTAAGCCTCTTTTTGAAATTTGCAAAACTGTTGCAATGACTTTTCCTACTCTCGAGGTAGAATGGTAGAACCATTTCTTTCAGCATCTATAAAAACATTATTTAATTTGATATATATATATATTTTTTTTTATAAATCTTTTATTTTCTTGCTTTTAACTTACTTATTTCATGAATGAAGATTGCTGTGAAAGACAAGCAGAGGGAAAGAAAGTGGAGTTTGAGTTTCAATATTAATGAATGATTGCCATATAGTGGTCTTGAAATGAACAATGCATTGATAAAAAACCAATAAATCTTTTTTTCTAATCTAAAATATCTTTCAAAATAATCCAATTCACTGAATCAAAAGCCTTTTCAAGATAAATACCAATATTGATTGATCTTTTTTGTTCAAATATCTTTCAACTTCTGTTGCATTTTTAGTTTATCCATTTTCTTAAACCCAAATTACTCTTCTACATTAAATTACCATGGCCTTATGTTTTTACAGATTTTTTTATTTTTTTTTAAACTGGAAATCCTACTTTTTTTTTTTTAGAGGAATCTAATTTCAAGATAATTTTCATCTAATTAAGTTGTAATTAAAAAAATTTTTTGGAGTCTACACAAGTTTATTTAATCTATATAAACTTAAGTTAAATTTTTATTTGCACTATACTTTTTTCTTGAATTTTTACATTCCTAAATATAATTTTGCTTTATTATTTCTAAAGCAATTCCTAATAACAGTTTAGGGTATTATATTGTATTTTTTCTCATGTGTCATAGCATAAGCTGGGAAGAGAACCCACTAACCCGGGACAGCTACTTGTAAAGCAGCTATCACTGGCCTCTCAACCACCAATGCTTGACGTATTATATTGCATTTTTAAACAAGCAATGTTATATAATTTCAATATTTAATTGAAATTTCTAACTTCATGTTTAATCTATCATATGATAAAAACTTAATGTTTAAATAATTTAAAACTATATTACAATACCTGCACATAAAGCTCTAATACAATAATTTTGAAAATGACTTGATTTTTAAATTACACAACAAAACTACATTGAATAAAGATACATTAAATAAACAATCAGTATGTAATAATATATAATTTTTATAAAGTGAAAATTCATATGAAATTCATTTTGTTATAATTGTTACTTTTGTTTTGATTGTTCATATAAATGAATAAAATACTCACCTGGTTATTTAATAACAATTGTTATATTACATTAATACAAAGAAAATCTTTCTTTATGATATTTTACTATCATCTTCCGTTTCTGAAAGAATTGTTTACACTAATATAACAATTGTTATTAAATAACCTATTCTGATGGTATTATTTGTAGGATATAAAGATTTAAAAAAGACTTTAAATACATAGTTAAAATATGCAATATTAAATGTTGTCAATCAACATCTTGAGTTAAATGAAGAAATTTTTCTTATAAAAATGTGAATCCTGAATGCTTTCTGTTATGTTTCAGGTTGTTACATTTTTTTAGCTAATGTTATTTGCTGTGTAATAGACTCAAACACTAAATATTCCAAATCAAAGCTCGACCTGTGATGCCTATTGGATGAATATCACATGACTTCCTGAAAAACTAATCATCTATATTTTTAACCTCTATCTAATTTAGCACAAAGATAAGGTAAAATAAGTCAAAAGTTTATAATTTTCTGCGTCAAAGCTTAACCTGGTACTTTTGTACTAAAATATTATATGATCTTCCAAATTTGATTATTTTTTTGTAGTATTGAACATCATATATATATATATGATAAACAAAAATGCAAGTTAAAAAACTTGCTAACGCTTGTATTTATGTCCACAGATGGCGTTTCTACCAAAAACACCAATCAAGCGTATATTCTGTTTACATAAACGTCAGAAAAGCATTCACTATCTCTAACTATAATTCCACTTTCAGATCATGATTTCAAGCTATTTGCTATCGTCAGTGAAAGACAGGAATAAAGAAACTAGATCTAAACACAAACTCTGAGCGTTTATGAAACAATTTCTATTCAGCTTGCAAGCGTGAATTTTTTAGACACGTAATGTCTTCAAACTCAGCATAGCAAACCAGATAGCTATATGGGTCTGATCTCAGTTCAGCATCACCACATAGTAGAAGCCTCTGCAATCTATATCATTGCAAGAAAGACCTCAAAGGTACATTTATGATAAACAGCGTTAGCAAGTTTTTTAACTTGCTAACGCTTGTATTTATGTCCACAGATGGCGTTTCTACCAAAAACACCAATCAAGCGTATATTCTGTTTACATAAACGTCAGAGTAGCATTCACTATCTCTAACTATAATTCCACTTTCAGATCATGATTTCAAGCTATTTGCTATCGTCAGTGAAAGACAGGAATAAAGAAACTAGATCTAAACACAAACTCTGAGCGTTTATGAAACAATTTCTATTCAGCTTGCAAGCGTGAATTTTTTAGACACGTAATGTCTTCAAACTCAGCATAGCAAACCAGATAGCTATATGGGTCTGATCTCAGTTCAGCATCACCACATAGTAGAAGCCTCTGCAATCTATATCATTGCAAGAAAGACCTCAAAGGTACATTTATGATAAACAAAAATGCAAGTTAAAAAACTTGCTAACGCTTGTATTTATGTCCACAGATGGCGTTTCTACCAAAAACACCAATCAAGCGTATATTCTGTTTACATAAACGTCAGAGTAGCATTCACTATCTCTAACTATAATTCCACTTTCAGATCATGATTTCAAGCTATTTGCTATCGTCAGTGAAAGACAGGAATAAAGAAACTAGATCTAAACACAAACTCTGAGCGTTTATGAAACAATTTCTATTCAGCTTGAAGCGTGAATTTTTTAGACACGTAATGTCTTCAAACTCAGCATAGCAAACCAGATAGCTATATGGGTCTGATCTCAGTTCAGCATCACCACATAGTAGAAGCCTCTGCAATCTATATCATTGCAAAAAAGACCTCAAAGGTACATTTATGATAAACAAAAATGCAAGTTAAAAAACTTGCTAACGCTTGTATTTATGTCCACAGATGGCGTTTCTACCAAAAACACCAATCAAGCGTATATTCTGTTTACATAAACGTCAGAGTAGCATTCACTATCTCTAACTATAATTCCACTTTCAGATCATGATTTCAAGCTCATGATCTGAAAGTGGAATTATAGTTAGAGATAGTGAATGCTACTCTGACGTTTATGTAAACAGAATATACGCTTGATTGGTGTTTTTGGTAGAAACGCCATCTGTGGACATAAATACAAGCGTTAGCAAGTTTTTTAACTTGAATTTTTGTTTATCATAAATGTACCTTTGAGGTCTTTCTTGCAATGATATAGATTGCAGAGGCTTCTACTATGTGGTGATGCTGAACTGAGATCAGACCCATATAGCTATCTGGTTTGCTATGCTGAGTTTGAAGACATTACGTGTCTAAAAAATTCACACTTGCAAGCTGAATAGAAATTGTTTCATAAACGCTCAGAGTTTGTGTTTAGATCTAGTTTCTTTATTCCTGTCTTTCACTGACGATAGCAAATAGCTTGAAATCATGATCTGAAAGTGGAATTATAGTTAGAGATAGTGAATGCTACTCTGACGTTTATGTAAACAGAATATACGCTTGATTGGTGTTTTTGGTAGAAACGCCATCTGTGGACATAAATACAAGCGTTAGCAAGTTTTTTAACTTGCATTTTTGTTTATCATAAATGTACCTTTGAGGTCTTTCTTGCAATGATATAGATTGCAGAGGCTTCTACTATGTGGTGATGCTGAACTGAGATCAGACCCATATAGCTATCTGGTTTGCTATGTTGAGTTTGAAGACATTACATGTCTAAAAAATTCACGCTTGCAAGCTGAATAGAAATTGTTTCATAAACGCTCAGAGTTTGTGTTTAGATCTAGTTTCTTTATTCCTGTCTTTCACTGACGATAGCAAATAGCTTGAAATCATGATCTGAAAGTGGAATTATAGTTAGAGATAGTGAATGCTACTCTGACGTTTATGTAAACAGAATATACGCTTGATTGGTGTTTTTGGTAGAAACGCCATCTGTGGACATAAATACAAGCGTTAGCAAGTTTTTTAACTTGCATTTTTGTTTATCATAAATGTACCTTTGAGGTCTTTCTTGCAATGATATAGATTGCAGAGGCTTCTACTATGTGGTGATGCTGAACTGAGATCAGACCCATATAGCTATCTGGTTTGCTATGCTGAGTTTGAAGACATTACGTGTCTAAAAAATTCACGCTTGCAAGCTGAATAGAAATTGTTTCATAAACGCTCAGAGTTTGTGTTTAGATCTAGTTTCTTTATTCCTGTCTTTCACTGACGATAGCAAATAGCTTGAAATCATGATCTGAAAGTGGAATTATAGTTAGAGATAGTGAATGCTACTCTGACGTTTATGTAAACAGAATATACGCTTGATTGGTGTTTTTGGTAGAAACGCCATCTGTGGATATATATATATATGTATTTGTATAAAGTTGCTTTATCATTATATATATTGTAATACTGTAGACAGTGGCTAATTCTGGATTCTTAAATTTAAAATGTATTAATTAATAGGAAAATGATAGATTTAATTTTTCCATATGTTTTTTTATAATATCAAGCATTAATTTATTTAAAAGCTTCCTTTCTCAAATGATAAGCTGATTATTATTAGTATTATTGTTGGTGACATTATAGCTTATTATTATTATTATTATTATTATAGTCTATTAATTTTATTGCAATGCTGCTCTCATGCTTCTTTTGTATTTTCTCATTATATTTGCATTTAATGAGGATAACGATGCTTTTCCATCTCACCATATTTATCTCTTATTCCATACCATTACAATATATTTATTATATTGATTTTTTTCCCTTTGTTTGTATTTGTAATTCAAATTTGCATACATTTGTTCATCTGCATAACAAAGTGGGTTTTTTTCTTCTTGGCACAATGAAAAACAATTTGATCATATCTTTGACCCACAGACAGTCAATTTAGAGTGTATGGAGCATGATGACAGAAAAAGAAAGGGCAAGGAGGCATGGTTTATTGTTAACTACAGAAAGGTAATAAAGAGAAAAGAAAACAGCCTACAATTATTTAACAAATGAATTATTTAAATAGATTAATTTGCATAAAAATGCATGCATAATTACACTACAGTATAAATAAAGTAGCAACAATAATTAACTTAAGAGAACTATGATTGTGGTAAATTTCACCAAAAGTACACTCAGCTTTAGGTTATAAAGAAGAAAGAAGCCATTTCATTATTCAGACAAATATATATATATATATATATATATATATATATATATATATATATATATTGTACTGATCATTTCATGTTTATCCATCTAACATGAGCTGGAACTCACAAAATGTACTTTAAACCCAGTCAAGTCCAAGATTTAGGTTAGGGACCAGCCTGAATTCGAACCCACTCTCTAAGCCCCAGATCAAACCCCTAATGAATAACATAATAGTGGTGGCACATGAGAATTAATTTTAATCTGGCCCACTAGCAAATTGGAAAAGACAATGAGACATTTATTACTATGACTAAACTAAAATATATATAAGCATGGCTGTATGTTTGGAAGTGGAGAAAAGAGGAATTTGAACTACTCAAATAAGTTAGACAATAAAATATATTTTAATATAATGTCAAATTATTAATACATTTATACATTAATGGCATACATTAGTATGTGCATGAATGAGCAAGCAGTAGATGATTACATAGTGTCATTCATGCTATTATTTCTCATATGCTCTTTTATTAATTACCTAAATAATATATTATAAATAAGCACACATCTTTTGTGGGTCCAATATTAAGATGACAATCGATTATTAGAAAGAATTTACATAAAATTGCTATTAACACTTTTATATACGGCTCTGAAACATGGTGACTGACATTATTTTGAAAGTGTTCTGAGATTCATTGCACATATAATACAAACTATTTTTACGCCATTATGGTCGTGAAAATACATAACATACATTTGAGAATTACATTTAGTTATATGGTAGAATATTTATTGAAAATTATTTTCATTAACATTTACAAGAAAAATGCTTTATTTTTCCCCAAGGCATATAGGTACTCTTAAATACAGAAATAAGTTACGACGGTGGGACTATATAAGATTGAAGTAACATTATAAATTAATAAAGTTAATAATATTTAGCATATATATATATCGAGCAGAGTGCAATTTTAATATTATTACAGCACTAAAACTAGGTCATAAGCAAAAGAAATAATAATAATACAAAGTTTGGGCGGTACTGACATAATAGCCAAAAAAAATAACTAAGAGGAAACGGTCATGCTTCTGGATGAGAACAAAGTCTAAGCCCTTCTTCTTGGGCAGTGCTTAGAGAAAATTGGATAGGCATGGTGTGGCCCAGACTTTTACTAGTATAACTGATGCAAGAGGCCCTTTATCTACAAAGAAGTGACTATGTATAGCATGTGCCAAACTTATGGGAATCATCACCAGAGGCATTTTTAAACAAAATAAATGTTTCTCGATAGTTCAACTATCTATGGAATGAGATATGAGAAGAAATCTATGGGTTCAAACTTATCACAACCCCCAGATTAGAAGACTAGAAGCATGTAATATATCTATATATGAAGATAGCCAAATGTCAGTAAGGCAGTAATGATAAATGTCACTAATGACATTAAATAAATTTTACTGCTTTAAAAGAAATTACCCTTGTTTGAATGCCATAATTTATATAAATAATATGCTATGCCATTATAATATATATAGACACAAAATTTTACGTAATAACTAAAATAGTAAAATATTAAAATTTACCCCCCTTTCCTTTTCTGATATTTAAAATAATTCAATCCCACCTTCATGGTTTTTATAGTAACTGGAATATTTAAGTACAGTATTTGATATTTTAAGAGTATATAAAAAACTAGCAGTTATATAGAAAACAAATAATCGGTCACCTTTTCATAATTGAATAACATTTATAAAATAAATAAGGTTTCAAAGCATTAATTAACTTGAGTTCTGGATTCACCCCAGGTAGAAAATCCAGAATTAAACAGATATATATATATATATATATATATATATATATATCTGTTTAAGTATATATATATATATATATATATATATATATATTACTAAAACATAAATAAAATGTTGGCTCATAAAACAATCTGGGGAGTGTATTAATTAATAAGGCATTATGTCTTAAGGGAATGTTAATAATCTCAGTTTGTGAAGGTTTACTTAAAAAGTAAAAAAGATTTTAGAAATTCAACTCATCAGATTGCTTAAGATTGGCATATTAATAATAAAAACACCCATATAAAAACAAGTAATAAATAAATGACCGCATCAAAATTAAAGAAAGTTAGAGCATATGAGAATTAAATTTATCGAAATAATTTAAGAGCAATTTACATATTATATTAGAAATAAAGTGAAATAATACATTAGGAGAAGTGTTGATAATAGAGATTGAGGTTAGTTAGACTAGCTTTACTTGCAGCTTGAAATTTACCTTGCACTATTTTAAGAGTTTATATTAAAAAGTCCAGCTTGTGCTTGGCAGTTCTCATGTGACAGCAAACTTCTATTTAGCATTTCAAAGTTTTCCATTGGGCCTTTACTTCATTCTAGGGAACATGATATAATGGCAGTGGCAGATGATGACCCAACAGGAGCAAGAAGGGTGGTGGATTTACTACTACATCATTTTTTTAACTTTCACACCAGCGTAGGTTATGTTTACTGCAGTTCATTCAATAGTAGCTAATATATCCATGTGATTTAAATTTCAGCCATTTTATACCTTGCCCAGGTATTTCTGGAATGCTTTTAATTACTTAGTTCATTGTTTTTTAAAGATGCAACTGTTAGATAATGTCCAAAACTAAATTAAAATCTATTTCCAGATTAGAAATAGATTTGACAAAAATGTTTATAAAAAAAATGTTTAATCTTAATCCCATTTTAAATAAAAACTTTAATTAAAAATACCTTCCCCAGATTAAAACAATAGTGTTTCCAACCCTTTAATTATTTTTAGACAATCAACTGTAGCATCTTCCATCTTGGATTTTATAAAATATATATTTTAATAGGAAAAAAAAATACTTTAAAAAGAAAAAGTTTAAAACTGATGTATAATAAAATATTTACAAAAAAATCAATATTTTGTTAGTACTTTTCTCCTATATATATATATATATATATATATATATATATATATATATATATATATATATATATATATATATATATATATATATATATATATATATATATATATTTGAGCCGCACTTGTGTACTTTAATTTTAAAAAAAGAACTAATAATTAATAAAAAAGAATTAATAATAATATTAAAAAAATGTTATTGAAACATTAAAATTTTATAATTTAGATGCACTTCTCAAATATATATATATGACAAAAGAAGCAGGATGGGATATAGGGTTTGAATATAGGTTAGTAGGTGGAAACATGAAGCTCAATCTTAAGCTAAGATTGACTGCTTCAATATATATATATTCTAATGGTCAGATTTGTATATTCACACAACAAAATCCAGAGTTTTGGGAAATTATACCAAGGCTGATCTAGTTGAGGGGTTGAGACCTTGAGTCAGATCGCACCTCAGCTCTTCCATCAACACTCCATGACTTACTACCCTATGAATGATATATATGAAACTACACTTGGAGTTTTTTAATTCACATGCTGGTAGTAGCAAAGGATGGAGCAAGAGACTAAGGGAATAAATGACTAAATTACTAATAGTTTAGCTGGCTAGACAATGCATATATTAATAACTAGTACTAAATTAGAGTAGATTTGGGATAGGATTTGGTAATGAATTGCGGATAACACACTAAACAGTTATCAGTTTTAAATATTTAATTATGAAAATATAAGATAACTAATACAAAATATAAAAAGTGCATCAGGATTTACACACACAGGTATCTTATTGTGATGAGAGGATTTCAATACAGGTTCTCATCTTTTATGCACTTTAAATAGAGTTTATTACAATTTTAATCTATGACCTATTCATGCTAATTATGGTATGTCATCCCTACGAGGTTTGCTAATAGTCAAATCCCATGGGAATGATAACCAACAGATATAACTATTATTATTATGCAATGAACAATAAATGTGCTCTTTATGCAGATTGCATTATTTAAACTAGATCTTAGGTTCAGATCAATGCTGAATGAATAATGTTATGGAGGCAAAGTGGCAATTTGTAGCATGACAGATTCCAAGGCTACAGTGCTACATAAAATAAATAAGAGATGCAGCCCAAATGTGCAGTTACTCATGGGATTCAGTACCAAGTACTCAGTTCTCACGGACCATATGACTTGCTATCTTAAAACACATGGACATTTAGTTTGGGTGATTGGAGTAGCTTAAATAACAATCTGGACCCTCATGTTCCAATTCTAAAAAGTGAGCTGTCTGAATTAAGAATAATGGAGTGACCCTTAAGACCAAAGTCCATTTTAATAAGAATATATATATATATATATATATATATATATATATATATATATATATATATATATATATATATATATATATATATATATATATATATATATAGCAAGGCACATATTGCATCTGTGTGTTTTATAAAGACACATTCATAATGTTTTTTAAAATATCAAACATTAAAATTATTAAAGCACTAAATCTATAGTTTCAATCTGCGAAACTACTATATACCCATTCATAAATCAGCATATTTAAATCATGTCAAAAAGGGGTAATTATAAGTGACCTAGTTTACCTAGTAATCTGTATAGTTTATATGAATAAATTAAGAAGGAGTAAAGCATATTTGGGATTTTAAATTAACTAATTACCTATAATATGCTTAAAATATCATTCTCGCTCTTAATTAACTAAATAGACTTTAATATGCAAACGTGAATTATACAATAAGCCAAAACATAGTTAAACAATACATATAAGAGTAGGTTTTCAGAGGCTGCAGAAAGTGTTTTGCTATTAACTGAAAGGAGAACCTTTGATTCCTCTTGGAGGCCTTAAAGGAACCGAGCAGGGCAAATTCCTAATGTCCACTCCATACGTTCTTGTCATTGCAGCTGTTATTACTATGTAATTATTCATATAGAATACAAACATGGATGGGCTGCTCACCAACATGCATTAGCCAGTGTGGTGAGTTTATTGGCTTTTTACCTCTGAGTTTAAGAATATTTTTTCAATATATACAATCATGACAGACAAATCTGGCCCTTATTCCCAGGAGGCTGTAAAGTCACCAACCAAGGCAGCGGTTAGTGGCCAAAGGTGGAGGGTGCTAAGAATTCCCTGATAGCAGACTCAGGCTGCCATTTGATGATGACTTTCTATTTAGGTACTTACAGCTGCAGATCACTTTCAAGTGAAGAAAGATTGCAAGAGTTAGAAGAAGAACTGTCTTATATTAAATGGGACATTATTGGACTTTGTGAAGTTAGAAGAAAAGGTGAAGAAACAATTGATTTAAAAAGTGGACATATACTCTACTATAAAGGCACAAATATTGGAAATACAAATGGAGTAGGATTCATTATAAATAAAAAATGGAAGAATAACATTATGGAGATTGATGGTGTATCAGACAGAGTGGCAAGATTAGTTTTACAACTTAATAGCAGATACCAAATGTGGATAATTCAGGTTTATGCCCCAACAAGTTTTCATAGTGATGAAGTTATAGAAGATTTTTATATGGATGTACAAAAGGCTTTTGTTCAGAGTAAACAACGTTTTAAAATTGTTATGGGAGACTTTAATGCTAGAATTGGTAAACAAATGAAAGATGAAAATGATATAGGCAATTTTGGTTATGGTAATAGAAATGAGAGAGGGTATAGACTTGTGGAGTTTTCAGAAAAAGAAAAACTTTATATTATGAATTCTTTTTTTGAGAAAATGTTAAAAGGAAATGGACATTGAAACAGTAAGATTCGTATTCGAATCTTAAGTTTCACCTTTTTCTGTTGTCTCTCATTGACCGGTCTATCCCGCCCAAATTTAAACTTTTTGATATCGAATTGTGTGTGTAACAATATTAAAAATGTATAAATATATGTAGAATTCAGCATAAACACGCACACATTTCGATCTCAAATTAAACGCAATAAATAGGGATAAAATAATATAATTTAGATTTCTTTTAGTTATATAATTTTGTATAATTTTAATCATTTATTTTGGATTATAAAGTTCGTATTTATTGCTTTGTTTAAATTTCATTTAATAATAATTCTAAAAATATCTGATGTAATATTTAATTAAAAGTTAAAATAATCTTATGTTCCCTTTTTGTTTTTGAAATTTAAAAGCATCGGTCAGTGATAGATAATAGATTAATTAAAGAAAAATTCCCCAAAATATAATTAGTAAATGTAAAATGTAAACAATAGAACGGCAGCTTTCTTTAATTAAAAACCAACAAAATGCATTGATTATCCTCAGGGCAGATTAAATAGAACCTAAAAATATCTTAACAAAAATGT
Organism: Epiperipatus broadwayi; assembly: GCA_028023455.1. Lineage (NCBI taxonomy): Eukaryota > Metazoa > Onychophora > Udeonychophora > Euonychophora > Peripatidae > Epiperipatus > Epiperipatus broadwayi. Next base: position 26,918 of record JAQFVV010012717.1, read on the forward strand.
GAAAGATCAAGATAAAAAAAAGAGGCCATCTTAGACTTGCTGGAGACATTCACTTAAACTTTAGCTTTGCTCTCGATCACTGAGAGTCTCCAAAAATATAAAAATAATTTGTTCCTGCCAAGGTATGACCGAGTAAAGCACCTAGATTATTCTCCATCGGGAGATGGCCTATCGGATGCTGAACTTTCCATTGCCCATCATAAATTCACCATGAAGATCTGCTGCCTGAAATAAATGAAAAAGCTGCTGCTGCCATGAAATTAAATGAAATATCTAAATACAAGAAAGACTTGCCACTCGTGAACTTTTTGCTGCTAAACTCATGGAATAAGAAAACTTCTTATAAAACAGGTACCTGTCTGTGTTCAAACTCTAGAGTACTCTAATAATATGCTATAGCTCTTCTTCATACTACTTATCTAAATTATAAAATGTAAAAACTACCATTTGTATAACTAAATTGAATAATTAATGTAATGTGTAAATGTATCTAATAATCTAGCTTACCTCACTCTATCTTTCTTGGGTGCGTATTTCTATAATCTACATTTCTATCTATAGTTATTATTTAATTATTGCATGCTCATAATTATTTCAATTTTCAAAGTTTAAATCTATGATCGCTTAAAACAATGAATGTGTGTCAAATTTTCATTAATATTTACTTTCTTTAATAACTTAACTTTCATATAAATCGACACGCATTCAATGCTTCATTTATTGTAATGCAGGGTCTACTACTTCGCAAATGGCTGACGTATTAGTTATAATAATTCCCAATTTATATATGTTTGGTATTTATTAAATCATCATGAATAATTCCATAGAATTACATTTCTTTGAGAGTCACCAACGTTCTTTAGTAAATGTTGATAATGTCGGGCCGAATTAGAAATCCATTTAAATCTTATCATAATCGTTTATAAGTATACATGTGTTACGTTTTAGAGACGCGATGATCTATTCTGCCGTAAATATTCCGGATTCTTCAGGGTTGAAATTAACCCCCATCGTCCTACACAAGCGGACATAATAAATGCTCCCGTAGGATTTGACCTGTCATGCAGCCAGCGGCAAATTGCGACACGTACCGCTTGTCCCTGGTTATGCTTATGTGACACCTTACTTTGTCAGGCCGTGGCAGAGACCAGCCTGACAGTTTTATAAACCCATTCGCGGCATTGCAGTTTCAATATACTGCCTTTCCATATCACCTTTCTAAAGTGTACCACATGTTCCTTTATTTAGTTTTATTATTCTATATATCACTCTGCCTCTGCATTATCTTCATAATTCACTCTCAAATAAATGTTGCCCTTAGTCATAAAATAAATAGTTTAATTAAATAAATATATGTCCACCGCCACTCTTAAATCTTACTTTAGACTCTTGCATTGCAAAGGTATAAATCCCTCTAGGCATGCATTAGAAATACTCACTCGAGAATTTTAGGTAGCTAGATTATGCTTTCAAATAAATGTATTCCTTTTGTAAACATTACAGTATCGGAAATACCGCTACTGAAATCCTCAATATAAAATAATGTCTAAATAAATAAATGTATTCTTTAAAATATAATCATGTCGCAAATCCCGCTACTGAAGCTTTTAATCCATAAAATATTATTAGTAAATGTTTTATTAAAATGTATTAATAAATAATTTTAAACTATATGTCTGCAGTTACGTTTCATTTATTCGATACCCATTCTATATAATATTTCCTCGATTATGTAAATATGAATGTTTAATTAATATTAGTTTGATTATTGGCTAACTCGAGAATAAAATCATGAGTCTCTTGCATATCCCTGACCACCGTGCCTAAGGAAATATTTACTAATGTCGCATCAGATGCGTTGTTTCGTGGATTGTATTGTGGAACCGATAAACTATGTTCGAACTCAGTACCACGGGTGGCTTCGCTACTCGATGGTGCTGCTGTTCTGTATGGTGGTCGAATTCTGCACTATGTTTACGAGTCACACGTTTTCTGACCGTTACATAGTTAAATTTTTTTTTAGCGTTTGGCGCTTTCCAACGTGGAGCTTTCGATACAAAAAAACCCATATATACCCTGAGCAAAATATAACGCATATAAATTTCTTTTAGCGTTCGTTACTCGAGTTAGCTAATTAATCTATATATATATACGATTTTGTTTTGATAAAAATAATGAAAAAAAAATAAATCGAGTGAAATAATGTGGGTCGAGTGAATGAAAGGACAGCAGGCGTAATAACAAATTTAAGGAAAGCAGGGATGTGTGTGTAATTTAAGAAGGAACGAAAATACTCAGATCTAATGAAATATTTTGCTTTATATATATATGTCAAGAAAAAAAAAGTAATCAGTCGTTAAATGAGAAAGCAAGTAGCATTGAATTTTTTTTATTAAAACACCGTTATATATATAGCATAGACAGCAGAAGCTTGTTATATATGTTAATAGTAAATATTTTGTTAAAGTACAAATATATATATCATAGACAGCAGTAGCTTATTATACGCGTAACCAGTAGTTCGCTATAATATATATGTTAAATATGTTAAACGCAGCAATATAGAGATAGGGCAATGTAGAGTAGGTGAGGGCAGTGAAAGAGTGTTATAGGGCCAATATACCGGTGGGGAGTAGTCAAATGCTACTAGTATAAAATAAATAATATTAAGAAAAATGGAAGCAGAAAATGACAGAATAGCATCAATGAACTTCAGTCTAAGGTTACTTGAAATATTTAGAGAGAGTAAAGAAGAATGGAGGAAAATACGTGAGGAAGCGAGAAGAAGATATGAAGAACCCAAAACGAGTCAGGAGGAGATAAGAGTTAGAGAGCATCAGAAAATTGATAGGGATATGTTGATATATCTTGAAATGATCAACGAACATTATGGAATATCCCCAGTTAGTAAAAAGGAAGAAGAAATTAAAGATATGGAAAAGGAAAGGGAATTAGAAATACTTGACAAACCGATGATAGTAGATGAGCAAATAGACCTTATTCCAATAGATGAAGGCCCACAAGAACCGTTGAGTGAAAGCAGTAAAAAGGAGACAAGCATGGACGGGGACAAAAGAATAGGACCAAAAGTCACGGAAGAAAACATGAAAACGGACAGTGGATACCAAAGCCACTTAACAAAGATGGTCCACGTTAAAATATTTAGAGTGGAAATAAGGGGAAAACCTCAAACTTACCTAGAGAGCTCACAGAAGTTCTTAAAATTTCATAAGAAAGGGCCAGATGTGCAGATAGCTATAGCTAGTAACCATCTGCAGGGATCTGCCAAAAACTGGTGGAATATGGGGAAGTGGAAATTTAGAACGATCCAGCGTAGCGTGCCGCTAACCATCCAACCATTAATGACAGGCATTCAAATAAAAGATATAGGAGAAATGGTTGAATTTCTTACCATGGATTTGAACCATTGGGCCAAAGAACCACCCGATAAAAGGCAACGATTAGAAAACCCAAGGCCGCAGTCATCGATGACGAGAGATCGGTATTATCCACCTGACCCGGGGTTGTAAAAATATTAGACTATTAGGACGGATTAAACGTATATGAAAATAATAAAATGAACTTGATATAATGAACTTGGTTGAATGGATTGTACTTTAGTCAAATAGGGTTTTAGATAGAAATCTTATTATTATATATATTATTGTTTTAATTACTATTACTCTTAAAATTTTTTTTATATTATACTAACTAATCCTATTCTAAGAATTTTTTTATATATATACATTCAGTTTAACTAATTATTACTATGATTTTAACCAGACACGGCCAAATTAGGCCATTTTAATTAAACTATAAATTCTAGATCCGGGTATATAAATTGTTCGTTGCTTCATGTAATCTCTGCTTTCTATATTTCAATATATCTGTAAAAAAAAATAATAATAATTTTTTCGTATTTAAATTATGTAATGTAAAAATTTTTTCTCTTTCTTGCCTCCTTTTGTCCTTCCTTAATTGTTCACGGGAAGTACGGGGAAATGAAACAGTAAGATTCGTATTCGAATCTTAAGTTTCACCTTTTTCTGTCGTCTCTCACTGACCGGTCTATCCTGCCCAAATTTAAACTTTTTGATATCGAATTGTGTGTGTAACAATATTAAAAATGTATAAATATATGTAGAATTCAGCATAAACATGCACACATTTCGATCTCAAATTAAACGCAATAAATAGGGATAAAATAATATAATTTAGATTTCTTTTAGTTATATAATTTTGTATAATTTTAATCATTTATTTTGGATTATAAAGTTCGTATTTATTGCTTTGTTTAAATTTCATTTAATAATAATTCTAAAAATATCTGATGTAATATTTAATTAAAAGTTAAAATAATCTTATGTTCCCTTTTTGTTTTTGAAATTTAAAAGCATCGGTCAGTGATAGATAATAGATTAATTAAAGAAAAATTCCCCAAAATATAATTAGTAAATGTAAAATGTAAACAATAGAACGGCAGCTTTCTTTAATTAAAAACCAACAAAATGCATTGATTATCCTCAGGGCAGATTAAATAGAACCTAAAAATATCTTAACAAAAATGTGAAAGATCAAGATAAAAAAAGAGGCCATCTTAGACTTGCTGGAGACATTCACTTAAACTTTAGCTTTGCTCTCGATCACTGAGAGTCTCCAAAAATATAAAATAATTTGTTCCTGCCAAGGTATGACCGAGTAAAGCACCTAGATTATTCTCCATCGGGAGATGGCCTATCGGATGCTGAACTTTCCATTGCCCGTCATAAATTCACCATGAAGATCTGCTGCCTGAAATAAATGAAAAAGCTGCTGCTGCCATGAAATTAAATGAAATATCTAAATACAAGAAAGACTTGCCACTCGTGAACTTTTTGCTGCTAAACTCATGGAATAAGAAAACTTCTTATAAAACAGGTACCTGTCTGTGTTCAAACTCTAGAGTACTCTAATAATATGCTATAGCTCTTCTTCATACTACTTATCTAAATTATAAAATGTAAAAACTACCATTTGTATAACTAAATTGAATAATTAATGTAATGTGTAAATGTATCTAATAATCTAGCTTACCTCACTCTATCTTTCTTGGGTGCGTATTTCTATAATCTACATTTCTATCTATAGTTATTATTTAATTATTGCATGCTCATAATTATTTCAATTTTCAAAGTTTAAATCTATGATCGCTTAAAACAATGAATGCGTGTCAAATTTTCATTAATATTTACTTTCTTTAATAACTTAACTTTCATATAAATCGACACGCATTCAATGCTTCATTTATTGTAATGCAGGGTCTACTACTTCGCAAATGGCTGACGTATTAGTTATAATAATTCCCAATTTATATATGTTTGGTATTTATTAAATCATCATGAATAATTCCATAGAATTACATTTCTTTGAGAGTCACCAACGTTCTTTAGTAAATGTTGATAATGTCGGGCCGAATTAGAAATCCATTTAAATCTTATCATAATCGTTTATAAGTATACATGTGTTACGTTTTAGAGACGCGATGATCTATTCCGCCGTAAATATTCCGGATTCTTCAGGGTTGAAATTAACCCCCGTCGTCCTACACAAGCGGACATAATAAATGCTCCCGTAGGATTTGACCTGTCATGCAGCCAGCGGCAAATTGCGACACGTACCGCTTGTCCCTGGTTATGCTTATGTGACACCTTACTTTGTCGGGCCGCGGCAGAGACCAGCCTGACAGTTTTATAAACCCATTTGCGGCATTGCAGTTTCAATATACTGCCATTCCATATCGCCTTTCTAAAGCGTACCACGTGTTCCTTTACTTAGTTTTATTATTCTATATATCACTCCGCCTCTGCATTATCTTCATAATTCACTCTCAAATAAATGTTTGCCCTTAGTCATAAAATAAATAGTTTAATTAAATAAATATATGTCCGCCGCCACTCTTAAATCTTACTTTAGACTCTTGCATTGCAAAGGTATAAATCCCCCAAGGCATGCATTAGAAATACTTACTCGAGAATTTTAGGTAGCTAGATTACGCCTTCAAATAAATGTATTCCTTTTGTAAACATTACAGTATCGGAAATACCGCTACTGAAATCCTCAATATAAAATAATGTCTAAATAAATAAATGTATTCTTTAAAATATAATCATGTCGCAAATCCCGCTACTGAAGCTTTTAATCCCTAAAATATTATTAGTAAATGTTTTATTAAAATGTATTAATAAATAATTTTAAACTATATGTCTGCAGTTACGTTTCATTTATTCGATACCCATTCTATATAATATTTCCTCGATTATGTAAATATGAATGTTTAATTAATATTAGTTTGGTTATTGGCTAACTCGAGAATAAAATCATGAGTCTCTTGCATATCCCTGACCACCGTGCCTAAGGAAATATTTACTAATGTCGCATCAGATGCGTTGTTTCATGGATTGTATTGTGGAACCGATAAACTATGTTCGAACTCAGTACCACGGGTGGCTTTGCTACTCGATGGTGCTGCTGTTCTGTATGGTGGTCGAATTCTGCACTATGTTTATGAGTCACACGTTTTCTGACCGTTACAACATGGAAGCATCCAAATGAAGGTACGGCAGAATTGGATTATATTTTGACTAACCGAAAATACATATTTCAAGATTGTAATGTTCTTAATAAATTTAACACAGGAAGTGATCATCAATTAGTAAGATGTAAGATACATGTTAATGCAAAACTAGAGGGACAAAAATTATTAAGAAAAACAATATTTACAGTTGATATTCCTAATCTTCAGAAACATTCTAATGAATTTAAATTAGAACTTACAAATCGGTTTCAAGTATTAGAAGATTTTGAACATGATTCAGATTTGAATGATATTAATAGGAAAATAAGCGATACACTTTTAAAAACTGCAACAAAGATAGCTGGTAGAAAAAAGCAGCAATTTTCCAATAAATTTTTTTACTGAGACTAGAGAATTTATGAAGAAAAGAAGGAATATGAGGATATACAACAATGATGCATTAAAAAGGATTGAATATCTCGAATTTTGTAAAATGGTGCAGAAAGCAGTTGAAAATGATAAAAGAAAGTATAATTGTGAACTAGCAAGGAAATCTGTAGAAGAGAATAAAAGTCTAAAAAGTATAAAACAACATTTTGGTATTGGTAAAAAATTTATATCTGCAATAAGAAAAAAAGATGGCATTATTACTAAAAAGAGAGATGACATCATAAAATGTGTAGAAAACTTCTATCAAGAATTATATAGTAATAAAGAACAAGTGCCTCCTATACATATTATATCTTCCGAATTGCCCAGAATTTTGAATGAGGAAGTGAGACATGCAATTAAATTTATGAAGAAAGAGAAGGCTCCAGGTAATGATGGAATTGTAATTGATATATTAAAAGAAGCAGGTGAAGAAATAGAAATTTTTTTAGCAAAGTTATATACCAAATGTCTAAATGATAAAGATGTACCAGATGATTGGAAGAATGCAGTATTAATATTAATATTTAAAAAAGGTGATAAAGAAGATATTAGAAATTACAGACCTATCAGTCATTTATCAGTTTTATACAAAATTTTTACTAAGATAATTACAACTCATCTACAGAAAACACTGGATTTCCACCAACCAAAAAAACAAGCTGGATTTAAAAGTGGTTTTAGTACAGTAGATCATATCCAGGTATTGAGAGAAATTATAGAAAGGACAAATGAATATGAGTTGTCATTATGCTTAGGATTTGTAGACTATGAAAAGGCATTTCATTCTATAAACATTTCTTCAGTGATTAAAGCATTGGCTCATCAAGGTGTAGATCCAGGATATTGTCATATTTTGAAAAATATTTATAAAAATGCAACAGCAACAATTAGATTACATAATGACAGTAGGAAAATCAACATTGAAAAGGGCATAAGACAGGGTGACTCCATATCTCCAAAACTTTTTACAGCAGTGGTACAAGAAGTATTTTGTGGATTAAAATGGGAAGCTAAAGGAGTGAAAGTAAATAGAGATTATTTAAGTCATTTAGATTTTGCAGATGATGTAGTTGTTTCCGCAAATAATGCTTTAGAGCTACAGGAAATGTTGCAGGAGTTATCAGATGAAATTAGGAAAGTAGGATTAAAGATAAGTGTTAAAAAGACTAAAGTAATGTTTAATAGATTTTCTCAAAATATGAAAATAAAGATTGATTATGATGAGTTAGAAAAAGTTAACAGTTACAATACCTTGGTCAGATTATTAATACAGATGGAAATATAATGGATGAAATTAATCATAGAATTAAACTTGGTTGGAGTGCTTTTGGTAGAAATAACTTGATACTAAAAGGAAATATGCCTATGTGTTTGAAAAGGAAGATTTTTAATAAATGTGTTTTGCCAGTTCTTACTTATGGATCTGAGACTTGGACAGTTAATAGAAGAGCAATACAGAGACTTCAGACCACTCAAAGAAGCATGAAGAGATGCATGTTGGGAATAACAAGAAGGAATCGAAACGCAATGTATGGGTAAAAGAACAAACAGGTGTTACTGACCTCATTCAAAAAATTAAAAGATTGAAGTGGAGTTGGGCTGGACATATTGTTAAAAGATATGATAACAGATGGACAATTGAAATTTTAAACTGGATTCCAAGAGATTGTAAAGACCCAGAAAGAGACCACATGTGAGATGGGTGGGTGAGATAAGAAAGTGTGCAGGGGTGATGTGGAGAAGTGAAGCTAAAGATAGGAAAAGATGGATTGAACTTGGAGAGACCTTCATCCTGCAGTGGATTGATAATTTTTGCTGATGATTTGATGATGAGGTTTCAGATTGGAGTTTTATGGGTGTGCTAAAAGGCAATATGAATTAGCTATGTGAGAGTTTCTAATTAGCTCTCCAAAATTATTATTATTATCAATCTCCATTCTGAATGAAGTCATAACATAAATAGATGAAGTAATATATAAAATAGAAAATAGGCATAATTGCAAATCAGAAAGATAGATATAATAATAATAACTGATTACAGTTATTATGTTAAGAAAATTATCAATTACAAATATTTATTAAATAGGCAAGATTTTTACAAAGATCATTATTATTAAATCTAAAGTTACAAAATTTATTTGTTATTAATTATGAACATTCAACATTTAGCTAGCTTTAGAATTATGAATTAATTTAATAGTTTAGTTTTAACTTTATAGAGCTTTGCAGGAAGAAATGTATCGATCTTCTAGATGAGGCATTTTATAATGTTTGACACTGGCATTCTCCAGTAGGCTGGCTTGTCCAATGTCTTTTTTGGTAGGCTGTGGGTCTTGAACTTTGTCCCCATCCTGAACCAATTCTCTGAGAGGAAAACAGCAGCTGTTTGCTTCTTATCCCATGGTTTTCATCATAGAAAAAGAATGAACCCTCATGTCTGAATTTTTGTTTTTTTTATGAACTCTTTCTCATTTCCCCTAACAAGCCATTAAAAGTTGTTTAAAATTTTTAATTTTCTATCTTTAATAGCCAGCATAAATTTTAACAAGAACAAAAGCTCTGACTTGGCTATTGACAAATGGTGCCAAGTTAATGATTTTGTCTTTGCCCTTTTTAACTTTATTTTTAAATCTTTAAAAATCTTCAGTTCTCAGTTTACAATTTAATGAGAGGTATTTCTGAGAAACTGGTGACCTTGATTTTCTCTTTTTTTAAAAGAGATTTAAGCTGTCAAATTCTGCTATACATATAAGACAGATATCCCTGAATTAAGATATGCGAATACCAACAAATCTATAAATTAAATAACTTTTAAGGTAACTTAGAAATAATTTAGAAAATCTGTAATGTTTACTATATTAATCACATTACAGTTGCCTTCACATATATACATAGGTGTGCTCCCACACATACAACAATGTTTACAACTTACTTTAAACCATTTTAAAATTATAACTGTGTATACATTATACACATACAAATATTAATATTACTATTAAATGTTTGCACATATCTGCACATACATGTTAATATACACTATTACATATCAAAATAAATTATTATAAGTTTATGTACATGAACTGGGAGAGGTTTGAACTTAGAAAGAAGACTACTATGGCACATAATAGGTGAAACAGGATGATAGACAAGTAATACTTTTTTAATATGTAATATATATATATATATATATATATATATATATTATAACAGACAATATGTGGTGCATATAGGCACATATTGAAAAGCTAATATTTATGCAATTAAAATGTGTATGAATGGTGAGTACCCCAGATTTATTTTATTTTATAAAACAAAAATAATATATAATTCTAACTGATAACACATGGAATCATATATATACACACACATCATTTCAGCTATTAAATTCAATATGAACATATGAGATTACAATGATCATTAGTGTAATTCAGGTTTTGTAATCTAAATCAGAAAAATACCACAAGATAACATGATAGTGTGCAAAAGTGTGTCTACAGTGCATTATGATGTGGTCTGATGTGCTTCTATCACTTAGCTTTCCTTGGATACTTTGTGGTTTTATCTATAATATGTATTACTAGTTCATGTTAATTTAATAGAGAAATTGAAACTAAATTTTTTACTTTAAAAAAAATCTTAAGATTTCAGTATTGTACAAATATTGTATAAATATCATGCCAATTTTCAAATTCAAGATCTGAAAAATGTTTCTGATTTCTGGTATCATAATACAAAGAAACTGATAAAAATACTGATTAGTAGATTCTTTATTCTTGGGTATTCAGAATGAGATTGTGGGGGGGGGGGATATATCAAAAAGAAAATTTGTAATTTTCAGTAATTTATATATTTATGCTTTTTTTATTTTACACCAAAAAAAATATGTGATTACAATTATATTTTATATTTAAAATATTTCTATTTAGAAGTCAAATCATAAACACTGTAATTATAGTACAGCCAGAAGTTTAGATTGATTTGCAAGAAATGCTTTTGTAAATACTGGTCAGAAATTTTTGTAATGTTTTAATAATAATAAATGTAATTTTAAATTTTAAAACAGAATTTCATTGTTTCCATGCCTTAATTAAAAAATATTTCATTTTGATTTTTAAAATGGAATTAATTAATTCAATAATTTTTGTCAAATTGGTGAAGAATACAATCCATTACAAAAAGAATCATATTTATTGTTATGTATTTAATTTAGCACTTTATTTTTCTACTTTGAAAAGTTCAAATATTACTTTTTTAAATGTCTTTTATTTGCAAATGTAAAGATTATTAAAATATGATGAAGAATAGTGGTTTAATTGTAAAAATAAAATATTGCAAATATGATTGAAATTTCCACTAAGGTCTTTCAAATTATGAATGGGAGAAGTTTGGTATTAATGAGCTAATTAAATGAAATAATATTTAATTAATTAATTAACTAATAAAATAATAATAGTTGGTATGTAAGTTATTATTTACAATTTAATTTATAAGTATAAAATTAAATTTTGCATAAATTTTAATTAAAAATGATAATTTATTACTCAAGTATTGATATAATATTAAACATTATGATCCCTAAAGATGGTCCTTCGTAGGTTGAACTTAATTTGAATATTATTATTAAAGATTTCATTACTAGCTGAAATTAAACTAGCCAAAAATTGTATCAATATTTGTACATGTATGTATGGCCATAATAAATAAATATTTATGTCAAAAAGAGTAAAATAAAATTACCCATTTTACTCAGTTTTTAAATAATGAGAGATTTGTAATGCATATTAAACAAATATTTAATAAAAGATAGTGGCTTAATTATTTATCATCTGTATATCAATAATATTTATTAGTCATATATTAGACTAGAGATTTTTTATTTAATAAATAATATTTCTGTAGTGTACTTTTCAGTACACCACTCTCATGCAAAATAAGAATTGGTTTCTAGCACTTTTAACATTTTGTGGAAAAGTTTAATCATAAACATATGACCAAAGACTTGTAAAAAAGATGTATAATTCTAAAGATGGACATTTCATGCTAAACATGCCCTCATCAGTTGACTTAGATCATAATCTCTAACACATATCTTTATCATTGGTCAGTACAGACAGACAGACAGACAGACAGATAGATAGATAGATAGATAGATAGATAGATAGATAGATAGATAGATAGATAGATAGATAGATAGATAGATAGATAGATAGATAGATAGATAGATAGATAGATAGATAGTCAGGCAAGCAGGCAGGCAGTCAGACAGATAGACAGGTATAGATAGATAGATAGATAGATAGATAGATAGATAGATAGATAGATAGATAGATAGATAGATAGATAGATAGATAGATAGATAGATAGATAGATAGATAGATAGATAGATAGATAGATAGATAGATAGATAGATAGATAGATAGATAGATAGATAGATAGATAGATAGATAGATAGATAGATAGATAGATAGATAGATAGATAGATAGATAGATAGATAGATAGATAGATAGATAGATAGATAGATAGATAGATAGATAGATAGATAGATAGATAGATAGATAGATAGATAGATAGATAGATAGATAGATAGATAGATAGATAGATAGATAGATAGATAGATAGATAGATAGATAGATAGATAGATAGATAGATAGATAGATAGATAGATAGATAGATAGATAGATAGATAGATAGATAGATAGATAGATAGATAGATAGATAGATAGATAGATAGATAGATAGATAGATACTATAGTTTAATTAATGTGTCAAAGTTAGTGCCATCACAACTTTGACCAAACCATTTAATGGAGTATATTAATAATTTTTATTAATCATTTATTAGGCTAGAGATTATCTACTTAACGAATACTATTTCTGTAATGTAATTTTCAAAGTTGACATATCAATTATACTGTATTAATTGACTATGTATATATACTGACTAAGATATAGGTAAGAGATTATGATCTAGGTCAACTGATAAAGTCTGGCTTAGCATGTGGATTATACATCTTTTTCACAAGTCTTTGGACATATATTTATGATTATACCCCTCAACAAAATGTTAAAAGTGGATAGAAACCAGTCCCTACTTTGTGTGAGAATGATATACAGAAAATTATAACCACAGATATATTATTCATTAAGTCGATTTATCATCTATATTTGTCAATGAAAATTGTCTGGCTTGAATTCAGACATATATCCGTAAAAAAAAAATGAAATTTTATATATTCTTTGACAGTTTAACTTGAACAATTAGCTATAAATATTTGTAGTATTTAGAGTTTAACAGTAAATGGTTTGCAGGATATAGTCTCATCTGATAATTATTGTATAAATTTTCTGAAGCTTCCAATTTTAAATTATATGGAAATTAATAATTTGGTTGATGGTAACACAAGGAAGAAAATATTCCTCCAGAATTTTTTTTTCTTAGCCAAATATCATTTTAAAATCAACAAACCCAAATAATAATGACAATAAATAAATACAATACGGTGGAAAAAATTGTGAACTACATAGCTTATTTTCAAAAACTTGTTATCATTAGTATATCCATAGACTAATATAGACTGATATATCTCTCTTTCTGCTCTCAGTTAACCAAATTATTTTTGTTATCACCTTTTATACATACTATCATATCTGACCTTGCCTTCAGAAGTGGACTAGTCCAGATTCCTTTCTTATCTAATCCGATTGAGCACTCGTTGTCACTAACCAATGTGTAAACATGTGGATAACCAATGTATAAATATAGTCAAAGGATAAAACATAAGTATGCCCAATGTGTAAACATGTACAAATTCTGGGCCAATAGGCGATGATGCTCTCTGAATCCAATTGCTGATAGTAAGATAGGAGATCTGGCAATAAGTAGTTAACCTTTTTGGAGGTAAGCCAGAATGAGAGAGAGAACATCTGTCTAACCTGAATGACTGGCTGTCAATTGAAACCATTTTCAACTGCAAAGTGTTTCTACTATAATCATTACCGAAATGGCTACAGAGTGAGACAAATCCATGATAGGACTGAAAATTGCTAGGACTAAAGCAGACTGGAGGCAAGCTGTCCAGTACAGCTGGAAAAGTATTGACTAGAACTAACTCATGAGGCAAGTTAACATATAAAACTGGAAATGAGTTCAGTCATTCGAGCATGACCAGCTCATTATTGACTAAGTTATACATAAAATTGTATTTATTAATGGTATAACATATATATATATTCTAATAAATTATACATATTAGCTTTGTGAGCGTTCATATTTTTCTGCTATTACTGTTGGTTTGGTCTGAAACCTGCAATTCAGCCAAACACAACACATATGATTATTTATAAAAATTAACCAAATGACATTTTATATTTTATATGGTACTTACGTGTTTTCGTGTATACTAAGATAGTAGCTCCTATTTTTAAACAATAAACTTTCCAGAGCCTATAATCTACCAAAGATGTATTTGGTTGTTAAACTCAAACAAAATTAATAAGTTGATAAATTTAAAAAAAATGAATAAAATCGATTTTTTTTAATTGGGAAATTGCAGTCTTTTAAAATTGTGTATGTATCAAAAATATAAACTGCCGTCTTGATTTATAGGAAAACTCACAAGTATTAGTACAAACATAAAATGCCATTTTGTTAATTTTTATAAATAGTCATGATATATATATACTATCTCAAAATTTTATAAACAGAAACATTAATTAATTAATTTGTAAAAAAAAAAAAAAAACAATTTTACAAATGAATACACATAGATTAGCAAAAAAAAAAAAAAACAATTTAAGGCAATAATTATTTGTCTATGATTATTTTATAAGTATTATTATTACAAATAATTTACAGTATAAAATGCATTTATAAACTCAAAAAGAAAAAGTGATATTACTGTTTTATGTATTTATTATAATGAATAAAACATGTCAATATATAGCGTGACATTGCTTTTACAAGCTTGTATTTACAAATATGTAATATAGGGAGCTCTTACCGCACTTATCAATCGAGAGTTAGAGCTATTGGTACGATTCCTTATATTACATATTATGCATTTATTAATATATATATATATATATAAACCATTTCATTATTATATATAATCAAATTATTAAATTTGCTCATCATTATTCCTTGATCAATATCCATTTTTATAAGAAAAAATATTATTTATTACTTTTCATTTTTCATTTCAATTTTTTTTTTAAACAGAGCGATAACACAATACCATATCTTTACTTCATTTTTATTCTCAACAAATTTAACTCGATAAAAAGATTAAATTTAATCAATATACTAAAGTATATTTTTTAATTTAATTTGGCAATGTTTTTATCATATCTCAAACTTTGATAAATTTATTCTTTAAATTCACTAGGTCTGATATTAGGCAGAAAAATCTTTTCATTTCCAAGTCATTATATAAGCCCTTCTAAAAATGACCAGAAATAAAAATTCCTGGTAAATTTATCATAATAATATAATTTTTTCAGTGAATATAAAATCTTTTCATTTTCAAGACGGAGAATAAATCCTTTTAAAACATCTTTATTCACAGATCTAGAAATAAACTTTTGACTATATTTATCAATTTAATTTTGATTCTTCAGTCAGTATAAATAAATTAATAACAATTGTGCGTATATGTAACATAAATTTTTATCATGTTGATGTGTATCACCAACATTATTCAGAATATATTTAATGACAGATTTTCTTCTTTCTTAACAGTTTATTTTCATAAAGTCATCTTTGTTCAAACTTTCTATTTTAGTCATGACGTTATCTTTTATAAACTTTAACATTTCTCTGATAATTTCATTCATAAAATGCCTTTTTCCCCTGCTATTTTAATTATTTTATAATAATAAGATTTCAATTTTTTTTCAACATTACATATGTTTTATATAATTATTATTGCAGCTTTCAGATGATCGTAACTGCAATGACTGGATATTCAGATTAGAAAAAAAGGTTTAATTTTAATTCATTTTTAATTGCCTAAGATCAAACAATTTGCTTTTCATTGTAACTACAGCATATACAATTTATAAGCTTTACAAGAACTTTACCTCGCTTTTATGTTATGACTAAACACTAAAAATATTGACTACTTGAGCAGTTACATATTAAATCCTAAATACTAAACTAGATTTTTATTTCTTTTTACAAATAATCTTTCCCTCTACCGTAAAAAGGTTTGCAAATTTGATACACTGATTTAGTGTATAAAAACTTTAGACACTTAATTTTACAATACATAGAAAATTAAATCTATTCTCAAATCTAGGATATTTAAACATTATTATCATATAATTCTATAATTAAAATCACTTCTTTTCTTTTCAAAAACTTTATTTTATATATATATATATATATCCACTTATTTCCAACGTTTCGACTATCTTTACTCTATAGTCATTTTCAAGAATCTAGAAAAAACATTACATTATAAACAAACTTCACATAATAAAAACAAAAATAATCAAAAACAATATAAAGCATATAAACCCCATAAAATTTAAAAATAAATAAAATACATTAAAATCAAGTAAATTAAAAACACAAAACATACACCACACTTACTTCACTCCCTTCTCAAAAAACTTTCCCTTTTTACATTTTTTTATCCAAAAAACCAATTGTTACAATTAAAAACTTATTTCCTTTTTCTTTCTTATATACTTCAAAAATGAATTTATTTCCAAAAATAATTCTTTATTCATGTCTTATCCAATTCTATTTAAAACAGGTTTATATCTTTTTATATATAAACTCTCTTATACCATTCTTTCTTTATACAATCTAACCCCCTCCAACATTTTAATCTTAAAATCTGTATGCCCAATTTCCTTACTATGTATATTTACATTAGAATTCCTATCTCTCAAATGCTGATACATAGTAAGGAAATTGGGCATACAGATTTTAAGATTAAAATGTTGGAGGGGGTTAGATTGTATAAAGAAAGAATGGTAAAAGAGAGTTTATATATAAAAAGATATAAACCTGTTTTAAATAGAATTGGATAAGACATGAATAAAGAATTATTTTTGGAAATAAATTCATTTTTGAAGTATATAAGAAAGAAAAAGGAAATAAGTTTTTAATTGTAACAATTGGTTTTTTGGATAAAAAAATGTAAAAAGGGAAAGTTTTTTGAGAAGGGAGTCAAGTAAGTGTGGTGTATGTTTTGTGTTTTTAATTTAATTGATTTTAATGTATTTTATTTATTTTTAAATTTTATGGGGTTTATATGCTTTATATTGTTTTTGATTATTTTTGTTTTTATTATGTGAAGTTTATTTATAATGTAATGTTTTTTCTAGATCCTTGAAAATGACTATAGAGTAAAGATAGTCGAAACGTTGGAAATAAGTGGATATATATATACATCAAATAAAGTTTTTGAAAAGAAAAGAAGTGATTTTAATTATAGAATTATATGGCTATATGTACTGTATATTTTTGAAAAGAAAAAAGGATTTGAGTCGTGATTAGAAACAGAAGTAAATTGATTATTATCATAGCTTAACAATTCTCTATAAATTCTGTATCTCTTTCTGCACTGACTTGTCTTGTATAGATCTCAGATTGCTTCATATTAATGTTTAACTGCTTTATTATTCCCAGGTTGTTGTTTTTTTATTTATTTTCACAGTTTTGTCTTCAAGATTAAATTTTTCTCTACACTTTTTGCATTTATTTTTAGTTATTCTATTGCTTTGTCCTTTTTAGTTTATCTTTTTTTTTCTCCCGCTTTTCTTATTATCTTATTACATTTTTATATAAATATATTTTAGTTTTTCTTTTATTTTCTTATTTCCACTCTGCCCAATACTGTCTCTTTTCTTTGTATTGTTTACTTCTTTGAAGCACTTCACCTATCTTTTTGATATTTTCTTCCACTTTTCCTTATTAATATAGCAAACTATTTTTCCAGTATTTCTTTTCATATCACTCACCTTTCCTTCTGTATTTATCACTCTTGCTTTTTTATCAACTATAATATAATACTTTTTCTAATTTTACTTTCCACTAAATTAGTATTCTGGAATCATATTCTAGATTATTTTGGATCAATCTTTTGCACCAACTGTGTTATCTATTCTTTAAAATTCTCTCTTTTAACTGTATTTAATTCTAGCTATCTGATATTTTTTAATGTACTAAATTTTATATTCTCAAATCCACATCAATCGTTATCATTGTTTAGATTAAAAGTTCATAAGATTATTGCTAATCAATTGCTCTCTATCTTCTGTATGATTCCTATCTCACATCTTTTATATTAATCATCTTTTGTATAATTGAATTAAAACTATTAGTTGGAATTTCCTTTTAAACTTTTCTAATGTGCACTTTTTTTTTAAATTTTGATTCCTATTTCCTAACTAGATGTATTTATAGACTTTTTACACATTTGGTTGAAGAAACAATTCAAGAAATAGCACATTGGTTTTTACACATTGTTAAGCATTCTAATTTACACAATATAAAAGTGAATTGTTGCAAAATATAAACCATAAAGATAATTTGGAGTAGATTGTACCACAAAATAAGTAAGTTGTTTAAAATCAAAGAAATTCAAAAAGAACCATGCTTGGACTCTGATGAATTGATTCCCTTCCTAATACTAAAACGTAGAAATGGATTGTGAAAGATATAGACCATAAAGATAATTTGAAGAACATTGCATCACACATTAGTTCAAAACGTTGTGTAAATTAGAACATAGCATGTTAATATAAAATGCTAATGTTTTAACTACAACTTGTTACATGTGATTACCCAATAGCATGGTGAGCTGAGGGTTGTGTAAAAGTCTGAGTTCGAATCCCTTATATATTACATTATATATGTGCAAGTGTGTGTAAGCCTGTACAGTGTATTAATTTATCAATTATTTTTTATAATCTTAAATTAAATTTTAAGTATTTTTTTATTCTCATAAAACAGATTGCCTATTTTTAAACCTGCAACTTCAAGAAACAATATATTTTTTAAAATGTTTTTTTCATGGGGATTTAATGTTATTTAATGATTTATTTATTTTTTGTCAATTCCACATTATAACATTTTTTTTTAAAATTTTAACTTTTAAAGCATTTTGTACTCTTATAAATATTTTAATTTTTTTAGTCTGAGTAAACAAACTTATAATTTGTAAGGTCTACAAGTTCTTAAGACCACAGCAGAAAAAAAAAGTAACCTTTGAGGTTCGCTTATTTAGCGCATAATTTTTTATCAAAATATTTTTTAGTGAATAATTATAGTTTGAATCTTTTATTATTTATCGGAAAATTTTATATAAATTCCACAGGGCTAATTTTTTATAATTTTAAATAAAATTTATAATATTTTTACAAATTTTAAAATCTGAATAAAAGAATCATAAGGACCTATTTTGATTAAGAATTTTGATTAAGAATTTTATTGTATTTTGAAATAGCTGATAAAACGGCAAAGGTAAAAGGAATATAATAGAGCATACTATAAATGAAATTGTGAAAAAATCACTATCAATAGCAGATATATTATGAAAAAAACATAGATAAAGATAATCAAGCAGTTGACTAAAAAATTCAAATACTGGTCATTAGAGCCAAAATATGACGATTTTCTCCTAAAACTAAATCTTGAAGCACTTCCCACCCTTTATTTCTACAGATATGAAAGGAATTGCACTAACATTAAAGTCATATGCAAACTATGTCAGAGATAATCAGAAACATAATCACATTTTGTATTCACATGCCCCATGGGTAATAATATCTGATGTGATATCCCTAAAATATTTAAAAATAAAAATACAACATACATACTCTTCTCTATACATTTAAAAAGGGTATTTGTGCATACATTTGGGCCAGCACATTTATACTATTCTCATTATGGTATACCAGATGTAAATTTATGTATGGTTCAAACACAAGAAGACACCCCAATATATTTATGAATAAACTGAATATTATAAGCATAAGCGATAAAAAAATTTCACCAGCTAACATTTATTCAGACACATGGTCACTAATGTGACTTCAGTTCAAATTTATGACATGATTCACTATTATAAAATGATAACTAGATAATTAAACTCAAAAAAGGACATTAAAACAATGATGATGTACATAGAAAAATGTAAACCCTATGCAGCAGTCAGAAAATGTTAAGCTGCTTTCAAGATTGTATTTTTTTTTCCTGTCGCACATAGATTAGTAATTTTTCCTATCACAATATAGAATAAATATACAGAGTAAATAATGTAGACCCTATAATCTTTCTTTGTTTAAAACCTCATAGTCTTTTCCTATTCTATCCTATGTATGTGATACTAAGTGCTGATTTTGTAAACTTATAGTTCAATGAAGCTTTTTGAAACTAAAGATAGCAAAACTATAATAGAGCTTATTTTAAATTCAGACTTGATGAGAATGTCAGCAGCAATCTGGGCTTTGAGCATTCCATCATCAGATTTTTAATAGGATGAATGGCTGAAGAGTCAAAGAGTGAAGTGGTTTGAAGCCTGTTCATTAAAGTATGAAGATTAGCTATCTTAATATAAATCTGAGTACTTTTTGTATATATGTGTAGAGATGATAATATGGACCAACTGACGATTGCTGTTTTAGCATGAAATATGTATATTGGTGATTATTTATCTTTTAGACATATATGTGGTCAAGTGTATCAGTGATATGAGATAATGTGAAGAGTTGAGGGTCATGTGAAAGTCTGAGCTCAAAATACCCTATACATTACATTGTTTGTACAAGATATAGCCTGTATGTTAGATATTAAATAGATCTTATTATAAATGAAGTCAAAAATTAGACTTCTATAGCAATCATATTATGTAAAAAAATTGGAAACTGTTGAAAAAGCATTAGAAAGCCTTTATATCTCAACTCACCTTCAACTATCTTATTTTGATTAGATTGAGAAGCATTCATCACTACAGACTAATAGATATATTAATAAATATCACATTCAGTGGCAAATAAGACTAATGAGTGATGATGCTCAGTGCATCTAATTGTTTTTTTTATTATGGAAGGATATCTGGCTATAAATATTCAGTCCAGTTGGAGATAATGGTAGACAACAACAATTTACTCCCAAACCTGAGTGGTAGTACACATGTTGTCCACTGTATAGTTAAAATAGTGAGGCAAGTTAGAACTGAAAGCTGCTAGAACCTAAATCAAACATGAGGCAGGTTATTCTCAAATGTCTGAAAGGGTCACCATATTCACTCATGAGGCAAGCTGTCATGGTTTAGCTGGAAGTGGTAAGTAAACTTAGAAGGTTTCTTGAAGTCCTTTACATTAATAGTTGCACAGCAACTGAATGCCATACCTCACAAACAGTATCAGGTGAAGTTATAACAGTTGTAATCTTATAAATACATACTTTTTATATTTGTTTTAATTAATAAATATTTCGTAGTTTTATAAGTGTGTTTATTACAGTCATGCATAAGAACAACAAAACCCATTTTAAATCAGTTGTCTTCAAATCTCTAAATTTTATTTAACACAGTTTTTATAGCCTCAACCCTCTGAACATTCATTCAGTGTTCTGACTGTAAGGCAGTTCACTTTTAAAATGAAAGAAAAACCATGTGAGTCACTAATAATATGAACTCTATAAATAAAGAGTCCTGCATCCCCCTTTCAAAAACGTGGATTATATAAATCAACTCATTTACATTTTGTGATTCATGTACTAAAAGCCTTTATGTTGATAGATTATGTAATTCATTCTAAGTATTTCAGCTATGATTATGACTACAAGCCAGTTGAAAGTGCGATAAGTATACTATGTTAAAAAGAATAAATGTTTTTCTTAGTACACACAATAAAAATGTTTATTTTTAATTAAAAAAATGGATCAGAATATTTATAGTTGTATTAAAAATGTATTTATTAGATATGAGACAAATAGTAATAAATTGCAACAGTTTATTAGCTTATGTAACAATGCAAAATGCTTTCCCATTTATGGGTGCAAAATTTAATGAAATTTCAGGTAATTATCATATTACATCAAAATATTAAGTGAAATATATCATAGCACTTCAGAAAACATTCAAATTTGTATATCTTTACAGCCAGATTACATTAAAAAATGTTCTATTCATCAATCGAAGCCAAATTATATATATATATATTTCCATTGAAGCTCTAAGAGTAAATCTCACAAATTCCCAATGTCTTGAGAAAATATAATCACAAATTCCCAATGTCTTGAGAAAATATAATCATTAGAATTATTCTTACAGATGAAATCTCCTTATGCCAGTTGTTACAGAAATCTTCGAAATTTGTAACCGAGAAGTAAGAAATGATTTACCTATGAAAAAATATCTTTGATATTTATTTGAAATTCTCACAACCAAAGGATATAGTATCGGTCTAAAACTACTGACGATGTTAATGTTGTGTGTGTAGCTGTCTGTGACGGTAAAGTCTGACATTAATTTTATAGATCAACCAAATAATACAAATTTGTTAAAAAGCTTAATATGCTTTCTAAATATTTAAGTCACATGGATTTTTTTTTACTTTTCTCACCCAAATGACGAATTTGGATGGACAATATTTTTTACACAGTGTACTTTCTGAAATTAAAGTAGGAATAAAAATAATAATATTTGAATTTTATTCAAACAAAATTGCAATTAGTTAACCCTTTATTTTGTGGTGATAAATTATTTCAGAAGTATTCAATATTTATTATATGCCTGTTATAAGGCAAATTAAATTTCAAATACACAAAATCAATGATAGTTTTTAGGCTTTGAATTAGTCAAGGGTTTTCTAGACTCTGTTAATAATGTAATTCTTGTTTTATGTCAAAGTTATATTAAGATAATATGGCAATAGATTAAAAAAATTGACTAGTTTGATCTTTTTACTATCCTAGCACTAACTCTAAGTGGCCTGAAATAAAATCCGAATTAAAACCTTGTCAAAATTCGTCAGGTTTAATAATTTGGGTACTTAATTTAAAACTAAAAGAATTTTTAGATGATGTAATTAAAAATGTTTTGGTGAAATTGTGGTATACATTTATGTAATTGAACATCAAAATCACAATCTTCATCGTGCTTATTGTTATTGACAGTCTCCAATCAAATAAAATAAAAATACCATATGAAGTTGATAATATTATCTGTGCTGAATTATTGACACCAGATGTCTGAGTTTTATAATAAAGTTTGAACAAACAATATTCATAGACCATTGTTGTTAATTAAATCCTAATTTATTTGTTACACCAGATGAATTTTTTTGCAGACATTTTCTTAAAACTTTTGGTTCTGAAACTTTATCTACAATATCTGTTTTTAACTATGAAATATAAAACTCATATCAATGTTGAATTGTGTTCAACTGTTTAAGTCATTAAATATATTAACAAATGTCATCTAACAAAGGGACACGATTGTGTTTGAATTGATGTTCACATAGACTCAAATGATAAATTCAATAAGTTATTGAATATAATGAAATCAAACAATGTTTAAACTATTGTTATGTAAGTTCTCAAAAAACAGTTTGAGGCTATAACCTCGAAAATATGCATGTAAAATGCTATAGTAGGGACCTCTACAGGTGTTTAACCACAAGTTTACATTATGGAAGAAAAGAGGGGAACCCTTCTTTACTTCAACCTACTTTCTATTTAAATAGGTGAAGCTGAAGAGATTAGATCTGCAAGCATGAAGCTATTCAATACTTCACTGATTAAGTCCACATTTCTTATTACACATTAATACATTGAGAAATCTTTCGATTTACAACGAGTCAATGGAAAGATTTTATAGTAAATCTATTACAGTAATTTAAAGTTGTAATTATAAATTTATTAAATGCACATTGATTACGTAAGTAATATTTACTGAGGCTATAACCTCGAGAATATGCATGTAAAATGCAATAGTAGGGACCTCTACAGGTGTTTAACCACAAGCTTACGTTATGGAAGAAAAGAGGGGAACCCTTATTTACTTCAACCTACTTTCTATTTAAATAGGTGAAGCAGTTAGAAAGTAGGTTAAAGTAAAGAAGGGTTCCCCTCTTTTCTTCCATAATGTAAGCTTGTGGTTAAACACCTATAGAGGTTCCTACTATCACATTTTACAAGCATATTCTCGAGGTTATAGCCTCAGTAAATATTACTTACGTAATCTATGTGCATTTAATAAATTTATAATTAAAACAGTTTGCCATTTACAATATTTTCATCTCACAATGTTTTTATGCTATCACTTTATCTAAAAGATGAGCACCTATGCTTTTGTAGGAAAATCAAGCTGGAATATCTTGCACAAAAGTCAGTTATCTGTATCATTTTAATGACATATTTTTATTTAAATGACTCAAACTCAGTTATACATCAATTATTGTATCAATATATTCCTAACTACTATAAATTTAATTTTTTTTAATGTATTAGAAGTTCACAGCTATCACATTATGGAGAAAAAGCAATAAGCCAAATTAGTCCTACATCACAAAAAAAAAAGTGTTTCATTAGCAATCAATATTGCTATCAGTGAAGGGCCAAAAGGCTAAATCCTTTGAAAGTATAAGAACTAGCAGGATAAATCTATCACACAAATTAAGAAGTAGCACTGGTTGTAGGTAAGATTAATAATTGACATAGATGGTATGATTGCACAAATGAAGCATCAACTTATATGGTGCCTAAATCCTTAAGATATCTTTTGGTCATTATTATTTATCATTGTAATTCAATAAACCCACTGCAACATTTTGAAAAGCGTATAATGAAAGAAAACTGAATATACTCACTTTAACTTTATGAGTTGATATCTTCCTAATTTGCAAGATATAAACCATGAAAATAGTTTTAATAATTTACCTCTTGACAATATTATTCATAATGATGGATAATCTTTATAGAAATCAGTTTTTACCTGTAGATATCATTTTAAATTAGACTTCAATTTAAATGCTTTGATTCAAAAATTTGATTTAATAAAATAAAAAAGGTTAATAGTCGCATTGGTTGAAATAGGAGCTGCTTTATTACTAGGCACTACTACTTGACCCTCAGTCTTTTGTTTGCCTTTAGATTAATCCTCAGTTAAATTTCCTATACTTTCTCAATCTAAAAGAGACTTTTTGAAATCTACAGACTTGTTTATTTATGATGAGGCGTTTATGGCACTTGGAAGAGCATTAGAAATTATTGATTTAATCATATAAGATTTTATGAATGTTAAGTTGCTTTAGAAGGAGATTTTCTGTAAGTTTTATCAATAATAAGAAAAATATCTAGAGATGCTGTTATCATGGCCACAATAAAAAGATCTTTTATGACCTATTTTCCAAATTTGTAAAATGCAACATAACATGAAAGACATTAGCAATCATAAAATTTAAAAATGGTTTTTAAATATAAAGGGTGGAGTTATTTCTTTAATATCATTGTCTAAAACAAACTCTTTTGTCCAATGACATGGTAACTGATATTTTTGACAATAGTATTACTTATACTGAAGTTGAAAATATTTCTGGTTGACCAATTCTTCATTAAAGAAATGAAGATATATGACTGATTAATGAAAATTGTTTTTTTTTTTTTTTTGGGGGGGGGGTGTCATTGTAAAAAATGAAGATTATGGAAAAAGTGATGATTTATAAGTCAATATACCAGTAGAATTTTTAAGCCTCTTTGGATTACTACCATTCACATTAAATCTAAAGATCATTTATATAGTTAATACTTTTAAGAAATTTATTTATAAAAAATACCTCATGCATTAGCACTGAAATAGTGTTGTGCAATTTGTGAAAGGGGAAGGGGTCATGGTAAAATTGTGTATGGAGTCCCAAAATTTTTAAGAAATTCTCTTAAGTTTTGAATAAAGATTAGTTTTTTTTAAAGAATTTAATTTTTAAAAATAGATAAAAATCACATAAAAAAAATATTTTTGTGTGTATCACTGTAAGTACATGATGTGTCTCAAAATTACATTTCAAATTGTATGTGCTTAAAAATGTTAGTCATCAGCATGGAGATATCAGTTCTGAAAAATCGTGAAAAAATAATGTTATTATATTCTTTAAAACTGCATGTGTTCAACCATCTAGTGAGACATTTTGTAAATTTTTTATTTAAATTTTGTAAATTCATATTTTTTAACATATTGATATTTTAATTTAACTTGAAATAAACATGTGGGTGTCCAGAAATTAATTAATTCAGTCACTAGTTATAAAAATTAGTGATATAATTAATTTCTAGGCACCCACACATTTATTTCAAGTTAAATATAAAAATTTCAATTATAGTAAAAAAAAACTATTACTGTTATTACTTTAAATATAAAATACCCTCAAATTTAAGAAGCAGTAGGATTTTAAGCTGGGAAAATTGGGGGGAAATTTTTTTTCATGATTTTATTGAAAAATAAGACATGTTTTTATTTACTTATATAGGGGCAAATATAAATACAATAAGCTTGTCTAATTTATGGTAAATCTTTTTCATACATACATTCACTTTTTTTATATTCCCTTTCAGAATTTGAATTCTCATCTTCACTATTCCGCCAAGGTACATTGTCATCAAACCATTTACATTGTTAATAATGCAACATTTTAAGAAAGATCCCACTTAAAATAATATGTATATTGTTTGCATTACAAAATTTTTTTTTAGGGTAAATACTGTAACTTTTTTTTTTCAGAAAAAAAAAACGATTTTCAAATATAATATTGACATTTAATGTTACCAGTATTTTTTTTATTACAAATCTTTTCTAAAATGTAAATTAATAATTTATTTGATTATTAAAGCAAATAAAAGTTTTTTTAAAATAAATTTCCCTTTATAATTGGCATAAATAATCTATAATGATTGACATAAAATATATTTTTGACTTCCAATTACAAATTGCAGCCATATATCATTGATTTCTTTCCCAATTTGCTTTCATATAAAATCAAATTTTTCTGTTAAAATCTGAAACATTCTTTTAAAATAATTTATATTTTAACAAATATTGTTTGGAAAGGATTATAAATGTGTAAACAAATAGATTCTAAAACATGTGTTTTTACTTTAAAATCAAAATGAAGATATCTGAAGTGTCAAAATCATTGACAAGCACTCTCTTATAAAGAGAACAAGAAACAACCAATCAGAGCAAAAGCATATTCTTTTACATTGAAGTATTGGTTTATTAATTGTAAAAAAAAACTCTAAAAGTTATCATTCTCAATAAAATAATAATAAAATTAGACAAATAATGTTAAAAGTAGTGATTTGAGAGAGTTAAAGTCATTTATGAAATTAATCCAATAAATATTGACATTTGATGTTATTTTTTTTCTTTTGATTAAAAAATATTTAGCTTGCTATTATACACAGATAATAATTGCAATACTATGTGCATGTATAGGATAAAGTAAAAATCTGCAAAAATAAGATATTAAAAATTTTTGTTTTCAATTTAAGATACATCTCTCTTTTATGGTTCCAAAATTTAGAAAAAAGTGCATCTTATATTAAAGTATTACAATATTTTTATTTTTTAGTGCACAATAAATAAAAGCATTTATTATAAAATATATTATTTTTAATTTTTTGTATTTAGATTCATCTGAAAGTCTGTGCTCATATACCCTATATTAGATATTTTTGTAATTATTCATATTTAAAATGGAGAATAAAAACAATGTCACAGCCTACAATATTTAAAAGGAAATTCATGTGCATTAAAATTTGATTTCAATATTATTTTGTTTATGAAAAAAAGCATTTTTAAAAAAAGCAAACTTTTACATTCAAGAGAAAATAAAATTTTATCCATTTTTTAAAAAAGCAATTTTTTACAATCAAAAGAAATTAAGATTTTCTTGAAGATTTGGGTTTATAATATATTAGATGTGATAACATGTTAGACTATTTACATCATTTGTCATTAACCCTCAGAAGTGTTCTCTCTCATGTTTTTTTAGAAATTCACCCCTAGTGAGAATTTTTGCTAGATTTACATTGAAATATGCATTTTTCTATATACATCATAATATAAAATTTTAGTTCAAAAAAATTCAATAGTTGGCCAGAAAATTGAAAATTCAACAAAGACAGCATGAATTTAGCTCCACCTTCTAACAGTCTTGACAAGCAGTGCTTTTGTAATCTGACATTTTTCTGACATTACCATTTTTGTTTAGAGAAAATAGTTTGAATAATCAAAAATATATTTATTTGCAATTTTACTATTCCAGATTCTTTTTGCAAAATAATTTATACAATATTTATTAAAAATCAATAAAATAAATTATTAATAATTGATTTTGAACAGAAATACTTTATATTCAAAAATAGAATGTTATGTTATCAGCAATGCAAATGTACCCTGAAACTGTTTACAAGTTTAGCTTCCTGTGTAATAAGTCTAATTAATGAGTTTGAAAATATCATAATTTTGTAATAAATATTGAAAAAAATTAAACTTATAAAGAATAATTCATTAGATATAAAAGAAAAAAATAAATATTTGTTCAGATACTGGGCTTCTTACTGATAAAAGCCACAAGTTAGGAATTAAACTGATGGTATTGGATGAGTAGGCTCAAGATTTATGCACAAATCTTTTTGCATCCATTGATTACTCTGGATTGCTCTGGTGGCACTGCTTTATAGAGAGTTTGTTTCTATTGTCACAATAGGTGAACAAAGTGAATTTTATTAAAATGTCAACCTATCCAACTAACTTCTGTGAAGAATTTTTATACATTTGTGGATCAAAGTCTCTTAAAAGGTTTTCAATAATTACATTTATATATTTATCATTAAAACCAGTCAATACTTAGACAATTCCAATATCAATAACAATCAACAATCTCAACATAACGTAAAATTATGGTATTTATTAGGTGTTTATCATAATGTATATTGTAACTGGACCACCATACAACCCCTTTATTATCTCGGTTGTAACAATTTCCTGATGAGCATGTTGCAGGAAGGAACTATTGATTGGCATTCCCCAATGCAGATGTTAACCCCCCTACAACAATATTCCCTGCTCATCAGAGGATGTAGCACCCTAGAGACTGGAAGCATCTAGACATTTCTATGTTTGGTTTTCCAAACAGCACCACTAGAGTCCCATCTCACTACAACCTGACTTATGTAGGTCTAGTTATGCCAGACATATCTCAGGAGGCATGAAATTCTCATGAACAAGTGCACTGAATGATGAGTGATGCAATAAAAAAAATAGAATTGAACAACTAAGAGTAATTTTAAGTAACAACAATTTTATTTGACAATAATTCATTCCAAGTCCATATGTATCCATGTGTGAAGATTTATTTTCAGTTCACTTATGAAAAGAAGTTTAAAAGCAGTTTGTTTAACAACAATTTATTTTCAAGTCCATATGTATCCATGTGTGAAGATTTATTTTCAGTTCACTTATGAGAAGAAGTTTAAAAGCAGTTTGTTTAACAACAATTTATTTTCAAGTATCATGAGTGATTTATTTTCAGTTCACTTATGAGAAGAAGTTTAAAAGCACTTTATTTATCAATAATCCATTTGCAAGTCCTTCTAATAAAGTATATGCAGTCAAGCAGTTATGATTTATGCAGCATTTCATTATATTGAGGATTATTACTGGTTGGTAACTACTTAAACTCAGCAATTCTAGGTTTGTGAAGCATTTATCATTTAGTCAAATATAGAGGTATATTCATACACATAAACTTTATTATTTGATTTAGACATAAGTAATATGCAGTTGAGCATTTATAATTTAGTCAAATATAGAGGTATATTCATACACATAAACTTTATTATATTATCCAGATAGAAGTAATATGCAGTTAAGCATTTATGATTTATACAGCATTTCATTATTTTGAGGATTATTACCAGTTGGTAAACATTTAAACTCAGCAATTCTAGGTTTGTGAAGCATTTATAATTTAGTCAAATATAGATGTATATTCATACACATAAACTTTGTTATATTATCCAGATACAAGTAATTTGCAGTTAAGCATTTATGATTTATACAGCATTTAATTATTCTAACATAAATATTTACTTGGTCTGCTGCAAACGTATATTTTTATACATAAATTCATTAGCAGTTTCATTTATAATTTGAAATATAGAACACAATTAACATTTTCATATTTCTCCATTAATTTTTTTCTTTTATTAAAATTTTTATCATAGCATTAATAATTGAATTGTTACTATTTTTTAATTCTTACCTTTTTACTTATTGTTCTCTTTCAATACCAATGGGGGCTTAATGAATGGCACAGTAGACAGGCCAGAGCTTACTTCATGATCGTGGATGGAGAGAAAAAAGCAGGTCAACCACCCATGTTAAATTGTTTCTTTATGGTTAAGTTTTGATTTTTCTGTCTTGCTTTACTTAGTAAAACTGATAAAAATAAACACTCTCTGATAATCCGAATTTTCCAAATATTTTGTACTTTCTCTGCTTGTTTTATCCAATATGACTTCTAAAAAGAAAAACTACTTAACTGATAATAATAAAAACTATTCTCTCTGTCTGATGATCCAAATTTTTTAACCTATTTATACTCTTTCTGCTTATCAGAATGGATTCTCTTTACATGATGCCTGCTTCAATTGGTGTTGGTGGTATGTTTTTGTCCACATTCGTGCCATTTCCCCCAGCTCATTGGCTATTCTTTTTGGTGGTAGAAGACCATTTTTAATTATCTGGCTATGTGTTTTCAAATTCCAATTAATTTTAATGTTTCCTTGCCTGGAGCATTTTGCCTTACTAATTATTTTCTGAAATAAGAAATAAGCTTATCTTTTTTCTTTTTTAATTGCAGATTTAAACATATTTGTTGTCTCTTTTTTTTTATTTGACTAAATTAACTTTCTTTTTTCATTGCTGTCAATTTTAATGATTCCTTTGTTTTTTTAGCTTTTAAATTTTCCTTAACCATTATTAAATCTTTTCATATCTTTTGTAAAAACAAATCATGCTAGTCTTTTTAAATGGGGGGGGGGCAGAGATCTTTTGAATATATACGTGGAACAGTATATCTGTTTCAATATATATACACCTAGGTCTCATTTTGTGTGGATATATTTAATGCGATTTTGAAGTTGTGCACTTCATGTTTCTTCTTAATATTTTTGCATGCGATTTTCTTTTATGCAATAAAAATTATTAGATCAGAAGTTAAGCTCTGATAATGTACTATTACTTTAAATATTATAAATTTTGCACACTCACACATCATATTTAAAGTAACAGTGCATTATTAGAGTTTGACTTCCATCTAATAATTTTATATATTTTCAGCACTTTATAATAGTATTGTAATAGATTTTATGCAATAAAGAAGTTCATAATTCACTTAAAATCAGGATTTCCCCATTTTATATACACACATTAAATTTTACAAGATTATAATGTAAATCTGTTCAAACATTATAGATGTCTATACTATGCATGTTGTTGCTTTTGCATTTTAAATCACATTCTTTTTTTTTTAAAAAAAAGAGTGCGTAATCAATTAATCATTTAGTGTCTGCAAGTTTATTTTTAAAAGGTGAGTAATTGTGGTGGGCACAATTAAATTTGACAATTAAAAATTAAAATCTGATTTTTAATTATAATTAACAATTTAAAAATTATGTAATGTGATCTGAAACTAATGTGATGTGAACAGTGAAATTTGATTTTTAAACGGAATTGAAAATTAAAGACAAAAATAAGAATTTAATTTTTAATTGTTAGTTTTAATTAAATTTTTCCCAACAATGGTGAGTAGGTATCTTTTTATTATCATAAGTCTAAGTTCTTATTTTTATTTTAAACTTTTAGTTTACCCAAGAAAATGAATTTCTTTGGAAACAAAAATTTCAATTTCAAGTCGCTTAGTGAAGTGGGAAGATCAACAGTGATTGGAAAATATTTTAGTTTAGTCAAATACATTATAAGAGCAATTAAAAAAATGAAGTTGGCACTAGTTGTATTTTTTGTTGTGATGAATCTGATGTCTTACTAATTCACAAATGAATCTTCATATCATCAAATAGCAATAATGATTAAAATACTGTACATATATGAAAATTAATCTTTAAGCTTATGTTTGTAAATTAGTTATATAATTTAGCATTCAAGAAACCCATAGAATAAATAAGAGTGTTATATCAATAGCAATAAATCAAGAGCATAATGAGGCATTTTTCTCTGCCTTTCTTATATAGTATCATGAACCATTTAATAATAATCTATATCAATATTACACTCAATTGTATATATGAATCGTTTTTATAATTGGATTTGTGCATAAATATTGCTCCAGAACTTAATATTGTAGTAGTCAAATGCAAATCTATGATACTTAGTCACATCGATATTACTATCTCTCGCTCATCATCATAATACATACCCAAAAACAGCACTGAGAGGTTGTCATTATAAACATGAAAATTAAGACACATACATTATCATTAAATACACTATAATAATGCTTTAAAATACATAAACAACAGACACATAAAACATCATTAAATCCTCTACAAGTAGGCGTCAAAATATATATGTAATTGAGGCACATGAACCATTCTTAAATACCTTATAGATAAACTTCATCATCAAATTTTAAATATTTTACTTGCTTTATCAATGTATAAACGATATATATATATATATATATTGTATGACATACAATTCATAAACTCAAGCCTTTTTTCTTTTAATTAACATAATATAAACATCAGATTTAACAGATTAGCCCCAAATCCCTACACTCATTGATCCTAAAACAATAGATAGTACTACTAACTATATGCTTCACCTCCTATTTATATATTCACATATTTATAAATTCATTTAAATTATTATATAAACTTATCTAGATGTGTATTCCCATTAATTATATATTTAAATTTTTTTAGCCTAAATTACTTATATTATATTGAAAGATTGATTAAATATCATCAAATAATTATTTTAAAAAAGACAATTTGATTTAACTTGAAACGACTAGTCATCTTTATGAGCTAAACTAGTACTTATTGTTAAGCATTTAAGTCAAGAAGAAAAAATAATAATTACATGTGAAGTTTAGCCTCCAAATTCGCTCTCTTCTTTAAAAGTTAATAATAACTAAACTACACTTAAATATTTCATTAAACGGATTAATAAACATTAACTTTAGCACATAAATAAATAATCATTAATTCAAATAAAATTGTATTACACAAATTGTAAATGACAAAAAAACATATTAAATTAAGTCTTTAAGTGGATATATATATAAAGTTCATTTTAAAATTTATGCAAAATTTATAGTCTATAAATTTAAAATTAGTTTAACAATTAGCTAGTATTAGTGAAGAGTACAACACTGCTTATTATGATTCAGCATTTGGCAGTTTTCGTAGTTTAAATATTCATTATTTTCATAAATATTTCTTTCAGAAGTCCATGCTCTATGTCTGCTATGAGAGATCTTTGTGTTTTTTATAGCTTCTGTTGAAGATATAGGTATAACAGCTATATTTATCACAAAATTGGAATTGATACAAATTTGAAAAGATTTGTTTTTTAATAATTGATTCAAATAAATAGTGGTTAGCTTATAATTGGTTAGCTGCTGTATGAGACCATTCTTAATAAAGCTATGTCTTTGTTTAAGGAAAAATTTAAAACAAACCAGCAATGCATTAGAAAACTTTTTGGTTCACTTAAAGCATAGACATTGAGAATAATTTTCACTGGGAGAGAGATATAAATTATACTTGTATTCAAGCATAGTATAGTTATATCAATTTATTTTATTTGTGATTGTTAATTTGTATGCGGGTAAATTATGAAGTCTAAACATGTTTATTTATCATATATATATATATATATATTTGTTCTTCAAATGAATTATTTTTACTTGACTCTATCATTATCCACCATTATCTTAAGAATTATGATTTATTTAATTAGAACAGGCAAAAACTCTCTATACGTATTGCCACTCAGTGCAAACCAGAGTAATTAATGGATGCCAGAAGGGCTTGTGCATAAAATCTCCATCTAGTGCCTACTCAGTCAATATTCCTAGACTAGTTTCTGGCTTGTGGCCTTCATCATTGAGGAGCCTTGGATCTGAGAGCACTGCACCTAGATCTTAGGATCTAATTCAACCCTCCAGCAGCCACCTTTTATCTCTATTTAAATACAAAACTATGAGTCTTAAATTGAAAACCTTATAATATTTTCAATCCAAGCTCATTAGCTTATATAGTCATATATATCTGAACTCAGTTCAGTACTATAGATTTTGGTGTTGTGGGTTCTTTAATACCCATATCTACCACTATCCTATTAGGCAGGATTGGTTTTAAGCCAATAAACATCACATGGACACCATTTCTTACGCTTGTCCATAACTGCTATTAACATAGGCAAAACTCTTTATACATATTGCCACTCAGTACAAGCCTTTTGGCATCCATTGATTACTCTGTCTTGCACTGAGTGGCAATACGTATAGAGAGTTTTGTCTGTTTTAATAACAGTTACGAGCAAGCATAAAAAATGGTGATCATGTAATGTTTATTGGCTTAAAAATTATTTAATTAGATTTGGCAATATTTAATGAATGTTTCAAATTTATCCATGTTCTAACCTAAATACTAACATGCAAAAAGAAAATATTAGAGCTAAGAGAAAAAAAAATTATTGAATCTTCAGGTTCTTATATAAAATGAAAAAAATACATTTTTAATAATAAACATAAAATATTATGCTTATTATTAAAAATATATCTTTCAAATTATTTAAATTTATATAATAGGATATATATATATATTTACATTTGTTTACTAAAGTTAAAAATGTTTTTTTTTAATTTCATCTAATAATGTTATTGTTTTCAAAATACTCTGATTATATTAGTTATTTGAAAAGTAATTTTTAATAATAAATATGCAAAAATTAATTTTTTGTTAGAAGTTTATTCAAATTGAATACTTCATATATTCTATGTTTAAAGTAATACAAAAAAATTAATAATCAATCGATGTGTTTGTCTAAATATAGTAATGAAGAGTAGATATAGGAAATGTAAATCATATAAAATAAATTATTGAAGTTTTTGTTAAATAAGTACTGAACAATGATAATATTTATGAGGGGCATTTGACATAAACCAATTGTCAAGCCTATATCAGCTAAAATGTAATTTGGAGGTTACAATTTTTTTTTCCAATAGTTTATTTATTTACAATGAAAGAGATATTAATAAGATAACATTACATACATAGCAGATTTTATGATACATAACTACATTCTTTTATATAAAACACTTAAACTTTAATATATATATATATCCACCTGGGTCTCATTTTATGCAGTAGATAGGTTCCTCATAAATTTGTGCACAAAAGAAATCGCATGAAAATAGACTTGTTTTACCTTGAAAAATGGGGGATAGGTACTGTACTTTTTAAAAAATTGCATAAAGGCAAAGCAACAATGTAAAATTACTTTAAAATTCACATAAAAAATATAAGAAAATAAAATATGACCAATAAAAAATTTCAAATTTGAAAAAAATTGATATAATACAAACTTTTTTACTTTTTTTTATTAACTACAGTATTTAATTTTATTAAAAACATTATTTTTTATGTGTAATTTACAGTATTTTACATTTTTTTATACATTAACAGTATTTTAATCATTATCATTATTTGACAATATGTAAGTTCGTTTGTAAACTAGTAAGATATCAGATTCATCACTAGAAGAAATACAACTAGCACCAACTTCATTTTTTTAATTGCTCTTATCATGGACTTGCCCAAACTAAATGCTTTCCAATCACTGTTGGTCCTTCCGATTTTGCTAAGGGATCTAAAATTAAAATTTTTGTTTCCAAAGAAATTGATATTCTTGTGTTTTTTTTTCTCTCTGTTAGAATAAATTAAAAGTTTAAAATAAAAATAAGAACTTAGACTTACGATAATAAAAAGACACCAACTCACCACTGTTAGACAAAATTTAATTAAAACTAACAATTAAAAATTAAATTCTTATTTTTGTCTTTGATTTTTTTAATTTTCAATTCCATTTAAAAATCAAATTTCATTGTTTCGCGTCACATTAATTTTAGATCATGTTACGTAATTTTTAAATTGTTAATTATAATTAAAAATCAGATTTTAATTGTTAAATTTAATGGTGCCCACTGCTGTTACACGCCTTTTAAAAATAAACTTGTAGACACTAAATGATTTAATTGATTCTGTACTTTTTTTAAAAAAAGCAAAAATACAAAGTGATTTAAAATGCAAAAACAATAACATGCATAGTATAGACATCTATAACATTTGAAGAGATTTACATTATAATCTTGTAAAATTTAATGTGTGTATATAAAATGTGGAAATCCTGATTTTAAGTGAATTATGAACTTCTTTATTGCATAAAATCTATTACAGTACTATAATAAAGTGCTGCAAATATTGAAATTATTAGATAGAAATCGAACTCTGATAATGCACTGTTACTTTAAATATGGTGTGTGAGTGCATGAAATTTATAATATTTAAAGTAATAACTTCTGATCTAATAATTTTTATCGCATAAAAAAAAACTGCATACAAAAATATTAATAAGAAACATGAATCTTATAACTTCAAAATCACATTAAATAAATCCGCATAAAATGAGACCCAGGTGTATATAAATTGTATCTATGGAAGTTTGAAATGAGTTTTAGTATGTAGTAAATGTCAGTCATAAAATTTTCTTTCTAGTATAATTTTGATGTAGAAAATCTTAACCTATGAAACATTGTACTAAGCTATGACAATAATAATATTGATATAAAAATATTTATTATTAATTGTATTATATAAAATTGTGAATTGACTTTATTTATTTTAAAATGGATATGTGAATAATAAAGCATATGGTTTCAATAAAATTATTGTTTTTATATTATTTGTAATTTTGTTATTGCAGTCACAATAATAGATTATAGACAATACAATATAATGTTTAATGTCTCACATATATTTGTTATTTTATTTTTATAATATTATACTGGAAAAATATATGTGTGAAAATATATTTCCAGTGTAATATAGTGGGAATACATTATAAATTATTTAATTTGTATTGGAATGAAAGAATGGTATTAGTATTAAAAACATAAATGTTTGTTATATGTAATAATATTAAAATTTTTATTATTTATTATTATTGTTGTGCAATAAGATTTTTATTTATGAAAAACTGGATAGAATTGATTAAAGAGTGAATAAAAGGTATTGCTATGGTTACCATGATGTCAAGATAAAAAGTTATAAATAGATCTGAATAAAAAAAAACACTCTCTCTACTTTGGTTTCAATAGAAGTGAATCTGAGTTCCTTCTTAAGATTTTTTTTATTTTTAAAAATATATAATTGAAAAATGGATATATGATTAACTGAAAACAATAATATTCATCTGTTAACTGGTCATGATCATTGAATTTGTGAAAGATGACAATTTATTGAAATATAAAAATTAATTATTAGCACTTCAAAACCATCAGAATGTTTCTTCACTTTAAAAACAAATATCTATTTTTCATTGATGATATCTAAATGTTAACAGCAGAAAAATATCCACAGAGATTATGTTTACCTACTGATATAATTTTATAAGCTTGATGTATTATTTATGCATGGGATAAAAAATTAGTTCAATTTCCATAGCATCATAATGGATGAAACTAGCATCCATTTACTTGTAATCTTTTATGAATTAATTACTTGCTAAATAAAAAGATATTTGCAAGTAATATTTGCAAGGAATATTTACTTGAATATTCTAGCACCTCACAGATGAAATCTAGAGCTAAAAATCCAGTCTGAGGATAGGAATGCTCTGAAAAGCTTATTAAGAGCCATTGGCATGCTCATTATATAACATATGAAAGGATATTTACATTGCATCATGATGTATATAAATTAGTATTTGTATACTTATAACCTTATATAGATAAAATACATGCAGAATGAAAAGATAACTTGGATATTTGGAAAATATTGGACTTAAAATATACTTTGAACCCTATAGCTTTTCATAATATTTCCACTTTTTCTAAAATAACAAAATATCAGATTGCAATTTTTTAAAAAAACACTAGAACTATCATATTACTATTTTTAAAATGCCATATTTAAACATTATTATTCAGATCATTTGCTTATATTTATCATTATTATTGCTATATATTGTTTCATTTAAAGTGTAAAGTATTTATTAATAGAAATATTAGTAAATTTTAAATAAATAGTAATGTATTTACATAACTAAATATAAGAGAGTTATGTCTTCCTAAGTTTGAATTAATATAGCAATTATTATTTTAATTTAAAATATTCATTTTTAAAAATTTATTGATTATAAATTAATTTCAGATATATCACTCATATTAGAAGTTCAAAAAGATTATATCATAATATGTATTTATTTTGTCCTCTTAAATTTATATTAACAATAAATAGATTCATTTATATATATATATATATATATATATATATTATAAGGTGATCAGACTTTTACTATATCTTCCCCACATTGGGCACCAATTATAATGGTCAGGGTGATCAGACTTTTACCATATCTGCCATACAAGGGTGCCACCAGGCCATTTGAACCTGAAAAATCTATATAGTAGACAGATATGCAAGTTAAAGATCTAACTCTTATTTTATATTGACCATTAACCCATGTCACTAGCTCAATGAGATGCACAGATTTAATATAAAACTTCTTAAAAATATATTTTTAATATTAAAAAAATAAAATAAGCCACTGCCAGTAATAATGCACAAAAAACATTTATTAATGCACATATATAAATATTTAAAATTGAGAAATAATTTAGATATTATTAATTTTAAATTTAAATTATTATTTTAGAAAGTCCGCACAAATGGACAGTTTATAAAAGTTTGTTTTATAATGTGGAGTATAGATAAGCTACATAGATTACTCATTTAAAAACTTTTCAAAAAAAACAAACATTTAACCTCAGACTGAAAGTTTGTAGCCAAACCAACATTTGCTTCCTGACATACAGATGCAACAAATGCAATATGAAGATGCTATCATAAAATCAAGCTGTCAGGAATGTGCATTTGCAGCATAATATTATTTGAAGAACATGATTCTCATCCAGAACAAGAATGTGCATCTGTCTGGTGAAGGAATCATGCATATAATATTTAAGAGAAATGATACATCTGTCAACTTATAGTCCCTATCAATAGAGCTAAAAGGAGTCAATGTCATAGGAAATACATCTGCATCCATTGTAACACAATGACTACTTCTTTGTGTCATGCATTCAATTGGGCTTTGCCCTGTATGCTAACATGCTTCACGTTGCATTAATATAAATGTTCATATATCTCTCTACCAGCATCGACCTAACTACAAGACAAATAGTCTCAAATTAAAGCACTTTAAAATAAACATAAATGATTAAAATATAAAGTTATTGATGGAATTGCAGAGGGAAATTTACAATAACCCAGTGGCATTCATCATAATGTGCCACATTGACACCAATAACTTAAAAGATATATGAATAAATAGATTTGGACACTCAGCATGAGTGTCATATTTACCGATATATCTATTTCACGCATATGAAAATCTTAAAAAAAAACTAATATAAACATTAATGACTCTATGCAGCCATACATTTAAATAATTTAGTCAATAAATATTAATAAAGAAAATGGAAATGATTTAATTAAATTAGCAAACTCAAATATATAAAATTAAATATTAATAACTGATTTTGAAATCTTAATAAGTCAGATAAAAGTTCATTTTTAAAGTCATACTTTACAGTAGCAGAGCTTCTGGTTCCTTGTGCCAATTCCCACAAACTCTTTATTAGTCATACTTTCATGGAAGACTGGTCTGTTGTTCATACCATAGTTATTAATCTGGAGATTGTCTTAGCTGGTTTGATCCTGGAACTATTTTATTGTAGGACCCATATGATTCAAGTCTACAATAGTGCCATTCCTAATTCAACAGTTACTTCATTTGAAATAAGTAAGAGTGTGAAAAGTGTGTCTTTTCACTCTTCTTCTCAAAAATCAAGCTGGAACTAACTTTGATTGGAGATTTTTTTTTCTTTTTATCCTAATCCTCTAGATTCACTGAACATGGTTTTTTGTTCCAATGATTTTCGTTAAGGTCTGAGCATTGGTTGCTGCTTCTATTGGACCTTCTGCTTCAGAGCAGAAAAACAATCTTTAATTTTTATCTATATCTCCTATCTGACTTTTAAATTATATAAGAGCCCCAAGGGTTTGTTT
The DNA here is from genome assembly GCA_028023455.1 of Epiperipatus broadwayi. Taxonomy (NCBI): domain Eukaryota; kingdom Metazoa; phylum Onychophora; class Udeonychophora; order Euonychophora; family Peripatidae; genus Epiperipatus; species Epiperipatus broadwayi. Next base: position 67,304 of record JAQFVV010012717.1, read on the forward strand.
GCTTTTCATTTAATTAATAAAACAATCTTTTCCATTTACTGAGATTACATAGGAATCTTAAAATAGAAATTAACATTTATTTCTATTTTCAGTTATGTTACTTTTTAACAAAAATATTTGATCTTTAGTTCTTTACCTTTTTTTTATAAAAAAAGTATGTTCAAATACTTTTTTTTTATTTAAATAAAATACTTTTAAAGTTTTCCATTTGTGCGATATATATATATATATATATATATGTTAAACATAACTCTTTTTAATTTTGGCTTTTAGTTTTTAATAAATTATTTTATTTAAGATTATTTTCCCCATTATTTTTAAATTTTAAAATAATGTAACAGTATATGTATACCATTATATATATATATATATTGTGATGATTGCACATACTGCAATCACACATGTATGTATTTAATATTAGACAATATTAAATATTGTAGTTTTCTTTTCAAAATAGAAAAAATAAATAAATAAATAAAAGAATTAAGCCAATGAGGAAAGAAAAATGTCATAATGAGTTACCATAATGAAATAAAAGAGAGGGAAATGGAATCAGACAAGATGCTTATCTTTTACACTCCAAAGTTTATATTTTGAAAAAATATAAGAAGTAAAGTTAGAAAATATTGATATGTATATTTGGTTTAAAATCAACAGTGAGAAAGGAAATATAAATGTAATCGGAACTTAAAATGATTTATAAAAAAAAAAGTAAAAATTGAGGAGTTTAAATAAGATTAGTGATAGAATTTAAAATGTGACAAAAGATAAAGATCTATTCTAAAAAAGTACACATTTTGATGAAAACTAAATGCATGTGTGAGAGTATGTATAAAGAGAACAAAGTTTATTGCATGTCAAATAAAAATAATTTTATTAAAAAAAGAAAATAAATAATAAATAGATGTAAAAATTGCTATGAAATTGTATGAAAAAAGTAAATTTCTATAAGTGTTGAAGGCATTGTAAAGTGAAAGGTGTGAAAGAAAAGCTACAAACAAAAAGATCAAGATAATGAAAGAATTTGAAAAATACATTAATGAATTAATTCAGGACAGTTCACATAGAGACTTCGAGTAGGACACTACTCTGATAAGAAGCAGATTAGAATATAGCAGAAAGAAGACATGAAAATTTAAAATTTGGAAAGAAAACCAAAAAAGCTGAGAAAAAAGAACCTCGACGTAAAAGACTGAACACTGTTCGAACATGAAAATAGTCTACAACATAAGTGAAGCCTCAAGGATGTGTGGCTAAGGGTCATCATAATTGCTAGTCAATTTATACCCAATGTGCTCATATGGTCACCTTGCCATGTAACAACTGCCAAAGCAGCGACTGCCTGATTATCCACCCTCCATGCTCTTTGATGTCCTCGTATGGAGATATCACTATGAATATAAAAAGAAATTCCACAAACCAAATCCAAACTAAATAGCAGCCATCTCTGCTAAAGAAGTGGAGGAATTCTACATGATGGTCAGCAGGACCTTAACTCACATCGGAGATAAAGAAAAACCTAGGTAAATTCCATAACACACCTATATAGAACACATGTGCACATACTCTTGATTTAAAGCAATTGCAAATTCCAGATATTAATGAGATAGACACTAATTAGACTCTTTCTAATACTGGGAATGATGACTGTAAATGGATCATTTATTGTAATAAATTTATAATCATTTATAGGATTTAATCCATACACTTAATCGTAGCATTATATATATAAATGATTTTTTTTATTGTATGTAAATATTTCAATTGATTTCTTTTTTGTTATTTATTTATTATATTAAATGTTCCTTAATTATTTTGTCTGTTTCATCTTGTTTTTTTTGCCATTTCAAATAGTTAATATACCTGGAGGATTTTGGGTTAGAATTATTACTCCATTTTGAGTATTAAGTAACACATGAGGCTAGTTGTATGGCATTTCTGATCCCATTAAATTTATAATTTATCCAAGTGCTGTAATTCTTTAATAATTACAGCAGTCGAGAGACATTTGACCAGAAAAAATAACCTGGGGCAATATCCATATGGCCCAAGTTTGGTCAAGTATGGATATAAATTCATTTATGTCCATATATTCTTTTTGCTTGCGGTAATGGTAGGTGGATGATTTTGAATTTAAGAATCTGTATTATATATAAATAAAAAGGAACGTCTTTCAATCGTTTCATTCCATTACAATATATATATATGTGTATGTGTGTGTGTCTGTGTATGTGTGTGTATTTATATTACAATATTTTTATATGAAATATAGAAAGAAGATATATCTTGAACTCTCTTATATTTTGGAAAGTCTAAATTGTCTACATTTTTATTTGTATGTTATATAAACTTACGTGTTTGTATTTAGAATGTAATCAGTGGAGATTGAGGTGAAATCATCTATTTATATAAAGTTAATATCAATTGAAAATCTATTGTTTAAAGCATAATCAGATTATATGCATATAATTTAAATGTTTATTTGCCATATATATAATAATAACAGTCGGAGGAAATCAGAGTCTTACTGTATCTGCCATACAGGGCACCACCAGGCTATTGGAACTGTAAAATTTATATAGTAGGCAGATATGTACTGCTATGATCTAATTTTAGTATATATATTTTATTATAATCATTAGCCCATGCCACCAGCTTGAGGAGATGCAGAGATTTGTAATAAAACTTCTTAAAAATATATTTTTAATATTAAAAAAAATAAAATAAGCCACTGCCAGTAATAACACACAAAAAACATTTATTAATGCATATATATAAATATTTAAAATTGAGGAATAAATTTAGACTTTGCTATTAATTTTAAATTTAAATTATTATTTTAGAAAGTCCACACAGATGGACATTTTAATAACATTTTTACTTTAGAATGTTGAATATAGATAGGTTTCATAGATTATTCAATTAAAAACTTTTCAAAAACAAATCATTCAATCTCAGACTAAAAGTTTGTAGCCAAACCAATGCTTGCTTCCTGATATATGGATGCCACCAATGCAATATGAAGATGCTAGCATAAAACCATGCTGTCAGGAATGTGCATCTGCAGCATGATATTATTTGAATGACATGATCCTCATCCAATTCAGGAATATGTGTCTATCTGGCAAAGAGTCATGTATATAATATTTAAAAGAAATGCTATGTATGGGAGAGTGCAGTCTATTTTCCAACTTATAGCCCCTACCCATAGAGCTGAAGGAATCAAGGTCATAGAAAATATATATGCATCCATTGCAATGCTATGTCTACAGCTGTGGGTCATGCATTCAATTGGGCTTTTCCCTGTATGCTAACATGCTTCACATTACATTGATATGCATTGATCCAACTACAAAACAAATAGCCTGAAATCAAACCCCTTTAAAATAAACATAAATAATTTTAAATATAATGTTATTGATGGGATTTCTGAGAGAAATTTACAATAAAATAAACCCAATGGCACTCATCATAAGGTGCCACATTAACAACAACAACTTAAAAGATATACCAGTAAATACATTTAGACACTCAGCACAAGGTGTTATATTTACTGATGTATACATATATTTTCATGTATAAAAATATTAAAACATAATCAGCATAATGAATTTATGCAGCCAACTACACCTAACTTAAATTTAATACATTTCTAATAATTTAATTATTAAATGAAATGTAAATTAAATTATAACTGAAATGCAAAAATAGAAGTAATTAGCAAACATTATACAAAAAAAATGACTATTTTGAATTTATGTTCAGTCAGATAAGAAATTTTCTTAGAGGTTTATGTATTTGAAAAAGTTATTTAGATAGTCAGATTAAGAGTTCATTTAAAAATTGTTTTAGTAGGCACATTAAATAAAAACTTGTTTGAGAGATCTAAAAGTTCATATTTATAAAAGTCTATACTTTCCATTTGAACCTGGTGATTCCTTAGACTTTGTCCATTTTATGAATTCCCTTACTGATTATATTATTTGCCAAAGTTTCTTGGAGATGTAACTGCTGCAAGCCATTCATTCTAACAGAAGTTTGTCTCAGCTGGCGCAGATAAATAAAATGAATCTATTTTGTGACCCTTACATAACAGAGTCCACAATATAGTTAGCTATAAGATGTTTTAACTAGTCAGCATCATTTTATGAATAATCAATCACCCCCTTTAATTTCAATTATTTTTTATAGTATCTGGTCTTCTTATCTCCAATCCTCCTGATCAAACTAACATGATGTCACTGATTCTAATATTCCATTTTCAGTCCATGTTGTGGCTTCATGCTTGCATTGGTCAATCTAATTTTTTTTCGCTTATCTGACTTTTCTATTATACAGTACTCCATGGCTCATCTGCTTTAGATTTAATTAATAAAACAATCACTTTCATTTTAAGATTCAAATATGACTTTTGAATAAAAATTAATTAACATTTATTTCTATTTTTTTATACAATTTTTCTTTTAAAAATATTTATCTATTTTTAGATCTTATATTTTTTTCCAAAAAAGAAGTACTTTTAAATACTTGTTTTTTTTTTTAAAAAAAATAGTTTTAAAGTTTTCCATGTGTGCCATATATATCTATGTTAGCATAATTCTTTTAATTTTGGCTTTTACTTTTTAATAAATCAATTTTATTTAAGATTTATTTTCTCCTTTTATTTTAGTTTTAAAATAATGTAACAGCATATGTATACCATTACAATATTTATATATCATCATCATCATCAACCATTATCAATCCACTGCAGGATGAAGGTCTCTCCAAGTTTAATCCATCTTCTCTGATCTTTAGCTTCTCTTCTCCACAACACCCCTGCACATTTTCTTATTTCATCCATCCATCTCATGTGTGGTCTCTTTCTGGGTCTTTTACAATCTCTTGGAATACAGTTTAAAATTTCAATTGTCCATCTATTATCATCTCTTCTAGCAATATGTCCAGCCCAACTCCACTTCAATCTTTTAATTTTTTCAATGAGGTCAGTAACACCTGTTTGTTGTCTTACCCATACATTGCATTTTCGATCTCTTCTTGTTACTCCCAACATACATCTCTCCATACTTCTTTGAGTGGTCTGAAGTCTCTGTATTGCTCTTCTATTAAGTGTCCAAGTCTCAGATCCATAAGTAAGAACTGGTAAAACACATTTGTTAAAAACCTTCCTTTTCAAACACATAGGCATATTTCCTTTTAGTATCAAGTTATTTCTACCAAAAGCACTCCAACCAAGTTTAATTCTATGATTAATTTCCTCCATTATGTTTCCATCTGTATTAATAATCTGACCAAGGTATTTGTACTCTACTTCTTCTAATTCTTCATAATCAATCTTTATTTTCATATTTTGAGCAAATCGATTAAACATTACTTTAGTCTTTTTAACATTTATCTTTAGTCCTACTTTTCTACTTTCATCTGCTAACTCCTGCAACATTTCCTGCAGCTCTGAAGCATTATTTGCAAAAGCAACTACATCATCTGTGAAATCTAAATGACTTAAATACTCTCCATTTACTTTCACTCCTTTAGTTTCCCATTTTAATCCACAAAATACTTCTTGCAGCACTGCTGTAAAGAGTTTTGGAGATATGGAGTCACCTTGTCTTACACCTTTCTCAATGTTGATTTTTCCAGTATCATTATGTAATCTAATTGTTGCTGTTGCATTTTTATAAATATTCTTTAAAATATGACAATATCCTGGATCTATACTTTGATGAACCAATGCTTTAATCACTGAAGAAATGTGTATAGAATCGAATGCCTTTTCATAATCTACAAATCCAAAACATAATGACAACTCATATTCGTTTGTCCTTTCTATGACTTCTCTCAATACCTGGATATGATCTATTGTACTAAAACCACTTTTAAATCCAGCTTGTTCTCTTGGTTGGTGGAAATCCAAAGTTCTCTGTAGACGAGTTGTAATTATCTTGGTAAAAATTTTATATAAAACTGATAAAAGCTGATAGGTCTATAATTTCTAATATCTTCTTTATCACCTTTTTTAAATATTAATATTATTACTGCATTCTTACAATCTTCCGGTACATCTTTATCATTTAGACATTTGGTATATAACTTTACTAAAGTTGTTTCTATTTCTTCATCTGCTTCTTTTAATATCAATTATATATATATATATATATATATATATATATATATATATATATATATATATATATATATATATATATATATATATATATATATATATATATATCATTTACACAAACATTCATTCTGCCTTATCAGGCATTACATCTTCCGAATTGCCCAGAATTTTAAATGAAGAAGTGAGAAATGCAATTAAATGTATGAAAAAAGGAAAGGCTCCATGTAATGATGGAATTATAATTGATATATTAAAAGAAGCAGGTGAAGAAACAGAAAAAATATTAGCAAAGTTATATACCAAATGTCTAAATGATAAAGATGTACCGGATGATTGGAAGAATGCAGTAATAATATTAATATTTTAAAAAGGTGATAAAGAAGATATTAGAAATTACAGACCTATCAGTCTTTTATCAGTTTTATATAAAATTTTTACCAAGATAATTACAACTCGTCTACAGAGAACCTTGGATTTTCACCAACCAAGAGAACAAGCTGGATTTAAAAGTGATTTTAGTACAGTAGATCATATTCAATTATTGAGAGAAGTTATAGAAAGGACAAATGAATATGAGTTGTCATTATGTTTTGGATTTGTAGATTATGAAAAGGCATTTGATTCTATAAACATTTCTTCAGTGATTAAAGCATTGGATCATCAAGGTATAGATCCAGGATATTGTCATATTTTAAAGAATATTTATAAAAATGCAACAGCAACAATTAGATTACATAATGATACTGGGAAAGTCAACATTAAGAAAGGTGTAAGACAAGGTGACTCCATATCTCCAAAACTTTTTACAGCAGTGCTGTAAGAAGTATTTTGTGGATTAAAATGGGAAACTAAAGGAGTGAAAGTAAATGGAGATTATTTAAGTCATTTAGATTTCACAGATGATGTAGTTGTTTTTGCAAATAATGCTTTTGAGCTGCAGGAAATGTTGCAGGAGTTATCAGATGAAAGTAGGAAAGTAGGACTAAAGATAAATGTTAAAAAGACTAAAGTAATGTTTAATCGATTTGCTCAAAATATGAAAATAAAGATTGATTATGATGAATTAGAAGAAGAGTTACAAATACCTTGGTCAGATTATTAATACAGATGGAAACATAATAGAGGAAATTAATCATAGAATTAAACTTGGTTGGAGTGCTTTTGGTAGAAATAACTTGATATTAAAAGGAAATATGCCTATGTGTTTGAAAAGAAAGGTTTTTAACAAATGTGTTTTACCAGTTCTTACTTATGGATCTGAGACTTGGACACTTAATAGAAGATCAATACAGAGATTTCAGACCACTCAAAGAAGTATGGAGAGATGTATGTTGGGAGTAACAAGAAGAGATCGAAAACGCAATGTATGGGTAAGAGAACAAACGGGTGTTACTGACCTCATTGAAAAAATTAAAAGATTGAAGTGGAGTTGGGCTGGACATATTGCTAGAAGAGATGATAATAGATGGAAAATTGAAATTTTAAACTGTATTCCAAGAGATTGTAAAAGACACAGAAGGAGACCACATGTAAGATGGATGGATGAAATAAGAAAATGTGTAGGGGTGATGTGGAGAAGAGAAGCTAAAGATCGGAGAAGATGGATTAAACTTGGAGAGACCTTCATCCTGCAGTGGATTGATAATGGTTGATAATGATGATATATATATATATATAATAATGGAAATGGTTATTCGTACGGTTGATTTATTTATTTGTGTATTCAATTATATTTATTTTGATTATTTTATTTTATATTATATTTATTTATTATACTTTAATTCTTTTTTTACTAACAGTTTTGCTAACCGAAATATTCCAGCTTAGCCTCCAACTGTAATGGATATTGTTTATTTATTTATTTAACCAATGCCGTTACAATGCAAGCAGAGAGCTAATACAGATACAAATTTAACTTCATATCTATATCCTTGACCGAACCCCAAGGCAATACGTACATATTATCTTGGCGTTATTTTTCCCGATCAAGAACTCTTGGCTGCTGAACAACGCAAACCATTTCAAAGAAATTTAATGAATGTCCAGCGCTTGCTATTTATTTTTATATAATTGGGAAATTCGCATGAACAAGCAGCACATGAATACCTTAAACAAATCAGCATGCCCCTTTAATCACTAATTACAGTTTCCCCCCTGTCATAGCTTGGTGATAGGAGAATAAAGCAAGGATACGAAATTTAATGATAAATATGTTTAATAATAATACTCACACTTTATATAAAAAAATACATTATAATAATAATAATAAAAAACACACACTTATAAAATACATGGCTATAATAAAACATATGAAAACAGATCAAATATTAAAGTTCTTAAAGTTCTGTTGATAGAGTTCTATTTTATCAAATTATTAATTGTGTATTTAGTTATGAGTAGTAAACAGATTAAAATGCATGCATGCTTTTATCTAGGCTTTGTTGTAATTGTCCCATGGGTATTTCTTCTGAGCGCTCTTGATTAACTTCCTCAGTTTGTGGGGTTATTTCTCGTTCCAGTTTTGCTTGTTGATTCTTTAGGTTGAGTTTCAGTTGACAGTTACAGAAGTGGTGGTCCCTCTAGCAGGTCAGGCAAAGATCTTACATTGTGAGTCAATGATGAGATGGCTTGAATCCGAACCCACGTCCCTTTAATGCCACTAGCCATGCATTTCTTTCATTTTCTTTGAGCTGTTGCTTCTTCAAAGTCTCTACTAGCAATGCCAGATAAAAATTGGAATTTTCTTAATGTCTTTCTTTTGTTCATTGTTTTTAAAATTTTTAATTAAGACTTAGATTTCCAACCAATTCTTATCATTATGTTTCTTTATTTAATTAGTGGCTGGAATGTAAGTCCCAATTAATTTAACATATCAGGCAAAGATCTTCCGTTGTTAACATTTTCTTTGTCCGTGGAATTTAATTTGTCCAACAGACTTTCACACCTATGGCCATATTGTTTTTCTTTTTATATATCACATATTACCTTTTATTTAAAGTTTACAATTCTTTTTTTTTCACATTTGTGTTTTACATTTTATTTTAATTTGTTATTATATAGTTTTTAATGAGAGAGAAGAAATGCATTTCTTTATGCATCCCCTTCCCCTCTCCCATAATAAACAAAAATAACTTTCTAGCATTTGACTTACAAGAGAGAAAGAGACGCATTTCTTTATGCACCCCCCTCCCCTTCTCTTACTATTACAAATCCACAGTAAATTTTGACATTAGAATTTCAATTTTTTCTTTTCCTTCCTTTTTTTTAAAATTTAATAGCTAATTTATTTCACCTTTATTACTTCTTGTTAGCGAATTTATCTAATGTTATTAATAAATATATATGAGTCGACAACTTTACGTGGTCATCACAATATATATATATATGATTTTAATTTATATCAATTTGTTAATATATTTTGAATTAACTTAAAGCAAATAAACTTGCTTGGTTGTAATTCAATTTTATAATGCAAATTTATTGGTTAATTGTATTTCAACAAGATAATATTCACTAATTGAATATACCACATAATTCAGTAGAAGTAGTTATAAAAATTATTCAGAAATCAAAAACACAGGATAGATAAAAAAAAGTGTAATTACATTTCATTTTCTTTGTATGAAATTTAATGTTTATTATCTGACCAGGTATCAATTTCATAAAGTAATAAATTAACTGATTTGACATTCTTAAATATTTAATAACTAATTGGAAGCTTATTGTAATTATTTTATTAGTAACAAGTAATAGATATATTAAAATAGAATATATATATATGAATTGATTTGATGATTAATAAAGGTGAAAATATGATAATTATTGAAGATGAATAAAGGTAATTGCATAAAATGTTCACATTTTTAAGTCAATGTTGATTTTAAAAATGTTATATTAAGTCAGCATATAGTCATAAAAATTGTAATCTTAATCAGTTATAAAGCTAGTAGTAATAATATACTTTATTCTGTTACAAATTAGAGTGATTTGCTTTAATTATATTTAAAGTTTGTTAGCGTGGAATCGTAAATTTAGTTTAAATATTAAATTTTAATATTTGACTATAATAAATCTAACAATCTTTCTTATGCTTTGACAATTATAGTCTAAAATTTTAATAACTTAAGTTTAAATAAACTGAAGAGTAATTGGATATGATTTGCCAATTGTTGGAATAAGCATCAAACAGGAATCAATCATTTATTTTATATATTGTTATAAGTGGATATTGAAAATTTTAAGGTTATTTAATAGAATGATTTTATTTTAATAATATATTAAGTTGGTAAAAATAGAAAAATATGTTGGTTTAATTGATTTTGTATTATTATTAAGCATTTAATCTTGTTATAATTGACCTAGTTAATAAGAGTATATTGATATTAGTAAAATAGCAAGATTAAATTAGCAGTACTTTTATTTTATTTAGTTGTAATTAGAAATCAATTATTAAGTTATTTGTTTTGTTAGGTATCACTGCTATTGTAAATTTATAGGGCATATTAAGATGATTCTTTCATCAATCCATGATTTTTTTTTAAATAGAAATAATGAATGTTTGACTTTTCGTACTAGTTTGTATTATTATAAAGAGTGTGTTGATTCATAAAAAATATTAAAGTTAATCTATGTAATTCTTTGCCATTATTTGCATTCTATTATAAAGGATCTATAGTATAGGCATATACTGTTATTTATAAGACAGTGGTATTTAGTTTTATTGCTTTATCTTTTATCTATTGCAAATAATGCTTATATTTTAGGGTAGTTTGAAGTCATATTTTGTTTGTTTTCTAACCGTTCTAAATGCTATTGGAATTTATGACTTTATAACAAATGTTATTATAATCGTATTATTAACTTAATTGTTAAATTGTTATTCATTGATTGATATTAAATTTTAGTTTAATTAATTATTTTATTCTGTTACAAATGACGCTATAATTCATGGGCATTATTAAATTAGGATTGTTTGTCCTTAGTTTATTATTTTTATTCTGTTACAAATGATAATTAATAATTAGATAATGACTCAGCATATAAAATAGTCTCACATATTTATTTTATCACAATATATATACTACAAAGTATTCTTTTAAAAATCAGTATTTTAGTTGGATTATGAATCTCTAATTGCTCATTTTATGAAATGTATTACTTACCAAGAATACTTACTGTTTTTATTAGTATTTATCAACGCTGGAAACATTTATATATAATTTTTTTTTTCTTTTTTAACATAAAATATAAGATATTTATACAATAATTGGGAATTTTTTAAACTGATTTTAATTCTGAAAGTATTAACTGACATTAAAACATTGTCATAAAATAAGATATGTGTAATGATTTAGAGAGACTGAATCTTCTTAAATGAATTTGCAATAGAAACCTGAAATTCTCTTTATAACTATTATGAAAGATATTTATGGGAGATAAAGAGTTGAAGATATGTTCCTTTTAATGAACATTATATGATATATATTTATCATCTATATTATTTGTCATCACTTTTTTCTTGATCAATAATAAATATAATTTTGAAGAGAAATCTTTAATCACGTATGTCCTTACTATATTTATTAAATTACTAAAAATAAGCAAATTAATACACTATACAGGCTTAAACCTGCACATATATGTAATGTATGCAGGATTCGAATTTTGACTTTCACACAACCCTCAACTCTCCATGCCATCTCTTATTTCTGACCCGCCTGATCACACACATGTTGGTGGGACATGCATGTGATCAGGTGGGTCAGCAATGTGAGATGGCATTGATAGTTGAGGGTCATGTGAAAGTCTGAGTTCGAATCCCGCATACATTAAAAATAAGCAAGTAAAAATAATATATGTTATAATAAACAAAAGATTTTTTTCTGTCAGTAAAATTTTGAAAAATGATGACAGTAATTTAATAATGTGACTTTATAGGAGGCTCTTCTAAAAAAATTATTGGCAAGAATTATTTAGTATATGGGATCAAATGAAAAAATAGCTACCATTATTACATGAAGCATACAATTCAAAGTGAAGATGACTAAGCAATAGACATTCACTAGCAATCGTACTTTATTTATTTATATCCATCTATAGCAAACATAAAATTATATAAATGTAGTTGCTTATTATTAATAGACTATGTGATGACTTATACAAATTGAAGAGACATGGATCATACTAAATGTATCTTTGGAGTTGTTTTCAGATGTTTTTGTGTTTTTAACTATATTTATAAAAATTAAAAAAAAAGGCAATGTGAATATGTATGTTGTTTGAGAAATATGAAATATTTATCAATGACAATTTTGTTTTAAGATCTGACTTCTGATGTCTTTTTCTCTGATGTAGATTTTCTGAGTGATTCCGTTAAAACATAATTATAAATTTCTTTATGATATATTTATAAATAAGCATTTATTTTTATAGCATCTGTATATAATTGTAATTACATTTATATCGGCCTTTCAAGCCAATTGTGCAAACGCTTTGCGAGTGTTAAATAATAAATGAATACCCTCTGACCAATACAAGATATAGAATTTATGCAGGAATAAAAAGAATCCCTCTTATTCCTATGACTCAAATATTTATATATGAGCAAATCTGAAGTACTGGCACAGAAGGTGTGACAATAGAATGGTCACTTTAAATTACTATATACAATGTCTGAATGAATGACGCTGATGAAATTTTCTAGAATTTACTAAACGTCATTCCAACTGAAACTTAATCATATATATAAATCAGCATTATAAAATTTGTTTTTGTAAACTTTTATTTATATTCACATTAAAAAAATGATCAACTAAGTGGTCTATTGTTTAGAAACATTTAGAAAGTTTGAGTATTGGAAGTGGCAAAATAGGCTGCAATCTATGGACTAAAATCTGTTACTCCAACACTGCATCATACTTAGTGTAATGGTACAGAGTCAGGGTATACCTGGGATGATGGCATCCCAACATCATCACCAATTCCAGTTAATACAAAATTTAAATATAAAATTAAATGCAATGAATAAATATGAAAGATCATCAAAAACAAAGACTAACTATAAGTTCATCCAGCATTGCGGAGAATAATCATTCATCATAATGAATGATCAACAATAAAAAAATCAACAATCAATCTAATGACTAGATTTGAAAGTGGTCCACTATAGACCAAGCTAATTATTTAATTACTGCTGAGCTTGAGGAAGATTATATAAACAATAATTTGGATGCACAAACCTAAGTGCTAATCCATCAGAATATAACAATTAAAAAATAATCCTGGGATACAGAAACATGCATGCCCTCTGGACATTTATAGCTTTAATGTACTACACATATGGACTTTAAAGGATATACTTTGCACCCTAAGCATTAGAGAAGTAATGAAATCATCATCAATTGGATGTCCATAGCATTAAACATAAACCCCAATCCATATAATTGACCATTATGCATCAATCCAGCTTAGTGAGCAAGAGCTCTATAACTGTTACTGTAAGCAAGAAATAAACAAATAAAACATAATATTTTAAATCAATTTTAGGATTAAATAAATTCACTAGCATAATGTAGGGAAATATAAATGTATTAAAAATAATTAAATTAAATTAAGATCTGTCGAGTACACTATAAATTCAGCAATCTGAGTTTGATTAGAATAATACAAAAAAAAAATATGCTATTACATTGTCATTTACATATATCTCAATAGGTTTACATAAAACACCTCATATATAAACACTCAGATGTGCTGTATAATAATTTAAAATTAACATCTTTAAATTGTCATACACCAATAATACAATTTCATTTTTATAATACATAATTAATTTTGACATATATATGGTTAATGACAGATTTTAATATATATGGGTATTCATTCAAATTTGTGTACACACTGACATTTATATCCTTCTGATTTTTCATTATTTAATAAATAAACTTATTAAATAAAATATTTTTATTACTAATTGTAATTACTTCTACAAAAATGACACATTTTAAAAGGTTAACCATTCAACTGCTCTTAAATTGTACAATTTATTATTGGCTGAGTGAATTAAAAATTCTAAAGTTTGATTAGTCAATTAACAAACTCAGCCATAAAAATATATTCATCTTTTAATATTATATTCATTTTAGTTTTGTTTTGTAAAAAGTATATTAATAATTTGTCAGGTTATGAAAGTAAATGAAATTTTTTTCAAAAATACATTTTTATTTATAATTGTAAAAATATTCGCTAGCGGAAAAAATAAAAAAAAAAGACCGTAGCAAATTACAAGTGATGCAAACGTCATTGATTTTCCTCCTCAATTTACGTTACTATAAGAGTTAAGAATTTTTTAGTAAAATCTTACCATTTTTCTAAAAATAATTAAATTTTCAGCATATTTTACCAAAATACATTATAATATGTAAATAAATACCAGAAAAATATTCTGAAACATTAATTTTTCTTTGAAAATCAAATAAACAGCTTGTGGCAATCTAAACTTTTGACAGAATCTCAAAATTATTGCTATTCACTGTTTTTTTTTCAATTTATGTTTGTGTAAAGTATACAATTTTTTAATAAAATCTTACTATTTTTGTAAAATAACTATATTTCCAGCATATTTTATGAAAATAATTTATAATATGTACAAAAAATAATTAAAAAAACATTCTAAAACATATATTTTCATTTTCAGCAATGAAAATTATTTATTGGCAATTTTTTTTTACCAAATAATCATCAGTATTTAGAATGGACTGCCTCCTCCTTTTATTAGACTTTCAACATCACATATATTGATTGTTTTACTCGTAAAATAATTTGAGAAAGGGCAGCATCTTATGGGACTTTTTGAAAGCTTTCAAAAAAATATAAAAACAGTACTATAGCTCAAAAAGTGGCCAATTTTGAGTTACCTAAAGCCATTGATGTGGATTAGCAGACAGATCTGGGTAAGAGTTTAAAGGGTTACTAGAAAATCCTTTTAAAAACTCTTTGGGTTTTTTCTTCCTTTACAATATTTAATTAAACAAAACTGGAATAAATCTCTTATAAATGTTAATGGGAAGAAATTGTCTGAAGACAAATGACATTTATTTAAGCAAACTTCTTTACTTTTTAAACTTGTTAAGTTAGAGGTTTTAACTGTGAAGTTAATTATTTAAAATAATATTCCAATAGTTTTTTTTTATTGCCAATTAATATCAGTTCATGTAGTAAATAATATATATGGTTATAATAATTTTGTTTGTGCTTCCTTTTATATTATATTAATATGTGTGTGAATAAAGTCATATCATGATAATCCTTCAGCAAGCCAATTAGCACCAGACTCTCTTGGTAAGCTGGTCCATTTCAAAAAGTATACTGGCTTATTGACATCTTCAGGAAAAGTATAAATTGAATAATTGTTGACATTCAGTTTTTATAATTTCCTAAGCTTCAGGAATGTCATCTAATACACAATATATGGGCTATGAATGACAGGCCTTGCTTCTATATGAATTCAAACTCTATCATCATTGCACTAGCAGTAGTTGAATACATTGTCCCTTGACTTTCATTATAACTTCATAATCATATAGCTATAAACTGTCAGGTCTTGAATGATTCAAATCCACATTTTTATAGTATATTACAGAATTTGAAAATAATAATTAAGCAATTTATTTTCTTTATCTTTATTAAAAAACAAGTTAATAATTCTTTTCAATTTACCTTAATTAAAACCAATTTTTTATCTAAAAAGTATTTTTAATTCTTTCAACAACATAGTATATTATATTAAAATTTAACACAAATTTTAGTTAAAAAAAATTTTTTTAATCTAATTAAAAATAGATAGTGGAATTTTATAATTACTAGTATATCTATTGTAACATAACAACATGCTTGTTTAATTTTTTATTTTTAAAATCAAAATAAAACATTAAATAAATTTTTTTAAATGTTTAATTTGTAATAATTTTTTACATTCAAAATTATTATTTATTTTAACTTTTATTTCAGAATAATATAATAAATATCTCCAACAAATTTGTTTGTATCTATTTCTAGTTTTCCTTTCAAATTTATATATATATATACAATGTTGCTGTATGCCATGAAACATGTAAAATTTTATTTATACTCACATTAAAAAAGTAAACAATAAAGTGGTTTATTGTTTGAAAGCATATAGAATGTTTGAATACTGGAAGTGGCACAATAGACTGCAATCTATGGACTAAAATCTATTATTCCAACATTGCATCAACTCATATAGTTATACTCATGTTAAATTTATCTTACTTTCATCATCATCATCAATAATAATATTTTTAAAAATTATTAATAGGTATTTTATTTTTTTATATATGTAATAATAAAGTTTTTTTTATAACAAACTAGTGCACATACTTCATGTATTTATAGAATTTGAACTGAAATGGGTATACAGTGTATGTAAAATCTTCTGTCTGCATTTTAAACAAATGGTAGATTAAGTTCCTAGACTAATTACTGTTAGTAGGAAATTATATCTTATTAATTATTATTAATAGTTTTCCATTGCTTATTATACTTTTAAAATAATTTATTTAGTAACTCAAGTTTAGATGCATGTCAAAACATTTTACATACAATTAAATATTGCTATGAAAATATTAGTGGACTCCTCAACTCCACTCTTTTATAGAGGTTACCAATTCTTTATACATTTCTTCACCAGATTTTAGATGACAAGCTATATCATAAAATACATAGAAAAGCTATTAAATATATCACATTAACTCAAGATATACTTTTCCAATATAAAAACATCTCATAAATAAAAAATTCTTTCTGAATGTTCAACCAAGAAATTTTCAAGCAACCAAAGAATTATAAAATAAAAATCAGTGATTTTGTAAGACCCAAAATGATTTTTTTTCATAATCAATAATAAAAGAAATTATATTTGAATTTTTTAGACATTATTCACATCTTCATAATAGATCAAGACTGCCAGTAAATAAATATGTTTAAATGCTTTAGAAATGGAATTTAATATACCTTGACTTAGGTAGCTGTGTTAAACCCAAAGTATAGATAACAAAGATAATTAATGTTGATTTTTTTATACAAAGATTACTCGAAGTTACTGAAAAGATTTTAAATGAAACTATCTTCTGGTTAAAGTCTTTACAGATTCTTTTGTAATGATGTTAATTTACAGCTGTTATTTTTTAAAAGTCTGCATATTAGTAGAAAGAAATATTTGATAATAATTGGACAAATTTTTCTAATAGGATTAGTTATTATCAAAGAAAGAAAAAATATTAAAACTAAAAATATTATTTATTATTAAATTTTTAAAAATACTTATTGTAACATTAAATACAAGTATATTTTCTATACTGAACTTAATGTAATTAGAAGAGATTTGAACTCAGATTTTTGAGCTCCAATAGTTATACAGGAAGCTTGAAAGTCTGAGTTTAAATCTCTTCTAATTAAATAATTAGTTTACTATTTGACAAAGACAAATCTACATTTGGTGAATAGAAATCTGCTTCTACCATGCTGTAACAAACTTTTAAAGAATGTTGTATTTTTAAAAATAAATGTTCTCAAGGACAATATCCTATCAGTGATATAGTTTTTGATTTAAAAATAAGTCTTTTGTAAAAATATTCCACCACAGTTTTTAATCTGTAAACAAATTACTGAAATTACAAATTTTTTTTAGATTAAGTTATTTTTCCTTAGGCTAAAACATTCAGCAAATCAGAAATTTTCATTTTTATTTACTTCGAGGCCACTTCTTTCATGCCTTTGTCATGTTAATAGGATACTAACAACTATGCAAAAGTCCATATAATGGTGATATCTTCAGATTTTTTTCAACCAGCACATTAAAATTGCTGCTGCAGGGGAAAGGGAACTATAAACCACTGTAAAATATCATATAATGTAGAGATGCTAATGATCCTAGCACCATCATAATGCTTAAAATATTAAAATGTACATGAAGATGGTGCAGGGTTTGTTCAGGCTATTAACTAAACCCTTCAATATACATATGTTTAAAAAGAAGATCTTTGAAAGAGTTTTGGAATGAGAGTTCAGTTTAATTGTGATTAATATAAACAACACATGTTGTCTGACATATGATATTGTTATTAATTTTTAGAACTAGCCAAGTTTTTTCCTCAATAAACTATATTTGTGAATAGTCTTATTAATCAAATGAAACATATATTTATGATTGCATGTTTTATTTTACTTGACACTAAATACGATAAATAATATTTATTCAATAATTAATCAAGAACTTTTTTCTATTAAATAAATTAAACAAAATGTTTCATGCCTATAAAACAGAAAATGAGTAACTATAATATTAAAATAATTTCTCAAATGATAAAATATTCTTGATATTCTGAAATTAATTATTCAAAGTTAAATAAAAAGTTTTCTATGATAAATAGATTATTTGATTTATTTCTGATTCTAATAAAAATAAAGCTCAAATTATTAATGTTGTAGCAAAGGCAAAAGGCACTATTTTGTAAAAAAAATAAAGAATGTTATAATGTGTATATATTTTGTGAATGTTAATCTAAATATATTTTGTGCTTAACTTACCTAAAAAAAAGAGCCATTTTCTTGCCATTGTAATCAGGCTTAAAAGTATTCAATCACGTCTATTTGTAGTATTCATTTCATTGCTCATACTTGAATGTATATGTGTATTTTAATTTCCACTAAAATATTTAGATGTCAGTATTGTTCAGTAAAAAGTATCTTTAAAACCTTTCTTTAGATTCAAAAGTTTCTGTTGTCCTTATGTGATTTTGGCTTAAAATCTTGAAATTGAAGATCATAAGGTTAAACATACTTTGTTTAATTGTTTATTTTTATTTTTGTAAAATTAAATATTTGTTTCTTGGTAAATATGTGGTGTTTGTATTTAGATATAATTTTAACATATTCAAACCACTAAATATGCCAAGTGAAAATGTACTAATATGAAACAGGAAGTACTTAGCAGAAATAAAATATTGATGCTATTAGAGTTTATTTTTTGTAGTTATAAGTTGAATTTTTAAATTTCAAAGATTATTTCATCACTTGAATGTATTCTTCACTAAAATATACCTTAAAAACACAAATTTGGTAGATAATTATTTTTTTATTTATTAAAATATCTATTTTAAGCATGAAAGCCAAAATGTCATCTTTGGTTTGGACTTATTTTAGATTATTATTCTGTTTATTTGAAAAGTTGACATACTATTTTTAAGATTTCTTTAATCTTTTGAAGATATCATTTTAATGGATATTATTTTTAAAAATGTAAATATTAACCCTTATATATTTTGACATATTTTTTGGTCCATCTAGTAAGAACTTTTGAAAGTACTCACTCTTTAAAACTTAATAAATTTGACTTGATTTCTTTTTTATTTATTTTTATAAATAAATATTTTTTTTTTTTAAATAATCACATCTGATTTTTTTAAATATTTAAAAAGTGATTCGTAAATAAGAATAGAAGACATAAATGGCATCCACAATGCTAGTATAAACACTTCCATAAAATGAATAAATTTTTTTATC
This sequence comes from Epiperipatus broadwayi, assembly GCA_028023455.1. Lineage (NCBI taxonomy): Eukaryota > Metazoa > Onychophora > Udeonychophora > Euonychophora > Peripatidae > Epiperipatus > Epiperipatus broadwayi. Next base: position 87,009 of record JAQFVV010012717.1, read on the forward strand.
TTAAGTTTTTTTTAAAAATGTGAATGAATTGATGTAGATTTGGGATGAATTTATGAAATTCTGCTTTAAAATTTAATATTTGTTTTATAATTATTAAAACATTTGAGAAAATTCTAATATTGTCAATTTTGACATAAGATAACATTCCACAATGAATTTCACATGGAGTGTGATCTAGAAAGAAACAATGACTTTGAAAGAAATCTTTCCTTCGTGAACAATAGAGTAAAAATGATTAATATTTGTTGTTGCTCTGAAAAATACTGACTTGTTCAGATTTTTTTTAATTAAAAAAATTAATAAAAGCATTATAGGAGAAACAACATAATCCTATGCTAATACAAATTAAGATAATGGAAAACATGCAATCTAAAGTAATGTAACTATCATATTTTTTTCTGAGGGAAACACCCAATGATTCTCAACAAATATGATACTTATAACAATTTATTCACTAAAATAAAAAGCATAAAAAATGATTACCAAACTGACAACGTAAATTTTTTTAAGACTGAATACTAAAAGGGTTAAAAATAAATGAAATAAAACTTTTAATTAAAAAAATTTCTAAATTTAATCAAAAAATATAATTGTTTATTGTTTTGATAAATGTAAAACAAAAAAAACTATTGTATTACAGTCATAGTCTTTACTTTTATTAAGTAAGAAAAAACACATACTTGGCTGTAATTCTCTTGTTTATCTATCTGTACTATTTTCATATGGCACTTTTATATATTGAGCCTTAAAAGAACTCAGAAGTTTTCAAAGTTAAAAATACTTTTATCACTAGAATGACTCTATGTGAGTTAGAATTTGTAGTCACATGTCATCTCTGCACTGACAGCATAGTGACTGCATGCTATAGTCAATCAAAATTCAAACAATATATAAGTCAAATGTGATTTGAAGATGGTTAGACATTTATTTTAATTACCTGTTGATCAGGACACTTATAGAGGCATTTGTAAATGAGACTGATCTACTTACATATAACTATAGTTTAAAAAATCTACTATTGTTAAAAAATCAAGCAGTATTTATAATATGCATATATACATAAAAATTAATGTACATACACATAAAAACACCAATAAAATAAATCTATTATTGGCAGAAGAACTTAATTGTATATATTAAAATAAATATTTTGTATATTCAACAAATAAGGAGACCAGTTTATTGTTATACATTAAATAAAAGCTAGCAAGATAGTAAAGTCGGCTAAAGGTTTTAAAGAAAAAGATTTTATACATTAGAATCAAATTATATATAAATATGCATACAACATTATAATAATAATTTTGCATTGATTAAAACAATAGTTTTCTTTAAATATTTTTTTTTATTTAATTCAATAAGTTTAATCCTTTGTTAAAAGAAAAGATAGAGTTTCTAGAAGTTTTACATAATTGAAATGAAGGCAATAGACAAGTAAAACAATTTGGAATAAAGATTAATGTCTAATTTGAAACTAAAATTAGACAGAAAGTATTTAGTTTGATTAAGTTTTGCAATGATTAATTAAAATGAAGAAAATTACATATATTGTTTTTATTATTATTAGTTTCAAAAAATTGTTAATTTTAATATGATAATTACAGTTAATTTTAACATTAAGTAATTAAAATTAGAAACAAAATGTATTGTATATGTTCTTATTATGTTATCAGTTTCAAAAAACTAATTAATTCTGATATGATAGTTATAATCTAGTTAGATATAATCTGTAGCTATATTTTATAAATATTTTAAATAATGTCAATACTAAGACACATTCTTTTAAATGTATATAAATAAAGATATAGTAAAAGACAAATGATCCCTAAACTAGCACTCATCAGTTCAGAATGTAATTAACTATATTTTACTGTATATATTGTTTGTTGTTTGTTGTTTTTTTTGTTGTTTTTTTTTTGCTATATATAGGGTATATGAGCACAAACTTTCACACGACCCACCATTCTCCACTCTATTTCACAACACTGATACACTTGAACACATATATGTCGAAAAGATAAATAACCACCAATACAGGTATTTCATGCTAAACCAGCAATCATCAGATGGTCCAGATTATCATCTCTACACATATATGCAATAAGTGCTCAGATATATATTAAGATAGCCAATATGCATACTTTAATGAGTGTTGTAAATATTTTATTAATTTCCAGAAATGAATTATTTGTTATAATAAATTTCTTTAATTTTTAAATAATTAACATTCTTTTAGATGGAAATTTAGTATAAATAGTCTGGCTAAATAAGTCAATTCATCTTATTCTTTTTGATCTTTTTTGTTGTCTTTCAAAAAGTAATTGCACTTTCCTAAAAAAGAAAATCCTCTTTAAGTGAACTAGTATCAAGAAGTAATAAAAAGAGAATTATTAAAAATGCAAAAAATGCAGGATTAAATCCATAGAATACTTTTTATTTCAAAGATAATGTCCAATATCAAAGTTACATAGGTTATTTCTTCTGCCACCATTTAAAATTAAAGGACGCATTTGAAAATGTAACCAATATCCTGAAGTATAGTGTAATGAAATAATTTTAAATACTAGAGCGCTTGCTTTGATTACCATTGGTAGCCTTAAAATTAGATTGGTGATGAATGATTTATAAAGTTCAAATCATTTTTAATTATTGCAAGCATAATATGGCTTATTTCCTTTCTCAAAAATGGCGCATATATATACGACCTTATTCTAAGTTACCTTAATATTATAAATGTGCGATAGCTACTCTATGGTAAGTTAACATCTTAGTAATTTATATATATGTAGCCGAATGAAATGAATCATTTTATTTTACGAGGATATATATATCGCACATAAATATCGCACATAAAAACGTGACAACAACGTATTTGTGTTATCATATTGTAAATAAATAGCTATAAGTCATAGTAAAAGATAAAGCAGTCTATTGTAGCGCGAAGAGCTTTGTATTAGTTCCCTATAATAAGAAAAAATAGCGAAGAAAATGACAATTTTTACCAAATTATTCAAATATGGTGAGAGTTTTTTTTCTTGATATCTCCTAGGTTTTTTTTTTTTCTCATGTGTCAAAACATCGGCCGGGGAGCGAATCCGCGACAACTGCTTGTAAGGCGCTGTGCTGACCACTCGGCCATCAACGCTTGGCATATCCCCTAATTTTAAAAAAAGCTAGATGCTCGTTTATCGAACAATATTTGAATGAATAGTTAGATTGATTATGACCAATCTATCTAAAAAATTCTATCGTACCTGAAAAAAATATAATTTACATAGTTTACATCTCAGGTCATGAACTTAGAAGGCGGATGCACCAAATGTTATGCCATAATCGATTTAACTGAACTTGATATTCATTTTATATACGAAAAATTATATAAAAATATAACAGTTAATATTCATATAGGGTTTTTTTTAAAATTTAAAATATTTTACAATTAATGAGTTTTTAGCAACTAAATAACGTAAAGTAATCTTAATCATTCTTCAACAAAATAAATTATAATTAATTAATTTTTGTTTAATTCTAAAGATTTCTTTTTCAATATTCTAAAAGAAACTGTTTATAAAAATCATCTTTATTTTAAACATATCAGCGTTAGTGGCTTTTAACAATCATTTTAACATTCAATAATCTAGTTCAATATTTTTTTCCGTTTCAAAATAAATTAATTTGAAATCACTATTGGTTGAATAATTGAGTTCGAAAGTAGACGAGTAAAGAAGGGACGGTTCCATTTCACTGTAGGCCTGAAGGGCCTTAACATCGAGATCGATGTATCCTCTGTATAGAAATAAGTTCGTGTCATCAAGGGCTTCAAACGAACCGTCACTTTGATAATAATTGCAATTTAGTATTGGATTAGTAAAAGATAATACAACTCACTCTGATCACGACCATGACAGGGAGAAAACTCAAAGTTTCATCAACTCTGTAAAATTGAAAGTAGTAAAACTCAAGTACCCCCAAGCTGTCATTTTGTCCCTAGAGAAAAAGAACTAGGTGAGAAATATAGAACTCGAAACACTGGAATCATTTTAAATTTTTAAAAAATTGTAATAATAATAAAAACAACATTTTACGAAAATAATCACGTATTTTTTCTTCTTCTTCACCTAATTTTTTGTGTATTTCCTGTCTTTCTTGTTTTTGTCTTTTGTCTGAAACGTTTGTTTTTCCATATTTTTTTTCTTTATCTTTTTTTTGCTCGCTTTTTAATTTTTTCCTTCACAACGCTTTATAAATATATATTAATGATAATAAAAAGAATAAAAAGCGATTTTTTAAAATATATATATATAAAGACAAAAGATCAAAAAAAAAAAATAGAAATACAGAAACCGTTTTATTAATGGTTAATAAAAAGCACCAGCAAGTTCCCATTTAAAATGATTGATTGATTGAGTGAGTGATTGATGATTTCTTGCATGGCCATTTGTATAAAAAATAAAGCAACTTGAAATTATAAAACAAGCTTTCTAACAAATGTTTTCATTTATATGGGTACGTGTTTACATCCGGTAATATCTGCATAACAATCTGCTACTTATTCATCCAAGCATATATAACATATAAAATATTATCATAGATATTTTACATTTGACTTTTTATTAATAATCCTCTAAATAAAAAAAAAACACAGAATATGAAAGATAGTCAATATTTATTTTATTTAAAATATAAATGCTGATATGCCCGTTCGGATACACAAGGATTTTATCATCTCGCAATGGATCGACAATAGTTGAAAATAATGATGATATTTTCATATAAAACTAATATATACAATCTAGATCTTTAACAAATCTATTTCTGTATTATCTTAGTTTTCGTATAAAACTTAAGTAGTGTAGTTCCTCCCTCTAATCTTATCTTTATTTTTCTCTAGCTATATATAATCTCTAGAAACAATTTACTTATCGCTCATAAGAAAATCTTTTTTTTCAATTATCTAATAGAACTTTTTTTTAATTTCAGTTATTATATATATTATATTCATTTCTTTCAACTTTTTCTATATAACTTCTCGAATATCACAAAATCTTGCTTCTAAAATATTAAAAACTAATCTCACATATATCCTTTTTGTTTGTTTTTTTTTTTGCTATAGATTCTGTTCCAATGAATACTAAGCTTTTTATAATCTTTAATCCTTTTTGCACAAGATATTGCAATCTGGTTTTATTTTTATTTTTAACTTTGTTTTTCTAAATAATTTGTAGTTTACAAAACTCTGGAATTCAGGGTCCATGGGCTCCAATTCTGTGACTTTCAATGCTCTAATTCTTTATGATGAGCAATAAAGTATTCATTATTTAACTTTAGAATTTTCTCACTTTACCTAATATCTGTTTTGATCTCTTTTAGCTTTATTTCTGATCTACAAAGATGTGATCCATCAACTATTTCAAATTTAATTTCATCTTGTTAAGTCTTTTCTATTTGACATGCTTTGCTTCTTACTATTTGGCTTGATCTATTCTCATGTTTAATTTATATGAAATATTGTATCTACTTACTATTTCAAATTTAGCTTTCTTTCTTTAAGACTTTATATATATAAATTATAACTTTCTGGGCTGTGCCGTGTATTATTGGCGGAGTAGCATCTACCATTATCAAGGTTAACTTTTGAAAGAAAAACCGTTAGATCTTAAATAATAACGTGACTGTGTGCGAGATGAGAAATGAGATTCAACTTGAAGTAGTTCAGAATTCACAATATGAGGCTTATCAAAATGTTTATTTCCCTCAGTATTTTCGCCTATTAATTTTAAGTTAATATTAGATAAAATGAGAGGTTTCCACATAGCTGGAATACATTGTGCTTCATCAACCCTATTTAAACCAGTAGGTCTCTTAAATATTTCAATTGACTCTCTCATGGTTCTTAAATCATATCTTTCCAAATTAGCAAGTATTTTTGTTTAAATGGAAAATAATACATGGTGCTAATTTTTTTTTTTGTTTAAATGGAAAATAATACATGGTACAGCCCAAAACGTTATAATTTATCTACATCATACAATCATGACAACATTAATATATATGGGAGCTTCCATGTAATAAAAATATAATAGCTAAATAACTGACATTTCAGTATAATAACAAGTACTTACCTGGAGTTTCTTCTTTCCCAAATCATAAGAATGTATGTGGTGAGATTTAAAATCATTATTTTTTTCTCTTGCTATTGGGGAACAAAATATTTTTCAAAACCTTTCAACCAATAGAATTTTAGAATGAGCAACAAAGGAAAAAAATAATGATTTTAAATGTTTTGAGAAAAAAGCTCTGAAGAAAGTACTTGTTATTGTACTGAAACATCACCTATTTAGCTATTATATTTTTATTACCTGGAAGCTCCTGGAAATAATACTATGAATTCATCATTTATCTATGAGAATATTAGAATATGTATATTGATGTACAATATAGTGGATGTGAAGACAGACTTTTAGGCTCCCTTCATCCATCGATACACATGACCACACACATGTGAAAAAGATAGATAGATAGATAGATAGATAGATAGATAGATAGATAGATAGATAGATAGATAGATAGATAGATAGATAGATAGATAGATAGATAGATAGATAGATAGATAGATAGATAGATAGATAGATAGATAGATAGATAGATAGATAGATAGATAGATAGATAGATAGATAGATAGATAGATAGATAGATAGATAGATAGATAGATAGATAGAGATAGATAGATAGATAGATAGATAGATAGATAGATAGATAGATAGATAGATAGATAGATAGATAGATAGATAGATAGATAGATAGATAGATAGATAGATAGATAGATAGATAGATAGATAGATAGATAGATAGATAGATAGATAGATAGATAGATAGATAGATAGACGAGATAGATAGATAGAGATAGATAGATAGATAGATAGATAGATAGATAGATAGATAGATAGATAGATAGATAGATAGATAGATAGATAGATAGATAGATAGATAGATAGATAGATAGATAGATAGATAGATAGATAGATAGATAGATAGATAGATAGATAGATAGATAGATAGATAGATAGATAGATAGATAGATAGATAGACAGACAGATACATTGTAAGCTGTAAATATCAACAATAGGCAAGCTAGATGTGGCTTATAATTAACAAAATCATCTAATCGGAAAGTTTTAATACTCTCTAAGCAAATCTTATACAACAAGATTACACACAATCAGGTTACTATAAAAAATTATTAATTCAAATATATCTTTTTTAATCATATCAGATATTTTTATTGAAATAAATCTTTTTTAACCAAATTAGAAGCTAAATAAAGCTTTCTTAATCAAATCAGATTTCACAAGGGTTCTTGCTATAAAATTCTTCAATAAACAATATAATCTTATTCTTCATCTTTAGTTCTTATTCAACCCATGAATGTGATCCTAATAAACAATTGTAATTAGACATAATCCAATCTTGAGATAATATCTTAATGCAATAAATAATTTATTAATTTAAAATCAATCATGAAAACTCTTATATTAAAATAATAATATAGCTATCTAGAATGGCATTCGTGATACTGTGAGTAGGAAAAGGATTTTGTTGCCACCCATATATCATACAAAAGGTTCTTTTATAATCTTATTCCAAAATAAAATAAAGTAATCTTATTCATGGATGTTAATTTAAACATCACCAATATAAAATTTAATAAAGTTACTTTTATTTTCTTCTTGTATTCTTATATTACAACAATAAAATATATGTGATTCTTAGATTTCTGAGAATGTAGATGTTAATAGAAATACAAATTTCAAAATTAATAATTAAAACAATATTTATTAAGAACTAATAAAAATTAACAGAAGTGATCATTAAATATTTTCATGAAATCAGAAATTATAATTATCACAAGTTTAAAATAAAAATGTAATTTACAATTAGAAAAATAAATAAATAAATAAATAAATAAATAATCCCAATATGATATACTTATGAGAACAGACAGATCTCAAATTTTATTAATCCAACTTTCATTTATATAGTCCCTGTAGAAAATGTATTCAAAGATAAATCTTACCAATATAATAATAGCAATGAATTTGGAAAAAGATATATATTTATAGACCACATAAATAATTATAAATTTAAGCAGAAAATACTTTAGCAAGATTTTTAAGACACAACAGATATGTGAATTCAGACATATCAACAAAATAAACATTTATACTCTGATTTCATCAAGAGCAAAAATAAGACATGATTGACACCACTCATAACCTTAAAATATTTCAAGAACAAAAATGGACATGGTTGGCATCCCACATGACTTTAACAAAATCTCACCAAATAAACATCAAGGGTTACAAAGTAGGCATTAGGTTGGAATAAACTCAAAATAACTCTTATTCAAATGTGCACATAAATAATTAGGACTGTCTAATCTTAAAAATATAGAAGAATAAACCATCGCAAAAAGGGTTGCCTAAAATATAGCATCATATGTCAACTGTCATCTAAGACAAACAATATCTCATTTGAATAATAAGAACAATATATGAAATAGGGATCATCTTTCTATCTCATATAGCAATAATGAATAAATGATGTGGAAAACTGATAAAATATAATAATCATAGAAAAATATAGCTAGGCTTATACATTTGTGATTTAATAATTTAATAAGAAAAATATATAACTACTCCATTAATTCTTCCATCTGTTTATAGAGGATTCTAAATAACTTCATACAGGACTAATATATCACACTCTGATTATATTTCAAAAACAGTAATATTCTAAGAATTATTATGATAAACATATTAAAATAATATATAAATAATACATAGGCAATATTAAAAACAGAAGACATATATGAATAATCTTATAACTAAATATTTCTATTCTTTTACCAATTAATAATTCATGAGTCCTTAAATCTTGCTTTCCATTCATTTGGTAGCACAGCAGTTCCAATAAGTCCTTGGACATGTTGAAGATTTAGTTGAATATCTGGATGATTATGAATATCAACTATTGGAAAAACAATCATTCAAATTCTGAGTTATGTAGAATAAATAAACATTGACATTACTAAAAAACCATTCAAAGTAATAACAAAATATTTGTTTAAATAACATGGTGATAAGAAATTTTTTTTTGAATATAATTCAAATAGAAAACAATGAAATATAGAAGGCATACTATTCATTTTAAGTAGCACATAGATAAAAATATTGTTTCCTTTGGAAACACAATCCCAGCTTCAAGCAACAAGATAGTAACAAAAAGCAGAATATATTTCTATTAAAATAATGCAAAGTCTTATACAGTAATGAATAATTTTTAGGAGCATAGTAATCTTTTTAAAACAATATAAAAATGATGAGCAGATTGTAGAAAGCATAGAATAAATAATATTTTATATTTCATGAGCCATAAAATATTTCAATGCATATTTATTGATTATAGTATTTTTTATCAGAAAGATACAGATTGAAGTAAATAATGAGCTCATCTTATATTATATTTTATCTTTAAGAGACAGTAAAATATTGATGAGTGAATAAAGTACATTCAAGCATGATTGTATTTATTTCTATTTCTAGAATAAGGTGGAATATTTCCATATTAATATTTAATCATGTATATTTTATTCAAAGTTAAATGCATAAAAATGACATTTATTCATTTATATAATATTTAAGAATAAGACATAGTTAATAATAAATATAATATATTTATTTTTCAATTTTAACAGTATTGAAACAAACATTTTATCCTTTTCAAAATATAGCACAATAATAAATTTTATGAATGTTATTTCAAAATACATAGATATAACAATAGAATTATTTTAGAACAAGGCAAGACGTTCATATATTCATAATTATTTAATAGATAATGTATCCTTCACAATGTCCTACAAGTTCAGAAAAAGTTCTAGTTTGACTTAAAATATCAAATTAAACTGAAACGAGAACATTCTGTAAATCATAGCAAAGTTCAGCATTTGAAAAATATAACATCTATAATTCTTTGTAGAATAAAGTATATAAACTTTTGTTAAAATTAAAGCAAAGTTATTCAAAGTTCTGGCATTTAACATTTTAAAATTATCACTTCCAAATAAATTTTAAGCATGACAAAACAAGTAATTGAAAAGCAATATGAGTTCAAACAATATTTATATCTTCTGTAGAAAAATTTCCTGTTGTCACAAATTACTATAACAGCATGTTGCTTCATTCTTTATTTATGCATTGTCAAAGATTTTCTAGCAGTGAATAAATTGAAGAAGTTTTGAAGTTATGGTTGGGTCAAAGCTAAAGACCCAAGCAAATAATTACTTTAGCTGTTCATGGCTTAAACTAGAAAAATAATAGGTAATTATAAAAAATTATACATATTGAAACATTGAAAAAAAAAATGAAATGGTATATTAATACACATAGTTAAAGCTCCAATAGAATAAGACAAGTGATAAATAATCAATCAAATGATAAGGCAATAAAGGAATTAATCCTAATTAATTTAATCAATCTAATTAAGTTGAAAAGTCAAATATCTAAAAATAACTTTTTAAATGCAATGTCTGAAAAAAATTTAGACAAAACAATGATTATATTATCTTATAAATTATTATTTAACAAATTGTTTAATAAAATGAAAAATTGTAATCGTTGTTAGGAGAGGGTATCTAAGAGAGTTGGTTGAGATGGGGTGGTGGTGGATGTTGACATATGAAAAAAAAATGAAAGTAATTACATCAATAAAGAACACATTTGTTTAAACAATTTTTTTTAAATTCTCAGAATATTAACTTTAATTATTTAAAATGTTAAATATTTTTCAACAGAAAATATTACAAAATAAAAGCATTAAGGTACTTTGAATATTAATTCTTTTTAGAACAAGAAATTTAAAACATAATTATTATTTCTTTTAAACTTTAAATTGAAATAGACTACATGCACCCACACACTAAAATATTCACAATAATTGTTTAGAAATAACTAATTTAAAGTTATTGACTACTTATTAATCTTAGAACTATTTGCTAATTATGAAGATTAAATAAACTAGCATTTAAAATTATATTGTTAACAAAAACTACTTATGACAACTTAATTTAGTAAACATTTGTAATAACTACATAAAGGGCATTCTTAAATCTTTCAAATATAATATGTTTAAGAATAGGTTATACTTTAAAATAAATAACTTTATGATTTTATAACACCAATAATTATAAAATAAGCTTGACTGTTAGTTAAATTATTTAAATTCATTGATTTAAATTTAACATAAATAATATTTTATAGTAGAAGTTATAAATCAACAAAATATAAAAATATGTCACTACCTCTAACCCAATATTAGAATTTATTTAACAAAAAATAAACTATGTAAAAAAACATTTTTTAAAGATATCAGCAAAGTACCTAACATAAAGTTCTATAGGTAGAAGTTATGATTACAACATATATACAAGTGAAGTAAATATAATAATCAAAATATTCTAGAATAAATATTAAGTAATAACCTGTAGATTTATACTTTACGTTTGTCTTCAATATGATAATATTAAATCGTGCTATCACACTTCCAACGTAAAGCTGTAACTTGATCTAAAGCTATATCTAAAGATGGTCTTAATGACTCGTTTGCATAGAATTTGCATATGGTATTTATTTATATAATGATTTCAAAGAAAGAATCATAACTGGCTATGAATATGAGAAGTACATTTTCTTGAAAGCGCAGCCATTTAATTTAGTTTTCTATTTGTTGTTACAGCTTTACGTTGGAAGTATAATAGCACGGTTTAATATTATCATATAGAATAAATATTAAAAAATTCAATGTGCCTATATAAACTAAAAATAAAATCTTCACTATAGCCAGCTTATGGCATTTTATGCCATCTTGAGTAAAATGCACAAGATGGCTATAGCGAAGATTTTATTTTTATTTTATATAGGCATATTGAATTTTTTAGTATTCATTCTAGAATATTTTGATTCACAGACTAACCATGAATATGACTTGAAAACATTAAAAATATACCTGGCACAATAAATCTTGCTAAATTTTTAATATTTAAACTCTAATTTAGTATTTTTTACAATAATAATTATAATGACAGAGTATCAAAATGTAATTATATATAGAGAGAGATATTCTTTGTGGCCTGTTTATCCTGACCATTAATCTGATTATTTATTACTTGTAATAAAGATCTTTTCTTCTTAGTATTAGTTTTATTTACAAAATCCAATTGATCTTATACCAAAGATTACTAATGAAAGCATAGATTTAACCTATTCATTATATGCATACATATTTTTATAACTATCGATCTTTACAGATATTTATTTATTTATTTAGTCTATACACTTTTTAATTACATAATCATTCATAAACATTATGAAAAAAATTTGAAGAGATTCCAACCAACAGATCAATTCATTAGCAACTTTATTAAATCTTCTGATTAGACTGCTATCGACATAGATTTAATCATGTGAATCATGACTTGAAATTACTCACAAATATAATTTGTAATGCTGTTACATTCTACTTTTGAATCGGATAAAAACAATGATTCTGGGAAGTCCTGAGTCTAAAGATAAAACACCATTAATAATAATAACTATCAAGTCCAGCTAGTTTTACTGCTGAATATGGAAAATAATTGTTTATGTTTTTATAAAAATACATTTTCAATGTTTAATTTTAAAATGGCAATTTATAGTGCATAAGTGTATTGAATCTTTGCTTATAAAAATAGATCTTGTAAAATAATACTGCAGTCAAACAACATTTTTTCAGTACTCAAAAAATATATATAACAAAAACTCAAATTCAGTGAATCAACTATAAAAAAAATGTTCCACATATATTTAAATTTAACCCAGAATCTGCAATTATTTTGTAATTGTCCATCCTTTGTAAGCTTTGAACTTTTTTTCTTTATGAAAATTATTTCCATCCATAAAATAAATTAAAAAAACGTACTTGATTGATTGAAGTTTGAAAAATGTTATTGATAAACTTAAAAGCAATTATAAAAGTCTGGTAAAAGTGAAAAGACTCAAAAGTTTATTAAAGTAAGCAATATTTAAAGATTAATATTTTTTTTTTAAAAAAAATCATTTAACACGTTTTCTTTTTAAATCTCGGTTTATTTCATGAATATTTTTATTTATTTCAATTTTCCTTCAACATTGAGATTATATTATAGTCATTGTAAAGGATTATTTCTATTATATATATATGTTAAAAAAGAGTCTACAACGAATTTCTAAAATTATTATAATAAAAAATATTTTCTCACATAAATTATAATTTTTTTAAATTTACTTATTGCTTACTTTCATAATGTATATATATTTAAAATACTCTTCAATTGTTATAATTACTCTTCTATAATATAAAAAAAATGTAGACACCTACCAAAATAAACAAAAAGTAAAATTTAAAAAAATTATAATTTATGTTATAAATATATATAAATATTCTTGATAATGACCACATATGATGGTTGAAACATTACAGGAAAACTGAAATTTAAAAAAAGAATCGTAAAATAAAACAAAATTTGAAATGAAAAAGTATGTTAAATGAATTTGTTTCTTAAATATTTTGCAATTAATGGGCCATATTTGGAAAGAAAATGATGAAATACTTATAATTAATTTTATTAAATGATATTTAATGCTTATTATAATTCATTATTATATTATGAAAAATATGCTAAAAACTATTTATCTCTGGCATCCTGTATTGAATACAAAAATAAATAGTACACAAACATAAAAGTTGTAGGTATATGTGAACTCATAAGTAAAACAGATTGTACCTTTATCATCATCATCAACCATTATCAATCCACTGCAGGATGAAGGTCTCTCCAAGTTCAATCCATCTTTTCCTATCTTTAGCTTCTCTTTTCCACATCACCCTATTTCATCCATCCATCTCACATGTGGTCTCTTTCTGGGTCTTTTACAATCTCTTGGAATCTAGTTTAAAATTTATTGTTCATCTATTATCATCTCTTCTAGAAATATGTCCAGCCCAACTCCAATTCAGTCTTTTAATTTTTTCAATGAGTTCAGTAACACCTGTTTGTTCTCTTACCCATACATAGTGTTTTTGATCTCTTTTTGTTACTCCCAACATGCATCTATCCATACTTCTTTGAGTGGTCTGAAGTCTCTGTATTGCTCTTTTATTAAGTGTCCAAGTCTCAGATCCATAAGTAAGAACTGGCAAAACACATTTATTAAAAGCCTTCCTTTTCAAACACATTGGCATATTTCCTTTTAGTATAAAGTTATTTCTACCAAAAGCACTCCAACCAAGTTTAATTCTATGATTAATTTCATCCATTATGTTTCCATCTGTATTAATAATTTGACCAAGGTATTTGTAACTGTTATTTTTTTCTAACTCATTATAATCAATCTTTATTTTCATATTTTAAAAAAAATGTATTAAACATTACTTTAGTCTTTTTAACATTTATCTTTAGTCCTACTTTGCTACTTTTATCTGATAACTCCTGCAACATTTCCTGTAGCTCTAAAGCATTATTTGCAAAAACCATTACATCATCTGCAAAATCTAAATGACTTAAATAATCTCCATTAACTTTCACTCCTTTACCTTCCCATTTTAATCCACAAAATACTTCTTGCAGCACTGCCGTAAAAAGTTTTGGAGATATGGAGTCACCCTGTCTTACAACATTTTCAATGTTGATTTTCCTACTATCATTATGTAATCTAATTTTTGCTGTTGCATTTTTATAAATATTTTTTAAAATATGACAATATCCTGAATCTACATCTTGATGATCCAATGCTTTAATCACTGAAGAAATGTTTATAGAATCAAATGCCTTTTCATAATCTACAAATCCTAAGCATAATGGCAATTCATATTCATTTGTCCTTTCTATAACTTCTCTCAATACCTGGATATAATCTACTGCACTAAAACCACTTTTAAATCCAGCTTGTTCTCTTGGTTGGTGGAAATCCAGTGATTTCTGTAGATGAGTTGTAATTATCATAGTAAAAATTTTGTATAAAACTGATAAAAGACTGATAGGTCAGTAATTTTTAATATCTTCTTTATCATCTTTTTTAAATATTAATATTAATACTACATTCTTCCAATCATCTGGTACATCTTTATCATTTAGACATTTGGTATATAACTTTGCTAAAAAAAAAATTATATTTTTTCATTTGCTTCTTTTAATATATCAATTATAATTCCATCATTACCTGGAGCCTTCCCTTTCTTGATAAATTTAATTGCATGTCTCATTTCCTCATTCAAAATTCTGGGCAATTCAGAAGATATAATAAGTATAGGAGGCACTTGTTCTTTATTACTATATAATTCTTGATAAAAGTCTTCTACACATTTCATGATGTCATCTCTCTTTTTAGTAATAATGCCATCTTTTTTTCTTATTGCAGATATAAATTTCCTACCAATACCAAAATGTTGTTTTACACTCTTTAGACTTTTATTCTCTTCTACAGCTTTCCTTGCTACTTCACAATTATACTTTCTTATATCATTTTCAACTCTTTTCTGCACCATTTTACAAAATTCTTCTATCTTTTATAATGCATCATTGTTGTATATCCTCATATTCCTTCTTTTCTTTATAAATTCTCTACTCAGTAGAAGTTTTATTGGTCAATTGCTGCTTTTTTCTACCAGCTATCTTTGTTACAGTTTTTAAAAGTGTATGTTATTTTCCTATTAACATCATTCAAATCTGAATCATATTCAAAATCTACTAATACTTGAAACTGATTTATAAGTTCTAATTTAAATTCATTAGAATGTTTCTGAAGATTAGGAATATCAACTATAAATAGTGTTTGTCTTAATAATTTTTGTCTCTCTTGTTTTGTATAACATGTATCTTACATCTTACTAATAAATGATCACTTCCTGTGTTAAATTTATTAAGAACATTACAATCTTGAAATATGTATTTTCTGTTAGTCAAAATGTAATCCAATTCTACTGTACCTTCATTTGGATGCTTATTGTAAAATATTGCCAACTCATGCTATAACTTTTCACTTATTTGAAGGGCTTTTTTTGGTTGAGCATCTATAAATATGATTTTTTTTTAAAATAAGTCTTAAATTGCTAAAGATATTTATATTTATGGGTAAATCTAACATATTTAATGGCTTTTTATGCATTTTATATTAAGAAAATTGTGTTCCAATATCTGATGAAGGAATAAATACAAAATATGGAAAGCCATTTCAAGAGAATATATTTGGTTGGACCGGTAACATTTTTCTTGATAATATGAGCAGATTTTTCCAAATACCCTACAATTTTCAAACTCATGCATATATATGTTGCTATGGAAACAGCCTTTAGAATATTTATATCACAATTCTAAGTAAGGCCAATCAATTTTTCAAAAAGTATTCCAAAAATTATTTTACCTTTAGCTTTCTATAGCTGGAAAAAAAGTATAATCCTAAGTTACTCTAAAGCTGCATGGCATAAGATTATGTTTAGTGTATTGTTGCAGAAAATTATATTTATGTTTCCTTATTCAGGTGAAAACTTGAGTATAATAAAAACTTGGATTAAAGATAGAATGCTAGTCTTTTAATAAAATATCCAAACCTTTTACATTCTTGTTAAAGACTTTATTTCTGTAAAGATTCTATTTTTTGATTCAAAGCAACATCAACAGCATAGATAAATTTTTACATTCTATTTTTGAAAAATCATGAATAAATTTATTAAATAAAGTAAATGAAAGAACTTAATTATGTTGTGAACAATTCTGTAAAATTTTGTATTTGTTACAATTATTATTTAAAGCCACTTAAATTTTTTGTTTAATAACTTTTTGTCAAATGTTTCTCAAGTGTTTAAGAATTGTGAAGACTATTACAAATTAATATGACTTCAAACAGAATCAGAAACGGGGAGGGTATATCAGTCTTAGTATTTTTTTTAAAGTAGCACCAGATTTTTTATTTATTATGAAAGTCTCTTTCAATGTGAATGGTTAAAAATAAACTTGTTCAAAGCAGCTTGTTATGGCATAAATTCAGCCTATTCTAAAAATAGATGGTTCTTTTTTTAAAAAAAAAAAAAAAACTATTCTCTTAAAAGCTTATTTAGAACACATAACAATGATATTGAGTGATTTTTATTGTTATTATTATAATTTTTATGTTTGGCTTGCAAAAATTTTGGAATAGTTCCCTTTATAAAAAAAAAAAAATTGTGATAAATAGTTTTGTTAACCATGTATTTATTCGCTTTAAATTTTATTTTTAAAAAAAAATCTGGAAGTTGTCTATTCCTGGGTTTTTTCCTGTCTTCAGGCAGTACAAATTTACCTATATTTTTTTTTTCTCATGTGTCATAGCATCAGCCGGGAAGCGAACCCACTAACCCGGGACAACTGCGTGTACAGCAGCCGTCGTTGACCTCTCGACCACCAATGCTTGACACAATTTACCTATAATTGCTGCTTACAAATATATAAATAAATTATCACCTTTAACAAAATTACAATCTACTTTTAGAAAGAAATTTATTATATTATATTTACAATGATTAAACAGTTTTGCTTTGACTCTTAATGTTTCAACTAATTATAACATTTATATTGGTTATACTGTTTTGGCCTTGTAAAACGTCCATGTCTTATAGATTAGGCGTTTTGGTATTGTGAGTTTGGTTGTTGTTTTTGTTGTTGTTTTATGATTGTTTTTGTAACTTGTGTTTATTTGCACTTGTATGGCCGGATTTATGAAGTTCTATGTTATGTATTGTATTGACTCATTGTGTGAGATTTAGGCACGTCGAGTAGATTCCACGTCTCTTCTATTATGCGGTGTGGTCCAATGGCTTCATCTCGTTTAATTTTGTTTAGCATTAGGAATTGGCTGTTACAATTTAACAGCTTCAAGCTGAACTTTTTTTAAAAAAAATAAATAAATAATTATCTTGGCTTACATTTTTAGAATTACTACTTAGTGGCTTTACCAAATATTAATTACAAAGATATTTTGGACGGGGCAATATGATTTAGGAAGTAGCAGATTTATAGAAATCTACAGACAAGAAAATTATTTTATATCATTTTATCTTACCGACTTTATTCAAACGAATCCTCTAGTGGATAAGTTGCTAGTAAGCGTAATACACTCGTATATTAGTAATAAAATAATTTATTATCAACCATCAATAAATATAATACTGTCACTAATCCTTTGTTACTTTAAGAATAAAAATCGCATAACGTTACGGTACATAGTTGTTTTTTTAAAAAAGAAAAAAATGAAGTTATTGAATGAGAAGGAAGTTATTTTTAAAATGTTTACAAAATAAAAATTGTAAAATTAGTTAACTTTTATCACATTTAAATGTATTTTTTCCAAATTTAACAATCGTTATCAAATTTAGTTTCAACCATTATCTATTCAATGCAAGATGAAAATCTCTCCAAATTTAAATTGTTACATTTTTACTTACCATTGTCAAACTTCCTTCACTCTCAACTTTGACGCCATCCATTTCAGATAAATATACTAATGATTATTACTAATCATTTTCGAAACTAGAGATTATCTCTAGCACAGATATAAACTTTAAACCTCAGTTAAAGATTAATATATCTGATTTTTTTAATTTGCACACACGGAGTTATTCACTTTTCTTTGTCCAGTATGTAATATCTTTATAGATATAATAAACACCTCCATACTTCATCATTTTTCTTTAAATTCATATAAATAAAGATATAATAAAAGACAAATGACCCCCAAGATGCATTTCGTGCTGAACCCCCAGCACTCATCAGTTGGCCCAGGTCATTATCTCTCATATATATCTTTATTATATGCAAAGTATTTATCTAGAGTAAATTGTTACATTTCATTTTCCATTGTCAAACTTCCTCCACTCTCAACTTTGACGCCATCCATTTCAGATAAATACTCTAATGATTATTATTAATCATTTTCGAAACTAGAGATTATCTCTAGCATAGATATCTGATTTTTTTAAATTTGCACACACGGAGTTATTCACTTTTCTTTGTCCCGTATATCTTTATTTATATGAATTTTAAAAAAATGGTGAAGTATGTAGTGTTTATTATATCTATAAGGATATTACATACGGGACAAAGAAAAGTGAATAACTCCGTGTGTGCAAATTTAAAAATCAGATATATTAATCTTTAACTGAGGTTTAAAGTTTATATCTGTGCTAGAGATAATCTCTAGTTTCGAAAATGATTAGTAATAATCATTAGTGTATTTATCTGAAATGGATAGCGTCAAAGTTGAGAGTGGAAGAAGTTTGACAATGGTAAATGAAAATGTAACAATTTACTCTAGATAAATACTTTGCATATAATAAAGATATATATGTGAGAGATAGTAACCTGTGCCAACTGATGAGTGCTGTTTCAGCACGAAATGCATCTTGGGTGTCATTTGTCTTTTATTATATCTTTATTTATATGAATTTTTAAAAAAATGGTGAAGTATGGAGGTGTTTATTATTATCTCCAAATTTAATTCAGTTTTTCTAATCTCTACCCTCTATTCACCACAACCCACCAGCAACCTTTCTTACTTCATTCATCTTTCTCGTGTACAGTATTCTTTTAGATCTTTTACAATCTCTTGGAATTCAGTTTAAAACTTCAACTATTCATCTATTATCATCTTTTCTAACAATATGTCCAACTGAGCTCCATTTGAGTTTTTTAATTCATTAAACGAGGTCCAGGGATACTTATTTGTTCTCTCATTCATACATTTCATTTTTTCGATTTTTTCTTCTTACTCTCGACAAGCATTTCTGCATACTTTGTTTAATGATTGAAAGTTTCTGAATTACTATTTTGTTTAATGTCTAGATTCATAAGTAAAACTAGTAAAATATGACTAATAGTCAGTCATATTTTCTTTTAATATTAAAATTATTTCTGCCAAAATCTCACTACCTAAGTTTAATTCTTTTACCCATTATATTTCTATCTGTATGATTATACATCTTTATTTTTTTCTTCCGAAAAAATTCATTAAACATTAGTTTTTTAGGCTTTTAAGCCTATTTTCTTATTTTCATCAAATAATTCTTATAACATTTACTAAATCTCTAAAACCGCATCACCTAAAAAAATCTAGATGGCTTAAATAATCTCTATTTATTTTTAGTTCCTTACCTGCTCATTTTAATCAACAAAATACTTCTTGCAAAATTGCTATAAACAGTTTTGAAGATATGAAGTCACCCTATCATACACCAATCTCAATGTTCATCTTCCTGGTATTAGTATGTAATCTGATCACTGTTGTTGCATTTAATAAATATTCTTCAGAATATGATAGAATTTTGTATAAAAAGAATAACAAAGAAGCAAATCAATCTTTTATTTAAACTTTTTCATTCTCAGCCAACAACACCTGGTGTACCTCCAAAAAAAATCAAGATCATCAAAGGGTTTAAAAACATTGATAGACCCTTAGAATGAGCCACTGGTTGCCTCATATAACTGAATAATGAGAGCTGAATGGATGGATTATGAGAAAGAACATGTGTTTTTTTTATTTTTACATAGATTTAAGTTGCATAATTTTAAATACATACGTGTACAGTTTACACAAACATATATTGTACATTATGGTTATTTTAAATTACTATATATATTAGGGTGATTTGTTTATTAATACATTTATGGCACAATTTTTATCCACAGAAACAAGTGACAATTTTTCCCAGAGAAAACCATTATAATTTCTTGCTTTTTGTACGATCTTCTTGCTTTAGTGTGCGTTTTGGGGAACCAATTGTCATCGCTAAGTAGGGTAAAAAGTGTAAATTATTGCTTATGTTAAAAGACTTATATTTCTTTTAAAATCAATGTATCAAGAATTGATACTTTATATTGTTTATAGCAGTCAAAATATACTCCACTTTATAATTTATCATTTGCAGAAGTACAGTAATAAAAAAAATTGGTTGTATAGTTAATTGGAGATTAGAGACAAAAATAAAAAACAGATTGAGATTAACTAAAATCTAATGTGTTCCTCATATATAAAATATATGATACTTGTATTTTAAAAAGGTAATGGTGTGATTTTATATTTGAAAAAAAAAGATATTTTGTATTGGTCCGGTGACTCAAAAATTTTTTGATAGAATTTAAAAAGAAATAAGTAAATATGACGAATCTGTGGCTAGCAAATGAAGCTGATCGGAGAAAATATTTTTCAATGAGGTAAATTAAAAACAAATTTAAATCTTTGGAAGATTACAAATATATGAATAAAACTAAAATAATAAAAATAATGTTTAATGGATGTATGATAACACTAGATGGAACTTATTGTTAATTGGTATAAGAATAGAAACTTTTGATATAAAGAATAAAATGAATATTTTAAATGTTATTTGGAAAAGGGAGGAAAAAATATTGAATATTATACAAACTTAGCTAAGCTTGGTGTCATTTTATATTACAAGTTACCTTAACCCCAATTAGAGAGGCAGATTAAACACTTTACAGTAACATTACACATAAAATTAATTAAAATAAATAAGATTTTTTCGATTGTTGATTATAACAAACTAAAACGTAGGAATAAATCAGGGAAAAGTAATATATATATATTTTAGTTTAACTGAAAAATAAAAGTTAATTTAATTTTTAAAATTGAAACAAAAATGCATATTTTAATATTATTTTATAAAAACAAACAACATATTCTCTGATTTTTATACTATTAGTTTAATAGGGGTCCAAAATGAACAACTTATATCTTCTTATAAATAAAAATAACAGAATATGAATATATAAGTAATAAATATATCTTTCAAAATGAAGTAATAAATATATAAACTGTCAAAGCTCAATAAGTTTTCCAGAAGTCGAAAATGAATTTTATACTTATAAAATGATTTTTTTTTTGTAAGTATATTTGATAATTTTATTAAAATTAATTCCAGTAATCAGATGTTGATTGAAAGTAAAGTAAGAATAAAGAAGAAAAAAACCACAAGAAAGAAACTGGAGTTGAGAATGATAGAACATTTTTTTTATTATGCATTGTCATATAGAAAAAGAAATCAAGAAAAGAAACAGACATAGACTGAGAATCTAAATTCATGTAAAGAGCATTGTAAAGCTTTTCGGACAATACAATACATAGAGAGATTGGGAGTTATCAATTTCTTTGGCGGCAATAATTCAATGACAGATATTTGTTTTAAAAAAAAACAATGAAAACATAACGTCATTGAATGTATTTTCAGTGCTAATTTAAACAACGACAAATTTCTACATAATGAAAAATATCAAAGCCATGTACTAAGGCCGCCGGAAATGCATCAGCTATAGCTTGACTTTGCAGTCTATCTAATAATAAAGCAATATCTGTTGAAAGTCTAGAAGCAGTGATGCTATAGATTTCCCACTGTTATCAAGGCTATCAATAATTATCAACTCTAAAAAGATAAAATTTAACACGGAAAAAATAGACGCTGACCAACCAATTTCTAATAATTTCATAATAACTGGGATCGAAGAAAAGCATAGTATAGGACAAAAGCAGAGTTGCAGACTATGTTGCATAAATATACTTATAATTAATAGCAAGCTTACTGAGTTATGATAAGACCTTTTAATTCTATCTATGTAAATAAGAAGCCTTAATAATAATAAAAAATTTCATTACGATAAAATATTTCAGTTTATTTTGTTGTTGTTGTTGTTGTAATAAGCTTTTTGTTTTGTAATTACTAGTGTTGTGGGAAGAATTGTTACTCTATTTTAATTATTAATAGTTGTTTTATTATATATATTATAAAATAAGTGTGTAAAAAAAGAAAGTATGTAAATTGGAAATGAAAGGCTTGTAAGTAGATCAAAAATTAATGCATGTCATAATTAAACTTTAATTTTTAAAATTATTAGCCCTTTTCCAATATATATATATACATTTCAAAATTATGTCATAACAATATCTTTCTTTGCAAATTTAATATTTTTAAGGAGAGATACCAATCAATATTATTTTGAATAAAATTATTTAATTGTCTGTGTCATTTTTAGCTCATTAATCTCATTCCAAATGCTACATAAATTTTATCCTGAAAAAATATGTTCTGGGTTGGGAAAATGCTGGGATAGTAACAGTGTAAAATTAGAATGATGTTGCTCATTTTCATTGGTGCTCTTTCTAAGAAAATCATGAATCGTGCTCTAAAATATTAAGAGATTAATGAAAGTTAACTACAACCTTCTAAGTGATATTTTGGTATATGGTGATCAGAAATATACTTAATTGATCATCATCATCAACATCAATTTTAGTGATATCATTTAATAAATATTTTTATTGTTATATTTCATAGAATGATAAAGAAAATAATTTTTGAAGTCGCTGGCTTATTATGTCACATAAATTTATGCCCCTGGATTGGTTCATCTATCTGTGCTTTTACGAGCAATTAGATTAGGCACTATCCAATTTCTAGGTACAATAGGAATATAAAATATGACAGGATTTATGACAAATTAGAGTGAGTTTATTGTTAATTAGTACAAAACAGAATCTTTTGATACTGAGAATAAAAGTCATGCTGTAAATATGATTTATGTGAAGAAGGGAGAAAAATATTGAATATTTTTTACTTAACTATTGAATGTTGAAGTAAGACCAAGACAAATTGTATGGGAGTGGGTTAAATATAAAGGTACAAAAAATGGTAGAGATCTTTTGGTTTAGGATTTTATTATTAGAATGAAGAATATAATGATAGAATATTGGAAGTAAGGAAATAGATTTTATTAAAATGGAATAAGAGACAATTATAAATCAGTTCTATAAAAATAATTTGCTGATTGTATATGATGGTTTCAAAATGAATTTTAAAGTTGTCTAATAAAATATTGAGCATATGATTTGTGCATAAAAATTTATAACTTCATCTAAAAAGAAGCCATTCTAAGTCATGTCATGTCAAAGTATAGTGAAATCTGCTACACGAAGTGCTTGCATGGCAGACAAACATTTTTTTCTTATTAAATTATATTTAGACAATAAATATATACAGTGAACATTAAAATGATTGACATCTTTGTTAAACAAAGTTTACGTTACCAATTTAGTTATCTTATCTATTTATGCCTAGCTGTAGCAATGAAAATATACAGCACTTATTTTATTTTTTAATTATTCCTTTGCATGTCTATAACAATTTTGATCACATGTGAAACAGATATTACTGTCCTTCTATCTGTTTCACCTTTATGTCTCCATAGACACATCTATGCCGGTTTTAAACACTCTTTAGTACACGTGTATATGTATCCACTCAGTGTTATATGCCTTTACACAGCTGTATATATATGTTTACACAGTTGTATATATCCACACAGCGATATATTCATTATACAGTTGTATATGTGGTCACAGTTTGATATGCATTCAAACAATTATATGTTTATTGTCACACATACAAGCACCTGTAAATGATAATGATATTAAATTTTGTATAGATATATCGCATTTATATAAATAAAATATTGTATAAGGGTTATTTTGTTTAGAAAATGTGGCTAAATATTCTTTAACAAGTTTGGTTTAAGTAAATTATAAATCACATGCGAAATTCACAGATTGGTAATAAAACTATTTAGAATAATTCGCAGGTGAGATCAGATGGTCCCTAGGTTATTGACATTGTTTTAGAGCTCATTCATTACGATTGTAATGAATTTCTTTTCCAGATCAAACCAGTAAAAATTTGGCAACAAGATAAAAAAAAAGAGAGATTAGAATCAAAAGAGACAGATTGCTGTAAAACTTAGAAGAAGTTTGAATTGTGCTTTAAAATAGATAGTCACTGGCTTTTGATCTAGGAAATATAGATATCGCAGATTTTTATTTAGAATAAATTGCAGATGGGATCAGATAGTCCCTAGGTTATTGACATTGTTCTAGAGCTCATTCATTACGATTGTGATGAATTTCTTTTCCCAGATCAAACCAGTAAAAGTTTGGGCAACAAGATAAAAAAAAAGATAAGAATCAAAAGAGACCTAAGGGTAAAACTTAGAAGTCTGAATTGTGTTTTAAAATAGATGGTCGCTGGCTTTTGATCTAGGGAATATAAATATTGCAGATTTTTTTTGAAAGACTCTCTTTAGCTTTTTTTTTCTGAAAATTGTTGTGGAGACCAGAATCCAAAAATGATCGAGTAAAATAATATATTTACTGGCTCTGAAGCCAGATGACTATTCTCAATTCCTCTAAACATTCCTTTGAATAGACTTTCCAGCAACCTGCATGGAGAATATGAAGAAATTTAACCTATCTGAAAGGCCACTGAAGATTATGACGCTGTCAGACGCCCTATTCCAACCACTATCATTGATATACGCTTCAAGTCCACTCAAGGAGGCAGAGAGAGATGGTAATCATTTTTAAAAGGAGCTGCGGTATGAACTTTAATCTATAAATTCTTATAACATTTTAAAAAGAACGTTCTATGTAAATTATAAAAACTCTTTCAATTTTACCCTCTTATAAAAAGAAACTATCGGTCTGTGACTTTATATATAATGTAAAAGAAAAAAAAAATCACTTACTTTGATTTTATAAACTGCTGAAATCTTTTATGAATTAAAAGATTTCATATTTTTTTATACTCATTAAATGTCCGAAATTTATTCTCTTCAATTCCTACAACTAACGGTCTTGCCTAATTTCAGTAATTTTAATATTTTGTTTAAATGCATTTTGTTATGTTTAATGTGATAATGTGCTCAGATTTCGAAACAATGAAACTAAGTAATTTATAAAGGAGATAATTGTAATCTTCACTTAGACATTTTAAAAGCATTGTTTATTTTATTAAATCATTGTTTCGAAATTATAATATTGGTAATAAACGAATGCGCTAACCACTCGTTATTATCATAGTTATATATATATTGTAAAATCGTATTTTTTAAGATTTGCTTAACCGATCTTATATGATAACCTTTGATATTTATTAGTTGGAAGGAAATATATATATTGTTTAGAGATGATAAAGTATATTTGCTAATGTTTGTATTAAGTCCCATCGAATATACTTTCCCTCCTTAATTAAGAATATTTATATGCAGATTCAGGATCTTAACTAGATTATTTTTATGTAGTTTAAGCCCATTTTATTAGCATACTTATAATGCTAATTTTAAGAACTGTTTTGAATTAGCTTGACAGATAAAAGCTATCTGTTTTAGGCGCAATTAATTATATGCATACTTATTGCTTTTTATATATATATTGCGTGCATTGCGGGTGTGTTTTTATATAGTACACTTATATGTGTTACGTTTTGCTGCCTCTGACAAGGGTTCACGGTAACAAACCGCCCCTTTATTTAGTTCGGGTTATGGCTATCTTCATTAGAACTGGGGGCGTGAGGACCCAGATTTTTCCATAAAGCCAATCCGACTTCCTGAACTTTATGTTCATATATCAATAGCAGCAAACCGTCGGTCTCAGAGCAAACCGAGCATTTGATGCTGAAACTCTTGAAGAATCACACACTCGCACTGCAAGTTTATTTCTTTAATATTTTGTATAGCGCCATAGCGCATATATGTGGACCTAATGGTAACCAGTTCTTTTTCCCATATTAATTAATCATTCAGCTTTAGACTGGAGTTTGAATCTGATTATCAGTTTGAATCTGCATGATTCTGAGTTTATTTAGTTGCTCATTTTATTAGTATATATAACAGCCATTACAACTGGCTGTACTCATCATCATCTCTACTAAAGTATCAACTTCTAACTTAAGCAAGTCAAATTCATAAAATGAGCATATTAAGTTTAGGCATGACCTCTATAACTCACACACACATGTATTGTAATATGTTTAAAAAGGAACAGATGTACTTGATAACAGTCCCAACTATTGTAACATGCTTGCCTGTATTGAATACCTTGTGAAGATTATACAATCCCTGCCATTATGATATTTTGTGTTAGATCATTTGTTATTGTTTTAATAAATCTTTTTTAAATATAAACTGTTGTATATCTTTCTTGCTCAGACTCTAGATCAAACCAAACCACAGTATCTTATCCAATCCATAGTATTTTATCCAATCCACAGTATATTATTAAATGTCACAGTTCATTACTCCAATTTCTTAATGAGTTTATATGCTATACGTGTATGTCTAGTATTTAAGATTAATAGAGTGTCAAGTGTTATATATATATCACTTATTTAGTTAGGTTAGTAATGACCTTAAGTCTCGTGTTTCTCCCTGTTCTATGTCGGCTCGCGGTTAAATGAGAACTGAGTGTAGCCCCAGGAATGTCACTCATAAGGTGTTAAATTTGGAGTACTGGCAGATGAGTTGGAGTTTGGTCGGATTAGAGGTCTCAACCACCTCACTACGGTCAGCTTTGGTATATTTTGCTCGAGCTCTGAATTTTGTTGCATGAGTGTACAAATCTGACTGTTACACATGACTGTAATCTGAATTTTAAAAACTGGCTAACACTATTATAAAAAAATTCTAACGAAAAAGCTTTAAAATTGACCACAAACAAAAGTGCTATGGGAATGAATACCATTGCATTGATATAGTAAATATATGCATAAGATAATTTTAAATTTTTCGAAAAAACTGAGTTAGAAAGCTAGATTAGTAAATTATTTATTTCTGGGTATTGTGTATGTGTACATATATATATATATATATATATTAAAATCGGGTGTGTAGAGAATATATCATGGGTACTAATTATAAGATGAAAAAAGACATTAAATTGGTTAATAAAAAAACAAAACAGAGTTATAGAAAATGGATACAAAAATATGAAAAATAAAAGGATACACGATATCTCTAAAAAAAATTATTTAATAATAAAACAAAAACTTTGGATGCTAAGCAAGCAAGCTAAAATAGGATAAGAATTTTTACTACAATGTGCTTTATAGAGAATTTTGAACACTTATTTTGAAATGTATTGAGGTTTAGAAAAAATTGTATAGAGTGGGAGAAACACAAAAGTGAAGACAGGGAAAGATGTAAAGATTTTCTGATTTTTTTAATTTAGATTTTAAAGATAAAAATGATGACTATAAGAAACTGTATTGGATTAAACAAAATAGTTTTTATTAAAACTGGAGAAGAAAAAGAAATGCATTGTTGCTGAAAGAATGATTTAATAATTGTAGATTGAAAAGCGGTAATAGCAAGTAAAAGTAAATAATTTTCTATGTATGTGTGATATGTAACATTTTCAAAGAGTGAAAAAGTTTAATTTGGCTAATAAGGTCTTTTGGCATATGATTGTCCCCAGGAACATTTTACTTCGAATGAGAAATCATGATGTAAACCAGCGGTGCGCAACCTGTGAGGGGTCGCGCGGGATGTGTTTGAAAAATTTGAGAAATTCTTATATTGAATAATATGCAGCTTTTTCAAAGATATATATTTCTATGTGATAAAACGACATTCATTATTACTATCCTTCATATGCTTATAATAGGATGGCAACATCATATTTTGGGTTGCAGTCTGAGTATGAGGTTCGCAAATATAAAAAGGTTGTGTACCACATAGAACTTCAACATTATAAGTGACTTACAGTTAGATATATATATTAACTAAACTGATTTCAATCTGACTTAAATTAGCTATTACACATTTCTTCATTAATTATAATAATAGTTTTGCAATAATTAATTACCTTCAAAAGAACGTTAACTATTTATTCTACTTTTAAAAAAAACTAATTTTTGCCTTTAGTCAAAAAAAGGGAGGGAGGGGAGAAAAGATTTATTTATAAGCAAAATTATGAATATGTGCACGCATTTTATACAGATTAAAAATAATTATTATTAACAAAAGACATACATGCATACTTATATTATTATTACTATTTTCGTTGCTATCATCAAAACAAAAGAGATTTAAAATTAACAAATCGGCAAAAAAAAAAAAAAAATCTTAACCACGTGACATAATCAACCGTTTAATTAGAAAACTTAGTCTCTAATTATAAGCATAATCAAAACTATTCAGCCTTATTGTGCTATAATTATAATCTTAAAGAACTTTTATTTTATTGGCAGTATCTTTGTTTATTCATTCCATCCTTTTCGTTAGCTTTATATCTGTGTTTTATTTTCATTTATTATTATTTTTTCCCGTGTATAACTAATTGCATGGTTTTTGTTTTTTTATCATTATTTGTTTAGAAAAGATTTGTTTACATTGAACTGGTTGATAAATAATTAATATTCTATTTTGCGCTGTTGGCCTTTTTTGTTTAGTATCATTTGTTTGCTTTTATGACTCACGAGCATTCTAAATTAACTTTTAATTAAACCTTCGTCATTTTCTTTGCAATTTGATCTTGGTATTTTGCAAATTCAGTAAAAATTGAATGCCAATGAGATGTTTTTAAAATTGAATATTGTTTTAATAATTAGCTAAAAAAACAATTATTAATATTATATCAGGTCATATTAAAAGTGGGTTAAAATATTGCTTTTAATCACGTAGGTTATAGATTCAACTTGGTGCTTTGTATAAAAATAAATGATAAATTAAAAGTTACTGAGTCTGCGCGAAACGTGAATTGTTTTTTTTTTTTTTTCAACATAACTTTTATATATTTTGTCTCCCCAAAAACAAAACATTATTTAGTATTAATTTAAGTTAGATTTGTGGTTATAAATTAAAAAATATGTATACCTTTAAAAATATCGCAAAACTTCAATAATTGTCACTATTTTAAAAATCACACTATAAATTAAGTCTTTTTATAAAATAATAATAAACAACCATTCGTAAAACAACCAAGGCCAATTTTAACTCCAAGACAAGATATGCTGGTTTATTTTTCTGTTAAATTTTTCCAAGATGCTGATGTCTTTTAATTTATTTGCAGAAAACTTGTTTTCTGAAATATTTCAATACCATATCTAATTAACATTCATATGGATTCTATTCTCTGCCAGATCTTCCCAATAAAAACAATTGGTATTGCATTGAATACCTTTGAGATGATTATTATAATATAGACTGATCTATTTCTACTAGGAAAACTATGTTGAAATTCCCCACAAAGTATCCTTTTAGGAAGTCTTACATTCATTTTTATTGTCCATTTCAATGAACATGTAATTTTATAATAATGAATGGTATAGTATGCATTCAGCAAACTTGTATCATTATAAGAAATATCTCTAACGTTTTTATATAGCACCAATCAAATCTCACTTCCATACAATAGTTTAGTTAAACCAGTTACTTTCCTTATGATATTCTAGCTATTAAATTTTTAAAAGCAGCAGCAGCATACTGGATTCTGTGTTGTAACTCAACATTCAAGTTTTCCTTTCTACTATAAAACTATCAAGGTACTTGGTTTTTTTTTTAAGTG
Organism: Epiperipatus broadwayi; assembly: GCA_028023455.1. Classification (NCBI taxonomy): domain Eukaryota; kingdom Metazoa; phylum Onychophora; class Udeonychophora; order Euonychophora; family Peripatidae; genus Epiperipatus; species Epiperipatus broadwayi. Next base: position 117,512 of record JAQFVV010012717.1, read on the forward strand.
TCATAGCATCGGCCAGGATGCGAACCTGCAACCCAGGCAACTACCTGCTAGTGCAAGGCAGTCACGTTGACCTCTCGACCACCAATGCAAGACATCAATGTACTTGTGTTTATATGTGAATATAATAGTCACAGAAGATATAAATATGCTTAAACTTTATTAACATATATACAACTTATATTTACAATATATACAACTAATATACCATTACCTGTTAACATTGGCTAGATACAGCATATAATTGCCATGCAATTATTAAAGCAAGAGACTTAGATGCCCTTCTAGATTTACTTTATACTCCTAGCTATACTGTGACAATTTGCCTTGTGTGTAGGTATAGTGATATTTCCAGCTGTATTTTTGTCTAATGTCAGGTTTAAAATATATCAGCTTCCAGATCAATGTAAAATTGTCTCACTACCCTGTCAATATAGTGGAGAGTGTACATAGACCGTTCAGCTCTGACAAATTATTTGCTGTTGTCTGACTTTACCATGAATGAATTGCCTATTTATAGTCAGATTCCTTTCCAGAATGAGAATAATTGAATTTACTAAACAACATCACCTACTAGACTATTCCTGCAATATATTAGATATCTTATCTATTCATATATCCATTGATCTGTAGTGATGAATGCTAAATCTGATCAAGATAAGATGGAATCTGGACAAGTTTATTATTTAAAAGTGAGCTATAACATTTTATCCCCCTGGCTAAAATTAGCTCTGAAGAATGTAATCACTGAGATGCTTTGGTTGACATCTTGTCACTTCCTAGTTCTTCAGAACTGTTTTCATTATCATCATGTTTGTATCTTTATCTGTAGATATGGTGCTTTTGTTTTTATCAGCAGGTCTAAGGTCTTTATTAGCAGATTTAATGTTTTTGAATCTTATAAAATCTTCATTGCAAGCTTGTGACCCATAGTTCAATCTGTCTGTGGTATTGTTGTTCATAAGCTATTTGAACAAACACCACTTGCAATCCTTTTAATTTATTGTAATCCATTTGGTGACACCCTTGAGCATACTGCATAGGACTTGAATATCTATTCACATTTTATATTTTTATTTTCATAAACAAGCTGACTAGGCCCAAGGACTGACCAGTTTGTACTATAGTTCAAACCCAATTATCATCAATTACTTTGGGTAATCCCTTTTTAATTTTATTATTGTGAGTGATTCACTTTAGTCACTGTAAAGCCCAAGTGACTGAACCAGTCATAGCCTAATAAACTGCTATGATTACTCACAGACACAGGTAAATTACTTTACTAGGTGTAATAATTTTAACTCTTGTTTGGTGGAAATGTAATATTTGGTTCCTTGAATTCTTGTTACTCCAGAATAATATTTGGTTGCCTTGAGAATTAATAATCACCTTACTTGAGTGCAGGTGATGATTATTTTTTCCATTAATGATAACTAATAGCAGATCTGGTATCCACTTCCATTGTTATTGGAATAGCAATTTTTCTTTTGAAGGCAGAATGAATGTCTCTTACATTATTTATATAAGCATTGATTTTATTTTACATCATCTTTTCAGTTCATTAGAATGGACTTTTTTATTCTTTTCTTAATGCCTTGTATTTTTTTTTTTTAAAAAACAAGCAGCTTCTATGTGGCTGGCATGCTTACAATATCTAAACACTGTATCTCAATGTTAGAAATTCCTTGTATGCACATTTTAGTTTGTCATATCTGAAGCAAACTCTCACTATATTATTATTAGTAGAACTCTTAAACTTACTCTAAGTGGAAAAGTCTTTCGATGGTTTGGTTTTCTGGTTCACAACTTTAATGATGATAATACTTTCATTTAATAAATTCTAAATCATCATACATTCATCCAGAGTTGCACGAGATTGCAGACTCAAAGGTAGTATTAGCATCTATTGAGCTCATGATCATGCTTTCCACAAATGTAATGATTTCTTAATGATTTTATTTAAAAGTCCCTGAAATCATAACTAAGTGCAAGCTTCCTGAGTTTAGTGGTAAAATCTCTCACCTTTCCCCCCTTCTCTTGTGCACAGAGATTGAAGTGATATATCTGCATTATTGTTAAAGATTTTAGAAAGAAAAAAAAATCAATCCCAACTGGATGCAGTGAAGTCATTTGTGATCATAACATTTTTCTACATTTGACCATCACAGATCACTACTAATATCACTAATTTTGTTTTAGGCTTTTTAATTTGTTTAACATACAAATCGAAAAGCAATAGATCTATATAGGTTGGTCAATTGTACCTATTTTGGGTTGTTTTTTTCTGCTATGAGAGAAAAACATTTTTTTTTACTTTTCTTTATAGTAAATGAGTAAATGCTTGCATATGATTTTATAAATTTTTATTGACACACTAATTATGATTAAATATTTTATTAACATATAAACAACCTATCTTTACTATATATATATATATATAAACCATTATACAATTACAAATATCCAGTAAAGCCTTCTGTTTAAAAGTCTATATCTCAATAGTAGCGAACTACAAAATAATACCCAAGAATGTTTTCTTCCATATGTCAAAGCATAGGCCAGGGCATTACTGGATATTTGTAATTGTATAATGTTTTAGATTTTTGTATGATTATTTCAGTTAAACAGTGTGTGTGTGCGTGTATATATATATATATATATATATATATAACATATCCCTTCACTTGATACTATTGGCTATGTATAGTATAATAGTTACCATGCAATTATTGAAGTGAAGAATTCAGGTGCCCTTCTATATTTATCACTCCCAGCTATATCATGACAGCTTACCTCATGTATAGATTTGGTCACACTTTCTGCAGTTCTGTTACAGATTGCCACATGGTAGGTTCAAGATATAATAGCTTCCAGTAACATGAACTTGCCTCACTGTTTTAACAATATAGTAGACAATGTATGCTCTGACAGTTATTTACTGTCATCAGATATTGCCTCCAAATGGACTGTTTATTTATAGCCAGATTTCTTTTATAACAATAGCAATTGAATTCATTGAGCATCATCAACTATTGGTCTGTTTCTGCTATTGGATATATTATCTATTCATATATTCATTTATCTGCAGTGATGAATGCTCAATCCAAACATGATATGATGGAATCTGGACATAGTCCATTAATTGAAAGTAAACTGAACTATAACAGTATTTAACCTTATTTTATATTCTCAAATTGATAACTATTAAAGTTAAAGGTATCTGAGTATTTTTTCTGCCATTGACTAATAAAGAACTTGAATTTTTTGAACATTAAATAAACTAAAGTCTTTATATGTTGCAGCCAAAGCATTAATTACACCTTTACCTCAATTAGTGATAGGCTTTATTAAGGATTCAACATAGTAATCATCATTTTTCTCACTATATTTTAATTTACAATTGATTATTCACTATTACAATTTTGAAAAAAGTGTAAAATTATTTTGTTGTAAAACAATTGTCATTTTGTAACATTGGTGACATCATAGAGTAGTAATTTCATTAAAGCACTATCATGTGATAGAATTACAATGTGGTTGATGTACTTTATCTAATTTTCATCCAGCATTCTTGAAGATAATCAAGTCCTTTTATTTATTATAAATCAAAAGGTTAGTGTCATTATCAAATATAAAAGCAAAAAAATGTCACTTCCATTTGATGCAATAAGTAATCAAAAACCTACTTTGACTGCACACAACAATAAAGTGCATTAATATTAAATTATAAAATGTCAATGTTAGCTAAAATATAATCATTCAATCAAATTTATGAAATAAAATTATTACAAATATTATTTTGTTTGCAGCAAAAATACAATTATCTTAATTATATGATAATCAATGAATTTTCTAGCATGGTGTCAGATTATAATTCTATTTAGAAGATAGCAAACATTCCTCACTACTGCTATGTAGCACATTAAACATGGCTGATTTAGTATTATGTATAGCACCAGTGAGAAAGGTTTATTATCTTCTAAATAAAATTATTTTAATTGTAAAAGACAATTGTTGTAGTTGTATATCATTTATGGGGGGAAACAATTGTCCATTATTCAGCTAATAATCAACTTTATATGATCAAAATGTATTAAATATAATTTTTAAAATATTATTTATTTGCACAATTTTAAATTAATGATCTAACAGATTGTTTCTATGATATCATAAACATTAAAAAATACAATATTGGGAAAAAAATTAAACATTTATATTATTAAAACTACATCAATCCATTCTTTATTATATTTATGTATCTATTTTAAATTTCAATTGCATTTATGTAAAATAAATAGTCACAAAATGCTGTTTTAAAAAAATTAATAATGTTGCAAAAAAAATCAAAGTTTTATTGATGAGATATTGCAAAAATAAAAAATTTTGACAATAAAGCATGAAGTGCACTGAAAATAAATTTTAAAGAGTGCATTGTGTTAAGGGAAATTTTTAAAAAATATTTTAAAAATACATTTTATGTATTTTTTTTCTACATGCTTTTTTTTTTTTTGATTTAACAAATCATAACTTAGGAAATATTCTCTCACTATGTAAGATGCAAAATGTAGGATTGTTAATGAAAAAATTATAATTTTTTTTTTAAAAAAATTATAGATATTGAAATGATTTTATACAATTTATATTTTCTTATAATTTATTTAGTGACAACAACAATCAACAGCAACAACAACAATAATAATAAGAATAATAAGAAGAAGGAGGAGTAACAGGAAGAAGAGAAGAAGAATTAACCTATTTATTCAGTATATAAAATGTTTACTACAGTAAATAGAGGGATTTGAATTTAGGATTTTTAGTCTATATTCATCCTCCACTCCATCTCAAACAACTGATATGTATGACCACACACATGTAAAAAAGATAAATGATGTCCAAAGTTTATATTTCTTGCAAACCAGAACTCATAAGTTGGGCCAGGTCATAATATCCCACACATATACAATCAGTGCTCAGCTTACATTAAGATAGCAATTCCTTAAACTTTAATGGACAGGCTTTAATCTTCTCACCCCATCAGCAATTCAACTGTCCATTTTATTGAAAAACCAATGATGGAATAATCAAAGCCCTTGTTGGATTTGATGTTGTAGTCATGTCTACATGGTTATGACTACAATATCAAATCCACCAAAGTCTTTCAGCATTTCATCATTGTTTTTGTGATGAAATGGACAATTGAATTGTTGGTGGAATGAGAAGATTGAAGCCTGACCATTAAAGTTTTTAAAAAATACTATATGTGCAGTAGATTCTGATCTGGCCCAACTGATGGGTGCTGTTTCAGCATAAAATAGATATATTGGGGATTATTTATCTTTTTCACATGTGTGTGGTCATATGTATCAGTTGTTTGAGATGGGATGAAGGATGGATATAGACTGAAAATCCTTAGTTTAAATCCCTCAATTTACAATAATGATAATACAATGAATAAGCAAATGTTAAAACATTTAACGACTAAACAGGTTTGTGTTTGAAATATGAAAGAATTTATTTAAAGCTAAGTTTCTTCAATACCATGTAGTAGCATAATCATAGCATAATAAAAGGGAAGTGAGTTGTCATCCATAAATAATCTAAGTATTGAATAATAAATTGGATTGAGATCAAAATGAATATTTAATGGTTAATTTACATAATAATGAGAAATGAGGGAGGTATAAGAACCACTTTTTAGAAAGAGGGATTCTAGAGTCTTTTTTATTGATGGCATGAATATCTTTAGCAATTGACAAAGCTACCCTGTCCTTTCTTTTTTGATTGTTGGGCTCTGAACAAACAATGTTCACTGTGGAAAAGTTATGACCAGATAAGCAACTCATGACTTAGAAACAGGGAAGAATATTCAGTGCTTTTCCTAGTGCTATTATACAGATAATTATGTTGGGTGAATCTAGTGATCAAGTTGGGTGAGTTTCATCATAGTATACCTTTAATGATGTGAGACCTCTTTGTGGATTTTATTCTTTAAATTATTTAAAAGTATATTAAGAGATGGAGGTAAGCGAAAAGTAATGTTGTATTTATCGATACAAATATTCTTTAGCTTATTTGCAACTTTCAAGATGTGGGGGAGACTAGACCATTTTTTATCAAAGGAGTAATTGTAGGGTCAGAGATTTTCTTGTAAGCATTAGTAAAAATTGTGTGAATATTTTGAAGATTGTATCCTATGTTGATAAGGTTTCTAATAAATTATTAATTCTTCGATGTGATGTTTCCCATCAGCCTCACATTTACAGAGGTTAAGGTTTCTATGAAGAAAGTTTTTTACCTGCATATTTATGAAAAGTGGAGTATTGGAGTTTAAGTTTATAGTACTTTTAATGCTGAAGGATTTCAAAATCATTCTATAATTTAAGGTATTAATCTGTCTTGTTATATCCAGGTCAAGAAATTTTAAATTGTGGATGTTGTTGTTTTTGGACTTGATGGACCATGCAAAAGAGGTAAAAGGGTTTCAAAATCACTCTATAATTTAAGGTATTAATCTGTCTTGTTATATCTAGGTCAAGAAATTTTAAATTGTAGAGGTTGTTATTTTCAGACTTGAAGAACCATGCAAAAGAGGTAGAAGAAGTCAACTTAATGTGTATTTGGTGAATAGTTTTCTCATTAGCACATATGAAAGTGTCATCAATGTATTTAAAGTATACGCAAGTATTAGGATGACATTCAAAGGGACAATTAAGTGTTCAAACTTGGAAAGGTAGAAGCTACATATGACTCTACTGAAGGAAGCCCCATAGGCCAACTGTGGTTCATTTTATAAGTTTTGTGGTTAATAAATGCAATGATTTCATCACTGATTCAATTCAAAGTCTTGATAATGAAGTTTTTAAGGATATTGTAATTGATTTGCTGCAATAGTACACTTATAATATTAATAGATTAAATGTGAGGAACAGAGCCAATTCTTTAATGTTGAATGAAGCAATTTTACAGCTGTGGTTAATTGGTATATTTTGAATTTTTTCGATGAAATTATATGAGGATTTCAAGTTGTATGCACTGAAGCCAAGGTCATAAATTAGTCATGAAGTGATAAATTTGTGTTATTGTAATAAGAAGAGCCACTGAAATCAATAAGATGAAGTGGAAGATTATCCTAGTATAATTTAATGTTTGAAAAGATTCGAGAGATGACAATGGCAGAAGGGTATATTTTTAAAATGATCATAGCCAGAAAGTGCTTTGCTGCAATGTTTTTTCAAAATTGAGGAAATGAACTGATTATTTCTGGCCTTCAAATTGTAATTATGAATTTCAATGAAATGTAAAGCAGTGAGTTGTTGGCTGATTTGAAGATTCATCTCTTGACAATTTAAAAGAACTAATCTATTACCTTTGTCTTTTTTAAGACAGACAAAGTTTTTCTGGGTAATAAAGTTTCTAATAAAATTGGTGTTATGAGACCATTGATGATTGTTAACTTGGATGAGATATTTAAAAATATTCTAAGCCTTTTCAATAATCTTTTTTTTTGGTGTTGGCTTTACATTTAGATTAGATGTTAATGATAATTTCCATTTCAGGAAAGCACCAGTTGTTTTCAATAAATCAGAAATCATAGTTTAATGTTTTAGCAGCATTGTCAGGGATTTAAATGTTTGACAGATTAATCCAGTTTTTAGGAATATTAAGATTAGGGCAAGTATGCTTTTGTTTATAAGCTCAAAAATTGAATTTCTTAGAAAATTTCCTTATTAACATGGAAGCGATGTTGTTGTACTTTGTGATGATAGAGGTGGGAACTGGGAAGTGATGTGTCATATAACTTTTCCTTCTTTTATCAGCTTTGTAAGTGCTGAAGAAAAAATTTTATAATTGATTTTAATAGGGTACTTTTGAGTATTACAATAATCTTCTCTCACTGAAAAATAGATTTATTAATTTTGATCTGATAACAATTAGGAAAAACATTAAATTGGAGACAATTCTTTAGAAAAATAATAAGTTCTTGTTTTTTCATAACGTTAATATAGATGTTGAGTTTAGCACAATATTTTCCGTCTTATTCCATGAATGATTTAAAGAGAGAAAGTGTAATTCTAAATAAAAAAAATTTTAAAACCTGTAAAGCTGTGGTAATGTAATGAATAAGTAAATGTTAAAACATTTAATGACTAAACAGGTTTGGAAAGAATTTATTTGAAGCTAAGTACTTTCGATACTATATAGTATTATAATCATAGCATAAAAAAGGGAGGGAGTTGTTATTCACAAATAATGTAAGTGTTGAATAATAAATTGGATCGAGATCAAAATAAACATTTAAAGGTGAATTTGCATAGTAATGAGAAATGAGGGAGCTATAAGCATCATATTTTAGAAAGAATGGTGCTGGAGTCTTTTTCATTAATGGCATGAATATCTTTGGCAATTGTCAAAGCCTCCCTAACTTTTCTCTTTTGATCGTCATGCTCTGATTAAACGATATCAGCAGTAAAAATATCAGGTAGCAAATCATGATCAAGGAAAATGGAAGAATATTCAATGATTTTTCTAATGCAGTTATATAGAAAATTATGTTGGGCAAGACTAATGGACAAGTTGGTATGGGTTTCACCATAGTATACATTTAAGCAAATAGAATCAGAGCAGTTGGTTTTGTAAACAATTTAATGTGAGACTCTTTGGGGATTTTTTCTTTTGAATTATTTAAAAGTTTGTTAAGAGACAGGAGGTAAATGAAAAGTAATTATTTATCAATACAATTTTTTTTAGCTTATTTATGACTTTCTAGACATAGAGGAGTCTAGACCATTTTTTATCATTGGGGGAGTGATTGTAGGGTGAGAGATTTTATTGTAAAAATTGTAATGATTGTGTGAAAATTTTTAAGATTACATTCTATGTTAATAAAGTCCTAATAAATAATTCAATATTTTGTTTCCAATCAGCCTCAGATTTGCAGAGGTTAAGGTTTCTATAAAGAATGTTTTTAGGCCTGCATGAGTGCAGTATTGGAGTTTGGGTGTATAGCTGAAGGGTTTCAAATTCATTTTATAATCCAAAGTGTTGTTAATAATAATAATAATAATAATAATAATAATAATAATAATAATAATAATAATAATAATAATAATAATAATAATAATAATAATAATAATAATAATAATAATAATAATAATAATAATAATAATAATAATAATAATAATAATAATAATAATAATAATAATAATAATAATAATAATAATAATAATAATAATAATAATAATAATAATAATAATAATAATAATAATAATAATAATAATAATAATAATAATAATAATAATAATAATAATAATAATAATAATAATAATAATAATAATAATAATAATAATAATAATAATAATAATAATAATAATAACAATAACAACACACAGAAACGTATACATATACTAACAAATGTTTATAACAAGGCATGTGAAACATTGAAGAGTTATTTAAAAAATAAAAAAGGAGATTATGCCTAATGCATCAACACACATGGACATGACAATACATTAGATGGGCATTGGGGAGGGGACCTGAAATCAAAGTGCCATTAGCAATTAAAATCAACAATGAAACATTTACTGGAAATAATCTGATCTTACCAATTCTTAACTATTTTAAAGATAAGCTGGGACCAGGGAAATTGATACAATACCAGCCAAATGTATTTGGAATGGCAGAGATTGAATCACCATATGCAATAGATGATTTTATAATGAAAATGAATGAAATGCGCAACAACTGTCACTCAGGAAGCCATGGAATTCCACTGTTCATATTAAAACACCTTGACAAGCTGACCAGAAAATGCCTGTGTCAGCTGGCAAATTATTTATCACAGGGAATAATAACAATGGAGGGAGTTAATACGATCACGATGGTGCCGTTTAATAAAAAAAGAAGCCCATCCCTTTGTTATCAAAGATAAGGCCAATATCAATGGGTTCATTGCCCATAAAGATTTAAGAAAAAGTAATTAAAGATAAAATAGCACCATTTATTTTGCTGATGATTTCTCCAGCTCAATTTGCAAAAAAAATATTCATCTACCACACAAGCTGCTATGTTATTTAAGGTTATTTTGACATCGGTTAGAGAAAAGAAAAGATATGGCCGATTGTTGTTCAGTTGGATATTGCTTTGGCTTTTGACAATGTTGATATATCTATACTGTTGAGTTTATTGAATGACACTGAAATGCCAAAATCACATATATATGTTATAGCAAATTTACTCTTAAATCGTGAGCTTCACATTACCCTAAATGGCAGAAATTCGCCAGCTTTCACACCAACTAAATCACTTTCACAAGGGTTCTTACTTAGTGCCATCTTATTCATTTTATATATAAATCCCCTTCTTTTTTGACTACAACAGACATTTGAGGGAATGGAGATCCCGGGAACAGGTCAAAAATTGACCTGCATTGCATACATGGATGATATTAGTTTTCCTGACATCAAAAAAGCAGATACCAAAACTACAGATTATTTTAGAAGAATACTCAAAGGAATTTAAACTAGGTTTCAATCCAGAAAAAACAGCAGCATGGACCATATTAATAGGAAGGTCATGTGCATCCATTTTTCAGGCAAGGTCAGGCTCATTCCTTGGGTTTCCATTCCATCTGGGGACTACTGGCATGAGATGTCATTTGCAGAACAAATTGAAAAGTGAAATCAAGCAAATAGCAGACTCTTTAGACAATACCTATATGTCAGTATATTCTAAGATTCAATTAATTAACAGTTTGATGATGACTAAGATAGTTTACTTTATGCCAGTGGTTGCTTTTTCAAAGGCTTTTATCTCTAAAATTAAGACCATTTGCAATCAGTTACTATGGTCGAGGAAAGTCGTGGCAATATCAATGGCAAAACTATGTCAACCACTGAATAAAAATGGTTTGGGGTTACTTGATATTGGTATTTTTGACAAACAGAGAATGAGGAACAATATAATTGATATTGTTAAACAATTTCCAAAAATTAAGCAGCTCATAGAAGTCATTCTAACTGATAAACCATCACCAAAAAAATTATCATATTTTGAACAATTAATATATCATTGTAAAACAGAATCAAAAATCCCAGAGCAATTTATTAATAAGTACAAATACTGGGAAATTTATGAACTAATAAATGAAGATAACACAATTGCTTTGGAACCAATACTGGGAATTAATAATAAACAACTGGTTAAAAGGTACAAACTATGGGCCTTAGAACCAAAGTTTTTCAATTTTCTGATAAAACTTAACTTATCTGCATTACCTACCACATATTTTCTTTGCCATAAAAGATTGTATATGTCAATTTATCCCTTTTGTGGGTTATGCCATCGAGCTGAAAAAACCCTATCACATCTGATATATCATTGTGAGGGACTTAGGCAGATTAGAAATCTGATAACTAGCAATTACAGAAGTCTAATGTAACAATGTATCAATTAATTTCTGCATTTAGAGAATGCTTAACACCAAGTATCAGGGCAGCAATTTTTGTCCTATATGGATACTGGTGTACTAGATGCACTTTCCTAATTGGTAACAATTCTAGGAGGCATTCAGCGACTTTTTCAAATAAACTTGAAATGATACAGAAAAAAGATAAGAAACTCACCAGACCTGATATTTATGCAGCAACCTGGTCATTACTTAAGATGAGATCAATGTTATAGTGACAAAAATGATAAAACTCTTAGGAACTGGTATAGTGATTGTTTGTTTTTTTTTTTTTAGAACAACACCAGTTTAAACATTGTAAGTTGGGAAAATTAAACATTATAGATGGATGTTGCTTTGTTATATGTACAATATTCATTTTTGTTGATGACTTGCTCAATTTATCTACTAGAGAATTATGCTTTACAAAAACAAATGGCATCCAGACCCACACTACCTTAATTGAATGAGGATATAATCATTTTGTAGTATCATTCAAAACAACTGAGATTGAATCCAACACTGGAATCATTTCATTCAAGTGCCATCCCATTCTAATCCATTAATGGAGAATTGAATTAAGTGGAGAACTGTACTTGTAGTAATAATTGTAACATTTATTTCTTGATGTACTCATTTTTTCTTGTTCTTTTTACTGATGTAACCACTTTTCTTAAGTACAAATAAAGTTTGCTTTGAAACATCATCATCATCATCATCATAATAATAATAACAATAACAATAACAACAACAACAATAATAATAATAACAATAGCAATAGCAGCAGCAGCAATAGAAGCAGTGGTATCAGTAGTAGTAGTAGTAGTAGTAGTAGTAGTAGTAGTAGTAGTAGTAGTAGTAGTAGTAGTAGTAATAGCAATAGTAGCAGTAGTAATAGTAGTAATATAGTCCCACAGCAAACTTTGCTACTGCTGGTTGGCAAGACAAAGATTACATGGTTTAAACCCAAAAACTGTGAAAACTAACATTTTTCAAATGAAAAATCATGTATACACAGATAATAAACAAAACTGAATAATCTAAAATAAATTTTTAAGAGACTTTTAAATTGTTAACACAAATTTTATTTAAAATAAATAATTTTCCAACAATAAAATCAAACAGCATAGTGGTTACCCGTCATGCTACTTCTTATTGTCAAGACAAAAATTAAGCAACCCAAAAGCAAATATTTTAAGTTTAAACTCAAAAATTTTAAATCAACAAATAATGTTGAACAATTTTATGAAGCTTTTTTTATGTGAAGATCCAAACCAATTCAGGAAATTTTCAGCAAACAAAAACATTTTATATCATTAAAATCAAAAAAGATGGCAGCCACTATGCCAGGTGATCAAGTATATGGCACCAAAAAACCTTCAAAGACAACCAAAACTTTAATCTTCACAATAACTTATGCAAATGCAACAAAAACAAGATTTCAAATTTTAAACAATAGGAAAGGCATAAAACTAGTAATCAAATGATACCAAAATTTAGAAAAACAAACTTACATAAATGAACTGGATTTAAAACATTTAATAAATCCATAGAAGATTTTTCTATGGATGTACAAAAGGCTTTTGATCAGAGTAAACAATATTATAAAATTGTTATGGGAGACTTTAATGCTAGAATTGGTAAACAAATGAAAGATGAAAATGCTGTAGGTAATTTTGGTTATGGTAATAGAAATGAGAGAGGACTTTAGACTTGTGGAGTTTGCAGGAAAAAAAACTTTATATTATGAATTCTTTTTTTGAAAAAAATGTTAAAAGGAAATGGATATGGAAGCATCTAAATGAAGGTACAGCAGAATTAGATTATATTTTGACTAACAGAAAATATATATTTCAAGATTGTAATGTTCTTAATAAATTTAACACAGGAAGTGATCATCGATTAGTAAGATGTAACATACATGTTAATATAAAACTAGAGAGACAAAAATTATTTAAAAAAAACAATTTTTACAGTTGATATTCCTAATCTTCAAAAACATTCTAATGAATTTAAATTAGAACTTACAAATCGGTTTCAAGTATTAGTAGATTTTGAACATGATTCAGATTTGAATGACATTAATAGGAAAATAACCGATACCCTTTTAAAAACTGCAACAAAGATAGCTGGTATAAAAAAGCAGCAATTGACCAATAAAATTTCTACTGAGACTAGAGAATTATGAAGAAAAGAAGGAATATGAAGATATACAACAATGATGCATTAATAAAGGTTAAATATCTTGAATTTTGTAAAATGGTGCAGAAAAGAGTTGAAAATGATATAAAAAAGTAGGATTGTGAACTAGCAAAAAAAGCTGTAGAAGAGAATAAAAGTCTAAAGAGTGTAAAACAACATTTTGGTATTGGTAGAAAATTTATATCTGCAATAAGAAAAAAAGATGGTATTATTACTAAAAAGAGAGATGACATCATGAAATGTGTAGAAGACTTCTATCAAGAATTATATAGTAATAAAGAACAAGTGCCTCCTATACCTATTATATCTTCTGAATTGCCCAGAATTTTGAATGAGGAAGTGAGACATGCAATTAAATTTATGAAGAAAGGGAAGGCTTCAGGTAATGATGGAATTATAATTGATATTTAAAAGAAGCAGGTGAAAAAATAAAAAATTTTTTAGCAAAGTTATATACCAAATGTCTAAATGATAAAGATGTACCAGATGATTAGAAGAATGCAGTATTAATATTAATATTTAAAAAAGGTGATAAAGAAGACATTAGAAATTACAGACCTATCAGTCTTTTATCAGTTTTATACAAAATTTTTACTAAGATAATTACAACTCGTCTACAGAAAACACTGGATTTCCACCAACCAAAGGAACAAACTGGATTTAAAAGTGGTTTTAGTACAGTAGATCATATACAGGTGTTGACAAAAATTATAGAAAGAACAAATGAATATGAGTTGCCATTATGCTTAGTATTTATAGATTATGAAAAGGTATTTGATTCTATAAACATTTCTTCAGTGATTAAAGCATTGGTTCATCAAGGTGTAGATCCAGAATATTGTCATATTTTAAAGAATATTTATAAAAATGCAACAGCAACAATTAGATTACATAATGATAGTAGGAAAGTCAACATTGAAAAGGGTGTAAGACAGGGTGACTCCATATCTCCAAAACTTTTTACTGCAATGCTGCAAGAAATATTTTGTGGATTAAAATGGGAAGCTAAAAGATTGGAAGTAAATGGAGATTATGTAAGTCATTTAGATTTTGCAGGTGATGTAGTTGTTTTTGCAAATAATGCTTTAGAGTTACAGGAAATGTTGCAGGAGTTATCAGATGAAAATAGGAAAGTAGGACTAAAGATAAATGTTAAAAAGACTAAAGTAATGTTTAATAGATTTTCTCAAAATATGAAAATAAAGATTGATTATAATGAGTTAGAAGAAGTTAACAGTTACAAATACCTTGGTCCAATTATTAATACAGATGGAAATATAATGGATGAAATTAATCATAGAATTAAACTTGTTTGGAGTGCTTTTGGTAGAAATAACTTGATACTAAAAGTAAATGTGCCTATGTGTTTGAAAAAGAAGGTTTTTAACAAATGTGTTTTTCCAGTTCTTACTTATGGATCTGAGACTTGGACACTTAATAAAAGAGCAATACAGAGACTTCAGACCACTCAAAGAAGTATGGAGAGATGCATGTTGGGAGTAACAAGAAGAGATCGAAAACGCAATGTATGGGTAAGAGAACAAACAGGTGTTACTGACCTCATTGGAAAAATTAAAAAACTAAAGTGGATTTGGGATGGACATATTATTAGAAGAAATGATAATAGATGGACAATTGAAATTTTAAACTGGATTCCAAGAGATTGTAAAAGACCCAGATAGAGACCACATGTGAGATGGATGGATGAAATAAGAAAGTGTGCAGGAGTGATGTGGAGAAGAGAAGCTAAAGATAGGAAAAGATGAATTGAACTTGGAGAGACCTTCATCCTGCAGTGGATTGATAATGGTTGATGAAGATGATGATTACACCTGTATGAACTTAGTGCAACATAAAAACCATGCAAGACATCAATAATACAACAGTATAAACTATACCAAAAAATCTTTGTAAAAAAAAGAAAAAAGTTTCTCTGTACAATATATGTAATCATCGAATACTAAACATGTGAACTAATGGATAACTTCTCATTTAAATTTATGTACGCATGCATAAATCTGTGTAATCAAAATATCATACTGAGCCTTAAATACCTATTTGTATACCCTTTATAAAAATTGTATCCCCCCCCCACCGATCTATGTTGTTTTATATATTAACCCATTCTTAGTAATTCTGTAACCAACATGTAAATGTATGTATGGAAATAGTAATCAATGTAGAATTCCTTTAGTTGAATAGTTTCTTTTTGAAACATCATCATTATCACAATAATCATAATAATGATGATGATGATGATAATGATGATGATGATAAAAGTGGTGAAAAATAGACTTATCATGTTTTAACCAGCATACATGACTTCTTCACCTTGTATTCCCATGGGAACTTTTAATGTGGGGGGGGGGGGATATTCAAGTGCCCAACAAATGTAATCTCTAAACCATATGAAGTTGGCTAAGGCAAATTTTCCTTTTTTTTGCAGTTAGATATTCTTTAAGTTTATTGCATGTATTATTATATATTTGTGTAAGTTCATAACAAGTCTTCATACTATCACATGACTATTTTGGACCACCAGAAACAGATGCTCCATTTAATTCTGAGAATTCAGAGATGCTTTTTTTTCTGGTCATTGTTTAAGCCTATTTTATTTGTTTAACTTTTTATAAATCAATATATATATATATAAACAGTTGTTTAATATTGATGATTTAAAATAGTTTATATCTTATAGAAGTTAAATACATAGATAAGATGACAAATGTAACTTTTTTTATTTTTGAATGCAAAATATATTTAATTTTTAAATTAAATATATATGTCTTAAAAGTACAATTCCCTAATTGTTTCTTCATAACAAAATTGAAATAAACGCATTAACAATGGTTATTTTAAAGTTTAACTTTATGCATTAGTAAAATGTGTTCGATTTAATAAAAGGCCACGACCGGTCTTTTAAGCGCAGTTTGAATAAGAATTACTATACTTAACCAGCCATTTTAATCCCTCGAATCGTAAATTATTTAAAAATTAAAATAAAAAGTCTCCGCTTAGGAGCCACGCAAAATGAATGGTTGCGATAAATTTTCTGTTAACATTTCCCGAGATATACTATAACCTAGAGAGAGAAAGCAGCGGTACATTATAGTGATGTCATCGCTTTGATTATACCGCCACAGTAGTTTTACATGCGGATAAAAAAACACAACAATAGCGGCGTACATTTAAATATCTCTCAAAGTTTTATATTTGGTAATAGTTTTGTAAAACCCAGGTGTATAGGGTAAAAAACAATTCAGTAATTCCTTCCCTCTTTTTTTTTCCGAAAAAGTAAAATAATAAAATTATTTATATAAAAAAAAAAACAATATTTCTGCGCAACAACTTTTTTTTTAAAAATCATAAATTATAATACTTTGTACTCAAAAAACATCAAATGTAGAATATATATGTGAGTTAATAAAATATCTATTCGCTTAAGATCTGTTTTTTAATCAATATATATATAATTAAATGAAACCTTTACAATAATCATTTGGGCCATTAATAAAAGGTGAGAGTAGTTAGGTGTCTATGCAGTAGATTGGAATCCATTCAAACAATTAACAATAGTGACTATCAAATATTAATTTTTTCAAACATTTAAGCATACTGTATACTACTACATCTGTGCATAAATTTAAATCAAAATAATAAGAAGTTACTTTCAATTAATTTATAAAGCAATTTAACAAAAACCAATAATGTGTGTTATTTTATATAAACGGATTATGTCCTGTACATGAGGGGTCAGATTGACCTTAGGTCAACATGGGTGTGACAAGAATCTCAGCCTCGGGGTGGCCTTTGAGCATTCCATCATTAGAATTTCAATTGGATGGACGATTGAAGAGTTGGAGTGTGGAATAGATTGAAGCCTGTCCATTAAAGTATGAAGATTGGCTATCTTAATATATATCTGAGCACTTATAGCATATATGTGTAGAGATGGTAATCTGGACCAACTGATGATTGCTGGTTTAGCATGAAATACATATATTGGTGATTATTTATCTTTTCAACATATACGTGTTCAAGTGTACCAGTGTTATGAGATAGTGTGGAGAGTGGTGGGTCATGTGAAAGTCTGTGCTCATATACCATATATATATAAACACAGGTATATAATAAGCCTGTGTGTTTCAGTTAAACATAAATAATGTGTGTTATTTTGGGCAGTTTGTCGTCATTATTTGCAATCAATAACTTAAGTACAATAGTTTAGAGTATCTTGTTTCTCCCTGACCTTAGTGGACTATAAAAAAAAAAAATTAGTAGTCTGTGCCAGCAGAATGTGGAATGTATATGTGAAATGATTGCCCTTGTGTGATTTTCATGTGGCTTGTGCAATTCTGTCAGTTAGAATATACCCACTTCATTTAGACATTATTCAAAAAAAAAAAAATTTAAATAAACTAAAAATATTAAACTTTGTCAATTTAATATTTTTTTCAATACAGTAACAATCATTTTTCATTTAAATTTCCAAATATTACAATTTAGACATATGCAATAATCATCATCATCAGCCATTATCAATCCACTGCAAGATAAAGGTCTCTCCAAGTTAAATCCATCTTTTCCTATCTTTAGCTTCTCTTCTCCACATCACCCTTGCACACTTTCTTATTTCAACCATCCATCTCACATGTGGTCTCTTTCTGGGTCTTTTACTATCTCTTCAATAATATATCAGTTAATATTGAATGTATAGAAAATTTTAAACTTTATTTAAACTTTTCAAATACAAATAACTTACAATAACACACAAACAGACCCCACAGGTTAGTAATGACACAACATTTTGAATAGTAAGTTTGACTCCTATGCTAATACTGTCACTGGTAAGGCCAGCAACACTTGAAGAAGAGTTGAGAATACTACTACTCGAAATGTTGTATCATTACTAACATGTGGTGTCTATTTGTGTGTTATTACTAACAAATTGTTTATATTTAAGAAGTTTAAATAAAGTTTAACATTTTCTACACATTTATCATTTACTGATAGATGATGGAAATAATCCAACATATTATCACATGTAATATACTATCATCACAAACCTTCAGGTAGTCATATGCAATCTCATATATTATAGTATTTCTTCCAATCATATTGAAATCATCTTTTTTTTTAAATCATCTTTTTTTATTTCAAAAGTTTAATATATTACAGTATCATTTCTTTAAATTTAATATATTACAGTATTTTATTTGATAAAATGTTTTTTTTTTAATGTAACACTAAAGACTTTGCAAAATTTAAGAGAATTCGTGAAATATCTTCCTTAAGTGATAAAACAAAAGTTACTGATTTAGTGGTTGCAATAAAAAGTTCTTGAATTGCATCAGAAAGCTTGAAATTTTTATGAAAAGTTGACCTAAGAATCTAAAATGAATAACTGAAAGTAGAGATATTGTATAAATTCTAAAGTCAATACAGATTTAAAAATAACTGAAGAGTTGTTTTGATGCATCAATGGACTTGATCCATTTAAAAATAAAACATGGAACAATAAGTTTTATTATTATTATTTTTTAATGAGTGAGTGAACACACACACAGTAAATAAGTATAACTGTGCTATTATTAATAACTACATTACTATTATTTTTAAATTTTATTTTAGTATAATCTTAATTTGTATATGTGCACTATATATATATATGTGTGTGTGTGTGTGTGCTTTAGTTCATTAAAAAGTTGATGTATATCTAGTAGGGCAGTACAATTAACAGTAAGTATTGCATAATCAACATAGCATATTCAGTATATATAATATATGCTAAGGGTGTGAAAAAATATAGTAGGTATCACAGCTCCTCTATACAGCATATAGAAAATATAATTTTATTATTGTCAAAATGATTGATTTTAATAATGATGATAATGATATTGAGATTATTATTATTGTTACTATAAACTTTTAGTATCAAATTCTGAAGATGGGAATTTATATTAGAAATTTCTTAATTTACCTTTTTAACATTGATTCTATTAATCCAAATATCTATTATTATTCAAATAAAATTTCAAAATCATCTTTAATCTTTTACAATAAATTAAAAAAAAATATTCCAGTAAATACCAATAAATTAGTAAGCTTAATTGCAGTGAGATCTCTGCTTTTTCCTATCTTAGTAGAGTTTAGATTTACAAAGATGGAATAAAAAAATTTATTTTTGAAATCCAAAAAATTCATAAATTTGAAAAAGCCCAAAGTGGTTTTACCTATTAATAAATTAACTATCTTTTTGAACTTTATCTCAAATATTTTATTATTTTCATTGGGGCTAGCAGTTTTCTTTGGAATTTGCCATAAATCAAACATTAGAAGAAAGTATAATGAAAAGTTTATTTATTAATAGAATATAATATGTAAGGATAAAAAGTGCTCCCTGGTAGTTAATGAATAACAATAATAAATGATATACCACTTGAGAAAATCGTGCATTATTTGAGCATAGAACATGACAGAAGAGTGTGATTCATGAATTTTTAATCCAAACTCTGCCATGCTTCCACTGCATGAAACCTTGCAAGATTTAATTGATAACATTAACAAGAAATGGAATTTAGATTTTGGAAAGTCTTCAGGTGTTAAATTGTTAATAGTATATAGCAGCTTTATAATTATATTTCAAACGTATTCCCTCTCCCCTTTTTGCAATTTGCTGATTCATATACTTTTAATTGTTCTAAATTAAATTTAAAAAGTTTTTAATTTAAAATTTTTATTCACATTTTTAAATGCTGCTATTTTAATTAAATTAAATAATTACACTTTTTTAAATAAAAAAAATTTTTTTTTTTTAAAATTAAATAGCATTGATTCTTTATTATTTGCAAATAAATTAATTATTATTTAAATTTTGAATTTTAATCTTAAAACGGATAAAGTTGTACCAATTAAACACAAGCAATTTGTTTCTATTATCTTAATTAAAATGAAATAAATTATGAATATCTATAACAAAAGTATATTAACAGTTGACAGAACCTGGACTGTTAAGTTGAATAATTCCCCTTGACATTTAATTTGCTTTCTTTTCTTGAATTAAAGCAAAAGAAATATTTCACTTTTTTTTATTGTTTTTTAAAAAATTTGTCATTAATTTAATGGCTTTTTAAATTGCTTAATAAAATTATAACAAAAATATTGGTTTCAATAGTTCATTTAAATACCATTATATTTTGCATAAAAGCATTCTTTTTGCAAAGTACCTTTATGGCAAAACAAACACATCTTAAATGATTATTTTATGATGCTGCTTTATATTAATCTTCATTAATGTTTGATATAAGAACCTAAAAAAATTGTAATTAAAAAGAAAGTAAGTCATATTAAACTAGCATCAGATTAATTGTTATTGCCCTATGCAATTTAGTGCAGAGAGTGGTTCTAGAGCTCAGGGTCCATGAATCATGGCTCCAGCTCCTTTTTATAAACTTATAAGTAATAAACATTTAATTATTTTTGCAATTGTTTATTGCCTTACTGACTCTATGTACTAAACAACACATCACATGACTTATCCTATTTCCCATTAACATTTGCATTAGAAACAATAATTTCATCAATATAATTTACTCCAAATCCATCTATCATAAACTTGAACAATCAATTAAAGATGGCTGATAGCTAAAGATTATTTACAAAAACTTAGAATAGATGTCTCTGAAGTAAAATTATAGAGTGAATTACTATTTTTTAGTACTCAAGTTAGATACAATAAGCAAGTTTGTATAAATAATTTGTTTGTGTTTCCTTTTAAAAATAATAAACAATACTTAAAGATAATCTCATAACCCAGAAGCTTATTATTTTTCAGGGGCCTTCAATATGTCTGACTAGAAAATGTCATATTTAATAGTTCCTTTTATTTGTTTTAATATTATTTTAAAATAGAAGAAATTACATGAAAGTACAGAAATGATTGTAATTAAAATAATTTTTAATATAATTTAAAGTGCAGTAAACAAATTAAAAATGCGGTGAAACAAAATAACAAATGTGGGTTATTCATATCAGTGGATGGGAAATGCATCTTCTTCATGCAATCGCCAATACATAAATTCCACTACATAGGAATTCATGTATTGTCACATAGTTCCCTGGAGTATTTTCATCTGTCAATAGAAAATTCCAAATTTTAATCATTTTGGCAAAACATTACACAAAAAAATAATAACAAACATGCCCACTGACAATAAACATAAAAAAATCTTGATAATGATATGTTCACAGTGTGTTTATGCTATAATCTACATTTTTAAAAAAATAATTAATTAAAGCTTGTGAGTGGCATTTATAAGAGTTTTCTTAATATTTTTTAACTTAATGAATAACGCATATTTAGTAAAATAATTTTGAGACAAAAACACAAACAAATACTTTGACACCTTTGAAAAGTGATAACTTTTTTAAAAAATCCTGGCAAGTTTCCAGTTATGGGATTATACATAGGTATCTAATAAATTATATATGGAAAGACAACCTTCAAATACAATTAATATACCACATAAAATACAATATATCAATTAAATGTAATAAGTAATGTAAAATATTAGTACATGTAATTGGTTTTCAAAATTTTTACTATTTTTACAACGAAAATATCTTTAAAGTATAAAGAACAATGAAATGGTTAAAACAGATAATTTTTTGTTACTATATATTTAAAAATGTATATGCATTAGACATATTAGATCATTTTGTTTTATTGTCATGGAAATCAGAATAAAAGTTATATTAAAATCTTATGAACAAAATTTCGAAAATTTCAAATAGTTATTAGGCAACTATTAAAAATAAAGTTTTTTTTTGTTTTTTTTTTAAAAAAGATGAAAAAGGTTTCATTTATTAATTACTGGATCAAAAATCAATATTCAAAATATTAAAACATCAAATTTCTTATTCTCAATTTTTCAATCATTTTCATGTTGTTTTTTTCAACAATTTAAATACTATAGCAAATTAGTACAAAAGTGTTATTATATATATCTAAAAAAAATGGTGAGGCAAAAACTTTTATATTCTTAATTAACATGTATATAAAACTACTTAATTTGTAATATATCATTATCATCATCAACAACAACCATTATCAATTCACTGCAGGATATAAATCATAATAGTGATTTTTAATCCAGTAAGCAGTGCTGACTGGAACTTTATATTCAATTACATAAACTGATTGAATCATGTTTGTGTGGTAGTTAAGATTTTTGAAGTTTAGGCAACTATTCTGTAAAAAAAAAAATGTTTAAATGAATTTGAATCTACAGTATATTAAATATGTTTTAACATCATTTTGTAGCAATTATAATTGGTTGTAATGAGGTTTTTTTAATCTATCCCTATTAACTTCTTAAATACCATTTTAAAAGCCATTTTCTTTAATTTATTGCATGTAATTATGTTAATTATGCTAGTTCAAAGGATGTGTTAATCAAAGCCATGTAATGCAGAGGGTTTTTTATTTATATAAAATTAAATATTCAAAATATCTAATATCATTTTCTATTATTTCCTATGCTTTTGCTTTACCTTATTATTTTAAATGTATATTGCTCTAATAAACTCTCTATTTAGTCAAATATGAAACTAAAATTTTTGTAAGATGTTGCATAATTTAAAATTTCTGGCTAATAAACAATGAAATATTAAAAAAGATGCAAAACTAAAATTTTTAATTTTAAAAAATTTTTTTTTTAACCTGGCACACCTCCTAATTATTATCAATCACTATTTATAAACAAACAATATATTATTTATGCTAATTTGTTATTTATCTATCAATTTGCTTACCTAGAAAGATGAAAGTTGAAAACACCTATTTATTACATTTACAACATAATTATTTTCATTTTTTTTATTAAAGCTATGAATATTACAATGACTAGAGAAGATCTGGCAAACATAACTCTAATTCTAGAACTCCAAGAAAGGGGAAAGGGGAAAGGTGGTCTGACAGGCCTAATTCTAGGACTCCAAAAAGTGTAGGGCAGAGGGCTGGAAGGCCAAATTCTAGGACTCTAAAAAGGGAGATCTGACAAGCCTAATTTTAAGACTTCAAAAGATTAACATCTGGCAAGTCTAAATCTAGGGATCAAAAAGAAGTAGATCTAACAAGCCTAATTCTGGAACTGTAAAAGAGAAAGATTTGGCATTTCTAATTCTAGGACTTAAAAAAAAAAAAAACTTACTATAAAAAAAATAGATATTGAAAATAAAAGTTTTCTAAAAAAAAAATTTAAACCTTCCAATAATGCCCCATTTGAAACCTTCTGAAATGGTAATAAAAATTTACAAAGTAAAATGGAGACACTAGAAAATAATAACAAAAGCTTTTACCTGGAGATTAATGATGTAAAATCAGTTATTAATAGTAATAGAGCAAAAATCATAGGGTAGAAGTTCCTGCAATTACTGAAAGCAAAATTTAAAAAATAATGGCTAGTTGCAACCTTAAAATTACTAAATAGAAGAAAAAGCTAATACTGCAAAGAAAAAGTAATTAAGTAATAGTGATAGTTTTGAAATACATACAAGATAAATTGAATAAATTTTAAAAACCGATTCTGGAACAGCAGAATATGGTGGAGAACATTGAAAAACTTATAAATATTAAAATAAAGTAAATCTTATTTCAATTTTTTATTTTAAAAAAATTGCCTCTGATAATGTGCTATTTCTTAAATATTATAAATCCCCATGCATTCTCCATTCGGTAAGAATTTAAAAAATTTAAGTGAATCACTGAAGTTTAGAGTGTACATTCTATATACACCAACTCTTATAGACCATG
This sequence comes from Epiperipatus broadwayi, assembly GCA_028023455.1. Taxonomy (NCBI): domain Eukaryota; kingdom Metazoa; phylum Onychophora; class Udeonychophora; order Euonychophora; family Peripatidae; genus Epiperipatus; species Epiperipatus broadwayi. The sequence goes on from JAQFVV010012717.1 coordinate 141,967, forward strand.
CTTGAATCTATTGTGTGCCTGGTGTTATAATTAAATATTCAATTGTACAAATCTATTTAACCCATCATAGGAGAAAGTCAGTGTCTCATTTTTAATCATCTATGATTAGACAAACAGGGTTATATTTATAAGTCATGTTTGTCTAATCATAGGTGATTAAAAATGAGACACTGTCTTTCTCCTGCTTGATGGGTTAAATAGATTTATACATTGAATATTTGATTATAACATCAGGCACACAATAGATTCAAGCCCTGATTTAAACATGGTCTGTAAGAGTTGGTGTATATAGAATGTACACTCTAAACTTAAGTGATTCACTTAAGTTTTTTAAATTCTTAACGGCAAGAGAATGCATGGAGATTTATAATATTTAAGAAATAGAGCATTATTGGAGATTGACTTCCATTTGAATAATTTCAAAGTTTTCAGCGCTTTATAATAATAGGTTGAAGAAATTAAAGTAAAATTACTCAGTGAAACATTAAAAATAAATGTCAATGATTTAGAAGAAATTTGCATAGAGACAAATATTTTAGAAATCAGTTTTAAAAAGACCATGATAATTAATAATATCGCTAAAAACCAATTGATTAAAAAGATAATGAAATTGTATGACAAAATTCAAAGCATAGAAATAATTCAATGTTGTTGTTTTGTTTTGTTTTTTTTTTAAAAAAAAAAAAAGTTCTGAGTTTCATTAAATGTAAAAAAAAATCTTTGATTTTATAACCTTAAAATAAGCGAACATTTTTCTTTCATAGGTGAAAAGAGAAGTTTTGATCATTAATAAATTAAGAAATAATATCCTTCATAAGTGAAGAAATAAAGATGCTCTTATTGCAAATAAACTAAAAAAACATTTATCTATCATAAACAGGAAGGAAAATACAAGAGCTTGTAGATCAAAGAATTATTTACATACCATAGATAGAAAGGCTAAGTAGTTATAATCATTAAAAATAAAAACACACTTCTCAAAATGCATTTTCCACAACACTTTATTTAATGTATATTGACAGTTTTTATTGATTCGAATTTTTTTTTATTCTATCAAAACTTCCATGCATATTAATTGTGAAAAATGCACTTAGAAAAGTGTTATTTTGTTGTTGTTGTTGTTGTTGATTTTGTAAAGATTTTATAAAAACGTTGCAATAAAACTAAAAAATTTTTGCACATCTCAGGATGATACAGGGTACCATGGCTAACAATAGAAAAGCTAAACTAGTACAAAAACAAATATGGATCGAATTAAAGATTGGCCAAACAATTATCTATATTTTTCTTATACTAAATGGCCTTATATGTGAAGTCATTTTAAGGGCAGACTTCCTGCACATGAACCAATGTGTGATTGATTTTCCAAACAAATTGGTCAGGATAGGTGATGTGGTTTTTAGAGATGACATTACTGCCAAAATATGACCTAAATGAAATTGATTGCATTATATCAATTATCCCAGTAGCACTCATAGAAAAAAAAATTGCAGACTCTAATTTAATACAAAACAATGATGTAAACAAGTTGCGATCTATCATTGATGAATATCAGATGATATTCTCTGAAATACTAGGATTAATAGAAGGATTTCAGCAAAGAATAAAGTTATTTCATGGCGAATCATTTCAATCCAAAATTCTAATAAATCCCATACTAATACTGGGAAGAAATATTCAAACATATTAATAAAATGGTTGATTGGGAAATAATTTCCAAATGCTCTTGACCATATTGCAATCCAGTTGTGACAGTGAAGAAAAAAGATGGATTGATGAGATTTGGTTTAGATGCAAGCCAACTAAACAAAATAAATATTTCTGATAGGAATATATCACTGCCCATACACAATTTTTTTGTGAAATTTGGAAATAAGAAAGTATTCTCTACTTTTGATTTAACCTCAATGTTGGCAGATTGAACTTCATCCAGAAGATCACCAATACACAGCATTCCATATGAAGAATTTACTTTTACCAATTTAATGGGATTCCATTTGAATTGATCAATAATAGTATTGGCCTAATAAGATGTTTAGATAAAACATTATCTCCTAAGATCAAACAGCAACTATATATGTAGATGATGGTATAATTGCATCAGACGCTATTGAAGAACATCTTCAACATATAAAAATTTTCTTTAAAGAGTGCCACAATAAAGGGATAAATATCAATTTCAAGAAGAGTACCCTAGTAGGTAATGAAGTAGTCTTTTTAGGTCACATTATTGGTTGTAATGGGATTAAACCTCATCCTGATATGATTAATGCTATACAGAATTTTTTTAAACCTACCAACAAAAAACAACTCAGATCATTTTTAGAATTATGTAATTTTTATAATCATTTCTACCAAAAATTCTCTGATCATATAGAACCATTACTCAAACTCATAAGAAAAAATAAGAAATGGAACTGGTCTAAAGAGAAAAATGAGGCATTTTTTAGAATTAAAACAGGATTTTCTAGGGAAAACTACATTAGCTTTTCCCAATTTTAGCAAACCATTTATCATACAATCCGATAGCAGTGGTTATGGACTAGGGGTAACTTTATCCCAAATACAGGATGACGACCAGCCAGGAATTCTCTACTTTATCAGCCATCTCTTAAAGGGTCCAGAAATAAATTATACAGTTACTGAAAAAGGTACTAGCAATAGTGTGGACTTTCCAGAAATTTCGACAAATGCTTCTCGGATCAGAGGTTTTAGTGATCACTGATCATAAAAGCCTCAAATTCTTGAACCACAGCTACCTATTTAATAGTCATCTTGTTAGGTGGAGTCAAGAATTCAACTATACAATCAAGTACTGTAAAGAATCTGAAAACATTGTAGCTGATGCATTGAATCTGAATTCATGTAGATCAGAACCTACACTTATCGGTAAATAATGCCTATATTATAAACATTGATTTAATATTCATTGAAAATGTAGAGAATGATTTAACAAATATCCATAATATACAATCTCAAGATAAGGATTTAACCCCAATCATTAAAATATTAAATGGAGAGAAAATTCTGTACACAGCCAAAAATTGTAATCATTATCAATTAGATAATCAGGTCTTGAAATATAAAATAAACAATGATATAGATGAGTGGATGGTAGTAATACCTGAAATATTAAAAAAAACCACTCATACAATATTTACATTGTTTATATGGGCACTACAAAGCCCACAAAACTGAACAAACTTTAAAACATTGGTTTACTGGCCCAGGATGTACAACGATGTCCTAAAAGAAATATGAAATTGTCAAGTATGCTTAAAGACCAAACCAGTAAACCAGAGTTACATTAGTTCTATAAGATCTATCATACCAGAAAGACCTAACAAGATCTTAGCTATAGATTTTTATGGACCTCTACTTCCATAAAATAAACAAAAATATTTGTTAGCTTATAATGTCTTTCAAAATTCATGTCAGCTTACCCAATATCCCAAGCTAATACTAGATATATTATCAAAGTATTAGATACCCTCCATTTCAAAAAGATAGGAAAATCAGGAATGATCTTAACAGATCATGGTACTCCTTTCCTATCCAAAGAATGGAATAAATGGATAGTAAAACAACAAATAAAATATGTACTGATTTCCATTAGAAATTCACAGTCAAATACTTGTGAACATGTAATGTGGGAACTTGGATGATTGTTCAGAACCTATTTGGAGATCAGACATAAAGGTTGGGTAGAGCACATACAGAAATGTAAATGAATCAATAGAGTTCACACCCACTAGACTACACTTGAACCAAAACATACCAGTTTTACTCCAGAGATACATACCGACAACTACAAAACTACCTATAGAACCAGAAAATATCAGAGGGAAGCATATGAAAGGATGACACATATGACTCATAAATGCAACAAAAAAATAAAAACAGACTACCAATTCAAAGTAGGTGACAAGGTGTTCATAAAAACATCACATATTCATAAACCACAAGAGTTCATATTCCATAAATTCTGCAACTCTTATGATGGACCATTCATTATTGTCAAATGTGCAGGTCCAAAAGCATATTGACTTGATTGCAGAGGTGAAATTCATGGCATTTACAATGCCCATATTCTAAAACCATACCAGGAAAAAACAGACTAATTTTCTCACACAATTAATCCTCTAATAGGTGTAAGATTAACTTATGTCATGCTTAAATTATAAGTTGTAATATTGAATGGTATTGACCTGAAATTCCACTGCATAAATTATATGAGGACAGAAGAGATTTATTGGAGCATCAAGTTAGGTTAATGTGTATATAATCATTCACTTAGATATCTAAATGTACTTTTACTAAATGTAGCACATTTTAAATATGTTAAGCATATGTATATGCCCAACAAAGAAGCAGAAAGGTACTATATTCCATAAACTTTGCAATACATATGAAAGCCTGTTCACCTTTATTAAGTGTATAAATATAAATGCATAATAAGCCTATAGTAAAAATGGACCTAAAAGATTATTACCTAGGATATGGAAACCAAATTAATAGAAGCAAATAATCCTAAATTTTTTGATATAAGCTAATCTTATTAAGACCAAACAAAAATCCACAAAATGTGAATTTAAATTCATGTAAGGAGTCATTAGGATTATGATTAATTAGATTGAGGGATGAAAGTATTAAGGAGTGTAATACACAACATAGAACTGGTCCCAAAATACACTTGAGGAATGAGTTTATGGAAATAAATCATAGCTTTATTTCTAAAACCCATAATGAAGTATAGCATTATTATGAAAATGGAGACATGACATTAACAAGTTGTTCCATTCAGAAGTGAATAACAACTAACACATTTAATGGTCACTGGAGAAAATCCAGTCAGTCTCAAGATTAAGGAGCAGGATTGGCACCATTAGACAAATCTATACATAAATAATGCATAGGTTAGCTAAAAAAAAATTTAGCTGCAAATAATCAAATCTTCTATCATATGAGCCTTTGGTATACCATCCTAGAAATAATAAAGATGAACTTAAGTGACAATGATGTAATAGCATCAAATCTATTAACAAAGACACATTGTGTAATATATATATATATATATATATATATATATATATATATATATATATATATATATATATATATATATATATATATATATATATTGTACCCTTTTCTATAGGTCAGTAATAGTTTATAACGGTCAATTACTAAAAAATTTTAAATTTAGAATATGTTTTTTTAATGCATTAATTATATTAAGTCAATTATACCTTTAAAGTACAATTTGAGGCTAAAGAGAATATGTAGTATATAAAATCATTTAAAAATAGTTATATAAAGCTTTAAATATTGTTTCATATGGTTGTAAAAGCTGGCCATATTAAATAACACAGCTATAAATAATTAAAAGTATATTTAATAAATTCGATTTTAATAGTTTAAAACTTATAGTTAATAAATGCTATGTTTAAATTTGTAATCATATTTAAATAGTCAAAATTAATATAGTATATTTTTAAAATAAACTTTGTGATGGTGAAAATTATATCTAATTCTATATTTTCTAAATTGTTCTTCCAAATTTTTTATAATTATTTTATATAATATAATAAGTGTATCAATTTTATTAGTCTAGGCAGAGAAATAGAATGAAAATCGTCTGTCAAAGTTAATAATCACATGATCTTTCATGTATACTATCACACACACTGCTTGTTTGAAAGAATAACAAAGTTTAAAATATTTTAAAATTTATATTATAGAATTGGATAGAATTATTGCCTATCATAAAAGCAAATAATAATAAATATTAAGTTAACTGTCGGTATTGCATATTTAAATGATGTAATGTTTTAAATAGTAATATAATAAAGACGAATACAGATATATAAAAATTAAATATTTTATTTAAATAAAAATAGATAAATTGAATATTAAAAAATGGAATAAGTTGTTAAATGTTGTTTTAAAAGTTATTTTAAATGTTTAAATAGTTTTAATAAAATAATAATTTATTTAAAAGTAATATTTTAAATAATATTTAGGTTCATTACGTCATCATTTTTTTTTTCAAATATAATTCTGCTGTAAATTGAAAATCTGTAAATTTGTTTTCAAGTTGGGGTAAGAATTGACCAATAAAAAATAGGTATTCTTGCAGACGATAAATATCATTGTAACTAAGATAGAGCGGGAGATTAATAATGTATTGAAACCGGAGAGAGGTAAATTATAACTATCAAAAGATAGTATTTTTTAAATCTTTTATTTTAGTCAATTTTTTTGGTACTTTCTTATAACTTTATCTGCAAAAAACTAATTGATAATTTTAAAAATATATTTTTTGCAAAAGAAAGTATAAACTAAAAATATTTTAATAATTTCATTTAATATGATTTTCTAATTTTTTAAAAAGTTGCTTACCAGTCGTATTTTATCTAAAAGTTTAATCTAAACTAAGCAATAAAAAATGGATATACTACAAAATAAAATGGATAGAAATTGTAATGCTGAAGAAATATTTGAATATTTATTGATACAGCTTTATTTATGCATAACTGGAGAATTTTTTTTTGTACATAAAAAAAACCACAGCTCGGACATTATACGGAGTCTAAAAAAATGTATGGAAATGTATTATTTATAGACTGATCCAAGATTTATTTGAAATAGTAATAAGACAATTATATATTGCATGAATTATTTTATATAATATGATATTCAAAGGAATAAAATGTTATATCCTTTCTAAAGGTAACATTTTAAAATATATATATATTTTTGAGTGCAAAATTTAAGAAAAAAACCCAGGAGATTATACTATAGAAGCGTTTTTTGATATTAAAATATCGGGTCTTCGAATTATTTAAAATGTACTTGGAAAAGATTTGTTCAAAAGTATTTGAAGTTTTTATTTTAAAAGAGATTTATAAAATACCAAACGAAAGTTTTAAATGTACCCAGAAGGAAACATAGATAAAAAAAAAAGTGAACACATAGATGAATAAAAAAAAAATGGATCCATGGAAATACAAAAATAGTACTGAAAAGTTTATCGAGTATTTTAAAATTAAATTAGATGGATTGATGCATCGGATACGCAGAGAATATTGGTAGAGAAGATTAAGAAGCTTCATGGGATTATTTAATCATTATCGTCTTAAATTAAAACCAAGGATTATTTTCTAAAATTTACTAAATGGATTGATAATTATTTTGTTTTAAACTTTAACGCACTTGGAGAACATTTTTAAAACTCTAGAGAAAATAATAAGCATTTTGGACTTATCAGAACTATCGTCAAGAAAATATGTAACTATAGTTTTGATTCTTTTTATTTTGTTGACCTAATTTAAATCTAAAATTTTATATAAGATTAGGAAAAACATAAAAACATTAATTTGTTAATATTAAAATCTTATAATATAACAATCTAATAAGTTAGCTAAAAATATTTTAATATAAAATGTATGGGTGTGAATTTTTTATATCTGCAATGCTCAAGTGGACAAAGGAAGCCTACTGAACATGAGGACTAGATAAAGGTTATTGGTAATAATAATAACTATTAATAATTTTCTAATGTATATTTTTGTTTTCTTTAGATCATCCATAAATTGGAAGAATGAAGTGTAAAAGTTTTTTTTAAATTATATGTAACGCATTTCATACAACATTTTAAAAAACATTATGAGATAGGATTGATTTGAAAATATGCATACGACAATTTTTGATTTTTTTTTTTTAGTAATATAATCCAACATAACAAATAATTATGTGATTCTTTTAAAGTTTTTATGATATGGGATATTCAAATATTGTCTAAGTAAATCGTATATGATTAAACATACAGAGCAATGAAGTAAGCAGACTTTTCTTATGGGATAGTAAGATTGTTTAACTATTAATGAATTTTATTTGTTGTTTTGTAAATGCAGATAGTTATTTTATCGATGTAAGATGTAGAAAAATCTTGAGAGATAATGTTGAGATAGTGGCTTGGAAGTACTATAGTTAGCAGGAAACCAAGATGATGTATATTTAAAATAGGATATGATAAGGAATGGGAATAATATTTAGTCTTTATGTGGTTATCAGCATAGTTAACATAGCCCTATGACTGATACATATTTTATTGGACAGTGTTTATATTTCTTTAAATATTTGATGTTTTAATAAAGCTGAAGAAATAGCTTTAACATTGTCCCTGTACTAGAGGATATTAGGCAGATAAATGTCCTACCTCTTTGCACTGTACTATGATTTTGAGATATGTTAAGAATAATACTCTAGCTTTCTTCATTAATCCTATGCATCTGTTTTTCGCTATCTTTATTTCATGTAACTGCATCGTTTAGTAAGATATTTTAAAAGAAATGATAAATAATTTAGAACTAAGGTTGTGCTATCGTTTTTTTTTTTTTTATAAGATTAGTTTAGTTGCTTATAAGGAGCAGAATGTTATAACTTAAAATCGAAGATCCAAAGTATCCTAAGGAAAGAAAAGAATCATAAAATATATTTTGAATTTTATTTCGAAAATGAAATATAAAATTTTTAAAATAAGGGATCTAAACAAAGATATTTTTTTAAAGTGATAATAATTTTAAAATGCTTTAGTATTATTTTTTTTAAGAGAAAAATAAGTATTGTATATTTTTAAAATACAATAGTACTAAGTAGATTATGTAAACAATATGCATAGTATATTTTTGTTTATTAATTAACAGAAATCTATTAATGATTAAACTTATATCATACTAAAGTAAGGCTTAAAGAAGAATATATTATGATTAGTAAACATTGTGTGATAAATACTAAAATCTAGTATTGAATTTTGGATAATAGTTTGTTAACATCTTTGACTTTGCAAGATGAATTTTTTTTATATATTTTGAGAAATCCATACTCATTATAAAATTTTGTTTTCTATGGAATGTTTCTAAGTATGAATTTTTAAAATAGGATAGTTTAATAATATTAGAGATAAAATGCTGTTGCTAATAAAGTAGATAAATTTATTTGTAATAAGTTAACCATGATGAGAAACCAAATAATAACATTTTTTTTTTTATTTTGTCCTAAATCTAAATAAAATATAATTGAAATATAATTTTTTTTTTTTATAACCAGGTAGATCAAACTGTAAAATAAAAAGGGTTAAGGATATCCACTGTAAATAATGTAAATAAATTGTTTAGTTATTTATTGTTAGTAATAAACTTTGTTAAATTTTGTTATTTAAAAAATTTTGTGTCAGAGTTATTTATTTCTCTACATCGCTGCATGAAAACACGATATATGCATAATAACTGAAACAAATATATAGTTTTGCACAAAAGATAAATAGAGAATTATTTAAGAATTTAAATATTTTATTGGTATTCATTATAATTAAATAATCATAATCTTACATTATTTATTGGTCATAAATCAGTTATCACAATATTATATTAAATTATATGCTATCAGTTGCCACACATATTTTGTTTGTCAGATTATTAAAATGCTACCACGTATTTATTATATCATTACATGAAGAATATTATTATTGTTATTCATTATTATTAGTTTAAGTGTAGTAGATTATGACATAAAATCCTTTCTCATATTTTGCTACCGTATTTTAAAATTAACTTAGAATAAATTTTATGAACCTGAGATTATTTTATTGAGCTAGATTATTATTAAATAGAAGATTAAGATTTAATTATTAGTTTTGTCTTAGTGAGTAGAAGTTATTAAAGTCGTAAGAATACTATGAGTTTGTTATTTAAAATAGTAATAAGGGGGATAGTGTTCTTATGCCATTGAGGTAGTATCCTGTAGGATATTGGCTCAATGTAATCTATCTTGTCAACTGTATTTTCACTTCAAGTCTCATGAAAATATTAAATATTTACTTAATTTTATTTTTATAAACTGAACTTTATTCGTATTGTAAATCTGAGCTAGAACCTATTTTATTTTATACCATATACTATCTGTAAGTGGAGATGCATAATTACAAGGTTAGAATATATATATATATATATATATATATATATATATTCTTCTAACCTTATATATATATATATATATTTCTGAAAGTGAAATGAAAGCAAGTAATCAAGATTCTAATCCTACATGATAAGCCAATAATTGCACATCAATTTTGAGCCAAGATTTTTTTTTGAAATGAGGAAAATAAAAAAAAATTTCAAGAGAATGAAGCTAAAAGCAAAATAAACATATCCCAACCTTATTGGATCAATTATTGACCACATTCACAAAACACCTATCAGTCAAAAAAAAAGATCAAAAAGAGTCACGAAATGCTAATAAAGAGCGAAAGACTTAATAAAACCCAAAACTAAATAAAACCATCAGTTGAGAATTAAATTAAATATATATTAATTTTAATCTTTTAAGTAGGGTGGGAGTGAGGATACATTAAACTGACCACACAAAAATCCCCACTCACACATACATCATAAAGACTGAATCTACCAACACAATCAAAAGCATATTATTGATTATAAGTTAATATGTTTGTGTAAAATTGTCGGTTAAAATTATATTATTGACAATGCAAATTTTCATGTGTACCAAATTCTTAAACACAAGCAAATAAAAATCTCAAAAAACAAAAAAAGATATCATTAATGTTAAATTGTTTTTTTATTATTATTATTAATCCAACATAAAATTGTAAAAAGATCCAAGTGATGTTAACAATGAAAGCAAAGCTTGAACTTGAAATTCACAATCTAAAAATAAAAACCTAAGACAAGATAGAACATTTTTGTTCTTTTTAAGAAAAAAGGAAGCCAAATAAATTACATCATCATGAAAAGATACTTGATAAATTCTTAAATTCAATTTATTTGCCATATTAACTATCCTTAATATTGAAGTTCATAAACCACTACAATTACAAATTGAGAAAGTTGACTAAAGGACCCACCTTAAATCTAGAAAACTTATATTTTAACTCCAAGTTATAAGCTAGAAAAAAACAAATCATGCACAGCTAAGAAGTGATGAAACTTCATGAGGATGGAACTTCTGGTCATACAAACATGATTTCAGATATCATTATCATTTCAAGTTAACATCATAACAACCCCAATAGTAAAAGATCTACAACACACTACAATCAAGCAAAGAAATCATCTCAGCACAGGAAATACTGTTTATAAAAGAATATGAGTCAGTAACATGATGATCCAAATGGTGACCAAGGATTATCTGATGGACTACCAAAAGTTCATGCAAAGGAACTTTTTTAAGAACAAAGATACTTTGATATCTCACAATCTGGATTACAAGACTTTGAACTGTGGCTAGACTATACTGGATTAACATTCTAAATTATATTTATATATATATTTTTATATTCTTATTTCACTTTGTAACGATATATAAATATGTCGTTACATTAAATTGAAATAAAAACTTTTAAGTTCGCATATAAAAATAAGTGTATTAAAAAGTAAAAAAAACTAAACGCTAAAATTAAAATGTTTGTTAAACGTATATATTCGCACAGATGCTAAACTTTAAAAATATTTGTTTTTAATAAATAAAAAAAGGTATTTGAATGTATTTTTTATAAAAAAAAGATTTAAATATAAAAATAGTTTAAAAAAGAAATAACGTAAGTAAAAATAAAAACAGGTATTAATTAATTCCTGTAATCTGTAAATGGAAATGATTGTTTATTAATTATCCAAAAGCTGTCTAATTAAAAAGTCAGAGAGTAAATTAGATAAGAGAATAAAGAGATTTTAGCTTGACCAATGGAAGCACCAAGCCTCAGCCCGGACCCGAACGAAAATTTGGATTAGTGACATCTTTGTTCATTCAATCTGGAGATTTACTATAAAAAGAGAAATATCGAGTTCCAGACAGTTTTTTTTTGGACTTGATTTGATGAGAACGGTAAACGCACTTGCCGTTCTCTCTCTTTTTTTTTTGTTTTAAAAAAAATATATAAAATGAAAAGACTGTGACACAAGAATGGAACCAGCTAATGCTACCTCCAGAACATTATCTTCCAATGGAGATGTCGCGGGAATTAAAAACAGGAACCTGGATTCTTCTACTGTAAGCTATATTGACATGAACTCTAAATTTAAAAATAACTAAGAACTTTTGTTCAAGCTTATGAACTTCTATCTGACTTTTAAGTTTAAAATCAATTAATAATGTTTAATTTTATATGTTTTCCGATTGATAAAAATCATTTCCATTTTTTTTTCTCTTATTGTATAAATTATTTGTTGTTTAAATTTTAAATGATGAAATTTAGGTTGGGTATAGACATTGCATAGATTCTTTAGCGGTTGATTATGTTGTGGTTTTCACATTCGATTAGAATATATGGGTCAACGATATCACTGCGGCATCTTACGATGAATGCTAATGGGATTTGTATATTCCCTATGCAAGTGACGCTTATCGATGACTTTGTATTTTGATCGGTTGTGTTTAATTTGGAATGTTTTTGACCGTGGAATCTGTGCAGCTGATCTATACTCAACATTTTAAAACAAATTTTATAAAATTCATTTGTGTGAACATATCTAAATGTTAAATTTAAGTCGGCGTGAATGGCTATATAGTTTTGTAAAGTTATATTAAGGGAGGGTAATCTTAGGTTATTCGTTTTGTAGTTGAATTGGCTCAATGGATTGGATATATTTGTGTAATTAGTAGATGTAGTATGAGATCCGCTTCGGGCAGGATTGCATATATACGCCACACACCTTCTGTTTGCCTATGGATGGGTTTGTAAGTCGGCAGAAGACCGCAGTCCATTCCTATGGAGTTTTTTGTTTATTGTTCTACTCACCAACAGATGTCACATTCCTGTTGGTGGAGAGACCATGTATTCTCTAATCTACTTACTAATCAGATGTACTTTCCTGACAGTATAGTATTTTGTGTTGTCGTATCATGCTACATTGAATACATGAATGTATCAGATGGATTGGCGCCAGTTTGGTTGCGAAATTTGTTGCCTAAGGTTAAATCAGGGAAGAATATTTTCTTTTCAAATGCAGATCTATGTAGTCTATTCATACTTGACTATCTAAATAAAATATTAAACTCATTGAAACTTAGTTAAATGTAAAATTAAAAGTTAATATAAAAATCTAAAATGTTAAACTTATTCCTCAAAATTTAAATGTTATTTTATATGTGCGTAAATAAATATTTTTATGTGTTAATTTCTGGCAGTGGCTTTTATTTATTGATATTTAAGATATAAATTAAGATATAGATTTTTATCTCTGTGTCTCCGCTGAGCTAGTGACTTGGGCTAACGATCGGAATATTTAAATAAAGTGGAATCTTAACAGGGTGTATCTGCCTACTTTATAAATTTTTCTAGGCTCAAATGTCTAGATGGCGCCCTGGTAGTTGCAGATATTGTTTTTGTGGTTAGATTCGATCTTCACTTTCATTTCGATCGTTATAACTTGTTAAATTGGTTTCTTTCTTTTGAAACAGAGAGTCAATCCATCCAACTGTCAATTATTCTAGAGGGAGGGGAGCCAACAATTCTATTTTTGTTTTTTTTTCATTTAATAACAAACTTTAGGGGCAGTCTCCTGAACTTGCTTACCAATAGATATATTAATCTACTAACTTGAAAGGTGAGACTTTATCTTTATTCAATATTAAGTGCTCACACTTTGACAGATACAATATTTTTGTTCAATGTTTGTGTTCAACTAACTTAATTATTAATTATGTGTTATTTGGAATGTATGACTAATCCTTGAATGTCTGGTCTGTCCTATCATAGATCTATATGACATTAGAATAGAAGAAGGGTTCAGAATATAAGAGCAACCTTCAACAAATTGTCAAATATAGATAGGCAGATGGGAAATTCATAAGCAACTGATATTAGAAATTTTAGTTAGCTGACTTAATTGTTAAAATATAGGTCTCTTTTGTTTATATTGTATTCAATGTAAAGTTGGAAATATTAAATTAGAATAATGAATGATCATCCTTTTTGGGGTTCAAAGGCATGTTTAATAAACAGTTAATGAACACAAACTAAAAATGATCATGCTTACACAATTATTAAATTAATCAAAACATATTATTTTTGTATTATCCAACAATCATGAATGGAAACCATTATCAAAATTTAATTTGTAAAATATTAAACGTTAAATTAAATTAGTTGTCTGTTTGATTTTTTTATTTTCCAATTTATCACACTATCCACATATCCAATGCATACATCAGATATGGAATAAGTATACCTTTAAGTAGATTACATGTATATTCTTCCTGAGTTTGAATTCTGTGGCATAATGGGGATCAAGAGAGTGAAGTAAGGGAAGTTGTGCTAGTATGAATCCCATCCCAATCAGCCATTAATCATCATGGGATCACTTCCATGAGGACCAAATGGGTGACAATAGTTAAATAGTTGCAATTTCAAAACCATAAGTTATTGGGCATGAATAATATATATATGTTCCATCCTATTATATCTGGTGTCCAATGTGTTGGGCATGATCATATGTAAACAATCTGTCCTGATAGTGAATGAAAGGAGATTATATCCATGTAAACAGAGATCAGTTTATCTTTTACTGTTGCCAGGAAACTATCAATTATTACTAATTGGCAATCCCTGAGGCTAACCAAGTTTTCTCTTTAACTTATAATAGCTCTTTTGTTGGAGTTTTTTGTTGAAGTAAAAGGAGATCTGCTTTTATTTCAAACCCAAGTTGTTAAATGGATTTAAACCCAGAAAACAATTTTTATAGGTGCAAAAGTGTGAAAAAAATAACATCTTTCTTGACATTGTGCAAACATTATTTTTTTAAATTTCTCCAGAGAGTTATATATGTTGAATTAGATATTTCCATGAATTGTTATTATCCATAAACAATAAATATAAGAAGATTATATCTGTTTTTCTTTCACATTCTCATACCTATAAAAATAGCTTTCTGGGTTTAAACCCATTAACAACCTGGGTTTGAAGTAAAAGAGGATCTCCTTTTACTTCAACAAGAAACTCCGACAAAAAAGTGCTGTTATATGTTAATGAAAGAACTTGTTTAGATTCAGGATTGTCAATTAGTAATAATTGATATTTTCCTGACAACATCAAAAGCTAAATGTTATGTCTGTTTACATGGATATAATCTCTTTATGTCTATTATTTATTGTAGTAACAATCCATGAAAATATTTAATTTAATATATTGTGATGTACACATGTTGCCATCTAAAATAAAACAAAAATCATCTGTCTAAAAAATATATTTATTGTTTTGAATGAATTTGGAATACGTGAACTATTTATTTATTAAGTTTAAAGAATGAAATATTTTGTTTAAATTATTATTGAATGATAACAATGCCTTATTAGAATTAGAAGAAAGAGAATCACATAATTACATGTCAGTGTTTAGAAAGAAAAAGGATTGCATTTTGTGTTGCCATAGTTACAGAAACATTTTTAGCAAAAAGACAGTCTTTTTTTTGCTTAAAAATTTGTGTTTATTTATCATACTTTTTATAAATATATTCAGGACATATAGCAAAGAAATGTGCACTGTGCATAAGAAAACTTAGAGAGAGGAGGCATGTGCTTCTCTTTCATTTGATATTTTTATGATTAAAATAAAATGGATATCACAAATGCTACTCTGACTGCCATAGAGCTAAGATAATTTAATTCACCTGGATTGTGATATCAACAGAGATAACAATTAGATATCATCTTATGATTCAAATTGCTTATGAATTCCTATGTTTGTGTTTTTGCTAGCAAAAAGGTAGCAAAAGAAATATTGATGAATAATGGAATATCAGCTGAAGTCATGTACGTGCAAAACTGTGGTAATAGATGCTAATTAAAAAAACCCTTGTAAATCAACACTTTTAATGATAAACATTTATTTAAAACAAAATTATTTTATAATTTCTACGAGTATAACTTACTTGGGATTAGTTATCATTTAAACAATATGAAAAAAAAAAATTGTTTTTTTTTTTAAAGTAACAATATTAAAACTTTTATTATTTGTTTAAAGAATTTATCTTTAATCCTTTCATGATTGTATGCTTTACAATTTAAATGTATATCATATCTATCAATTGCAATCATAAAAAGAAAAGTGGAGAGGAGTTAAAATATATGATAGGACATTAGACTGCAAAACCACTAAACATCACATGATCATCCTTTCTTATGCTTGTTCATAACTGTTATTAAAACAAACAAAACTCTCCATACAGTAGTGTCACTCAGTGCAAGCCAGAGTAATCAATGGATGCCAGAAGGCTTGAGCATAAAATCCCTATCTAGTGTCTACTCATCCAATATTTCCAAACTAGTTTCTAGTTTCTCAGATCCAAGGTTTTTCACTGATGAAAGCACAAGCTAGAAACTAGTCTTGGAATATTGGATGAGTAGGCACTAGAGAGATATTTTTTGCACAAGCCTTCTGGCATCCATTGATTACTTTGGCTTGCACTGAATGGCACTATTGTAAAGAGAGTTTTGTGTGTTTTAACATTAAAATGCAGTTGGTAAATTTGACACATCAATGAGCTAATGCTTATTTCAATAAATTTATATTATTATTATTATTATTATTATTATTAACCTAGGTATTTTGATTTGCCTTTTGCATCAATAATTATAAAATTATTTTATTACACAATTTATTTTACAATTAAGATACTTTCATTATATATCCCATACTATACTTTATCATAAAATAAGTCATTATTTATTAAATTGTAACTTCTTTGCCAATCAAGATACTCATTCTCTAGTTCATTGACACCTTAAAAATTTATGAATACATTGTAAATATAAATTTAAACTGCCATAGAGCCATTTGTGAATTAGCATATTTATTTATCTATTTTAATTACATATTTTAGTTACCTTACAAAAAAAATCAAGTCAGATGTCACATGACCTAATTTAATAAGCTTGTATTTACAAATGTTATATGTAGAGCTCACAAAACAATCTCTTAACAAGCTTTGTAGAATACCCCCAACACCAGACTGGTTTCTGCTACTGGCTTCCTCAGTGAGATGCTAGGATATTCAATCATTAGATTAAAAATACCAGGACAAGCCCAGAATTTTATCTAATCTATAACTATTAAGTAGAAAATCTGAAATTTTCAGACATCCATATGTCCTCCAGATACACCATATATTAATAGTTTTAGCAATATAAAATCACCAAAGCCATCATAGCAAAAAATAAAATTAAAAAAAAATCCAAGTCAGCTGTCAAATGACCTAATTTAATAAGCTTGTATTTACAAATGTTATATATATAGCTCACAAAACAAGCTCTTAACAAGTTTGTTATATACAGTGTATCTGAACTTAGTTCAGTCCCATATGGCTATTTAAGTTAGATAGCTGGATTGGAAGACATATGGATATCTAAAAATTTCATATTTTCTACTTAATACATTGGATAAAGTGCTGAGCTTGTCCTGGTATTTTTAATCTAATGATTGAATATCCTAGCACTTCACTGAGGAGACCAGTATCAGAAACTGGTCTGAGATTGGGGTATTCTAGAAAGCTTGTTTAGCTACCTTAGTATGACATTTATGTAATATATTTTAGAGTGCCCAAATATTTAGTACATAAGTAGAGAAAACCACTTGGTTCAAAGACTTTATTAATTATAGATGGTTGCTCAAGTCTATAAGGCGCTTGCAGACCAGTTAGCCCTGACTCAGTCATAATATTTTTTGTTATATTCATAATTACCCAAATATACAAGCTATTCAGTGAACATCAGTTATTTTGCCCTTTACATTTTGACTTATCCAACAAAAAAATACTGTTATTCATGAGAAAATGTTGCTTCCTTAGCTTGTTTATATGTTTTAGATTAATTATTCTTTCACACTATAAAACTGATAACAATGGGAAATAATAACTTTAACTGAATGAAAATATAACCCAATCATTGGTCACCATTTTTGTAACAAAATATAAATTAGAATATGGGATGAGAATAGAAAAACTTTAGTATGCCTCAGGAATTCAGACACCATTTATTATAAGACAAATCTAGTCTAAATATGGAGTGCCATTTTGTAACAGCCCCAAAGTTGATATAGCATTTTATAATGATTGCTATCTGTACATGGTTTTCATTGTCCAGCATTGGGTAGTCATTTTGTAATGATAATAATTGATATTCTACCCCATTATCTATTTACATTGGTTTGATCATCATTTGTAATGAAACAAAAACAATTTCTATATAGGGTTTTACACAACCATTTATTACAGACACAAAAGTAAATAAAAGGTAATGAAGAAATGCCCCTGTGGATTAAATATCATTTATAACAGAACAAAATATGCATCAATAAATAGTAACTCTGTTATAACCTGTAAAAATTATCTAGCTCAGTCGTTAATTACACTATGCAAAAACAATATTTCCAATACATAATTATTTAGATTATCTACTGCACTAAAGTAAAATACTGACAACAATCTCTATTCAAACCTAATTTGTTTAGATAGCATTTAAAACAAAAGAAAACAAACAAGATCATCACATCAGATATCACCATATTGATTCACTATCCCAAAATAAATAAGCTGAAAATCATATATCATTGTTCCACACAATGATATATGCCTAAGATATCTATTTCATTTATAACTGATTGAAACCAAATTCAAATCAATAAATAACTAAGTTCTGATATACTTTATTAATCAAATACTACATATAATAATGTAATTTATGGTAAAATTTAATGATATTCCTTAACTACATAAATTAGTTTATAAATGGTTATGATAATATTTAGAGAATGTTTTATAAATTCATAATATTTATAATGTTTAAACGAAATATACCCATTAATCATTTTCACATTAAGTTTAATAAAATGTTATATAATATTAATAATTTATCTATACTCTGCTGATCATCAATGTGCAATTATTGCTTAAATTACATATTAAAATGAAATACTCTACAAGAACATATTATCAGCTAACCTTGCATTTATAATATCTAATCATATCATTATATCAAATGTACACTAGGTTTCTATTGGATATTTACTGAATTCTGATCAACTAATCCTATATATCTATTTTAAATCTCCAGTCAATCAATTATTAAAATGGATTTTAAACAATTAAACTATATAAAATAACTATTGTCTTCTATTTTAAGTCAAAGATAATCATTGAGATTTAATAGTTAATAAGATTTATGATCTATCTCGAAGAAATTTAAATTTAATGAAGGCAGATAATTCTGACTAATGACAGAATAGAATCTATCAAGATCTTTATAACTGAACAAAGTTAAACAGCTCTTAATAATTAACCATGAACTAATGAAATTATTTATACAACTGATATTAATTCTCATAAAGCCAACAACTATTTTAATGTAATGACAATATAAAATTTAAATCTAATTAAGCTTAACAATAATCATATAATAAAGTATACATGTATATAACCCATTTTCATTTATCTATGTTGGTTTGATCTTAGATCAAGATTTAAGTATCAAAAATTACTCTGCACATAATAATAATTAAACAGATTTACTGGGTTTTAATCAACTCTAAATTTATTAATTAATAATAAGAATTCATATTGATAGCAGTAAAATGAAAAAAATAAAAAATAAATGATGTATGCAATTGACTAAAATTGTAGCTAGTTAAAACTACAAATACTATTCCCTTTAATATATAATTAATTGATTTGATAGTCTATTATTCTATAAAAATCAATAAAAAATAATGAATAAATATATATATGAAACTCAAAAGTATGTAGTACGACAATAATACTATATATAAACTGAAAGAGAGGTTCCACATATCTTCTTTAGATTTTAAATACAATGATTAAAAAATTGTGATCAAATAAAATTGATCTTTATTTATTTATTAATATAATTTCTAAATAATTAAACCAACATAAAAATCTATTGCATTTAAACACTTTTATGTGAATATCCCCAAGTTAAAACTTTAATTTAAAGAAAAAAATGAATATTTGAAAATATTGCATTATAAATTAATCTATAGCATCAGATAAGAGTTATAGTTATTATTATAATAATAATAATAACAACAGCAACAACAACAACAACAACAATAATAATAACAACAACAGCAACAACAACAATAATAATAAAAATAAATCTCTCTGATCTTTTATTGTGTGAATGATTTATCATAATAATAGCCCATATATATTATTTGATCCTATATTTTAAAATAAAAATATGAACAAAACAATTTTTTTATGAAAAATCTATACATAGATATTATACCATATGAGTGAAAGTCTCATTCTTTTTTTTTTACCCACTGGTCCATCATAGCTCTGGTTTCATTGTATCTGATTCCAATGCATAGAAACAATTCTTCTTGGAGTAGAAAAGACAAGGATGAATAATAACAATCAAGGATTTGAATTCAGTTTTTTGTTTTTAAATTTTGACATTTTTCTTTCAAATATATAAATATATCCAACCTTTTAAAATAACGGATACTTGGTCAATGCAAAATCTGCACATTACTGGTTTATTTTTTTTATTGGTAATAATATATGAAGAGAATTGTTTCATTGACAAAATTCAGTTACACCCAAATGAGTAATAAATGCCAGCATTTTTCCAAGTCAATATAGTGAAGTTTCAATTGCTTTATGTCATATAGAATTTGAATTAAGTGATCCTGTAAAATTCATTGGCCACTTCTATCTTTTTTTGATCATAAAAGGAAAATAAAGGAAGCTATAACTAATATTCAAATACAAACAAACATTAAGATCATAGAATTGTGGGAAGGTTAGCCTTTCAAAGTGTTAGTTGACAAAGACTACACGGATAGTCGAAAGTGCTCCTACGTGGATAAAATTTTTAAAGTTATACTTTACATATATCTAATTACTGTATATATAAATATTCAATTATAAGATTACGTATTTTGATTTGCAAAAATACAGGCATCGAATTATAATATTACATATATATTATGAAGGTAGCTTAAAATCGCACCCACACAAACCTTAGCCACCTGAAATATTGGATTGTTTTTTTTAATTAGGATGTTAATATAAAATAAATAATAAGTTTTGCTAGAACATTCTTAAAAATATAAATGTATAAATAGTTATGGCAATGTACTAATTGTATAATAAATAGTGGGAATGGTAGGTCATTTACCATGAAATCATATATATATGTGTGTGTAATAAAATTAATTTTAGTGTTTAATCAAGAAATATAAACATTGGGAAAATTCATACAAACTTATATATATAATAACAATTGTATTGTGTTAAAGATCTTGTGTGTCTACAATGAATGTAAACAATGACTTACAGGATAAAAAAATAGTCATAGCAATGGGAAAAAGGTCAAGTATTGTACTAAGCAACCGAATATAAGAAGGGGATAATAATAATATTATTATTTAAAATGAATTGATAATTGCAATATTTATATAATGCAACAATAGGCACACACTGTGAATAAACAATGGGAATAATACTGGGTATAAAAAGAAAAACAATTACGACTCCTTCTTTAAAACTGTGCGTTTGACATGGAAAGTCAACTTTGTTGAAGTAGTTGTTGTTTTTTTTTTTACAAAATGGACATGGTTTAAATGAGCGTTTCCAATAAATATTAATTTTTTATTATTTTCTATTTGAAAAATTAAGGAAGCAAACAGAAGATTTTCATACAAGCTAAATGATCAGATAAGTTTCAATAACTTATAATTTTTTTTAAAAAAAGTACTATGATTTTTTTTTTAAAAAAAAAAAGCTAAACAAACAAATTAGAACAGTTTATTCCAATAAAATTTTAATGATGGGAATATATTATACAGCCAATGGTGCAAATAATAAATAATTGTATTCTATAGTATATATAATTTTTTTTAAATGTGAATTGCTTATATATATAAACCTGTATATATATATATTGCAAAATATGATATATTTTCGCTAGAATGATTGTCGTCAAGTGGAGCATTTGACCACTATAACCTTATGAAATTAATAGCTATCTATCTATATTGAAGTGACTGATAAGCTGGGTCCACACATGATGGAAATCTTCATGAGGAATGGAACAAAATCACCCATTGCCAATATAGATATGTTCAGAATGTGCTATTCAGAATCAATAAAGAGTTATCAATATTTATAATGAGAAAAACGTGTAAATTGTAAAAACTATTATGTGAGAAGGACTCTGATAAAGAATTGTACCTGATCATCTCATCGATTCATGAAATGTTGTAAATGTTATGATTTTTCTTTTGTATAGATGTCTTATTGTTTTTTTTTTATTATCTCAGTCTTATATCTCAGAAGTACAAATGGTCTAATTCAACAGTTTGAAACAGTCCAATAAAAGAAAATCTAAAGAGAGCAGGGGGGGGGTGAAAAGTCTGAATTTTTTCTTTTAATAAAATTTTAGGTAATTTTCTTCCAAAATGCTTGATTTTTCGTTTATGGCTATGAAATTGAGTACTTAAATGGTAAGAGCTTTTTTCTTTTAAATTAACTAAAATAACCACTGTCCCACTATGACATGACCATTCATATTATTTGTTATATGTTTAACTAATAGTATTTCTTAGATATTTTCAATGTATAAATGACTAACCCTTTGAATTAATATTCTTTACTATTTACTTTGCTATCATATCACATATTGTTTCTTTATTATATTTTTTCATTACATATATATATATGCAATGTGATTGTTTTAGATCAACCAACTTCCACACCTAGAACCGCATACTGTATCTGGAGTTGCAATTAAATTTCTAATTAAGTTAGTTAGCAATCTCATTTTAATCTAAAGTTTTCATTATTTTTGGGTGTATAAATGTCTAAATTATGTGTACTTATCATGGGAAATAGGGGATAAGTAATTTTAAAGTGCTTAAGTAACTATATGATAGATGCTCATCATAGACCTTGAAGTTAAAAGTATAGGAGAATATAACCAAATAATTCTTTTTTCATTTATAAATATTTTTTGATTTTTTTTTTTACATTGATTGACAATTTGTTCTATGTTTTTATATACTTTGTTTTTGTAAATAAATATTATGAAGTTTTGTTTAATTGACAAAGTCTCTCTAGTTTGTTGATCCAGCATTTACATTCAATCCTATAACCAATATTTTACACGTGCACACACACACACATTATTGTTTAATGAGCATGAGAGATAAATGTTAAATCAAGGTTATTTTTTACTAATAAATAGGATGAGCTAATTCAGTTATTGATTAACAGTCTGTATAGCTACATCCCTATCAAGAGAGTCAAATGTGAATTCTTCCTGAGTTCAAAATCTGAGGCAACAGTTCCGAAAGAGAGTGGCAAGATGTAGATGAACTGACCCAAAGTGCATCTGGGTTTAATAGATGAACCTAGAGCTAGTCTATTGAGTGTAGATGTGAACATGGTTATGTACTTCATGTCATCTCCAGTATCCTACCCAAAGACCCTAGGTCCGATGGTAGTTAGATGCAACCTGCTATCTTTCCCCATTCACACGTCATAGACTGGACTGCTACAATATATATTGAAGTATAATAGGATTTTCCATGTAATAATCTAGTTATAATTTAAGCTATGACATAACCAACCAAACAAACAATTAAAATTAATGCAAGTTGAAATTCTACTATTTAATTATAGTTATATCATAATTAAAATTTTATCCGTACTTTCATAAAAAACAGACAGTATAGTAATATATCAAGAGAGATAGAAAGAGCAATCGTGTGATTTACTGGCATGCAAAATGGTTAGCTCGAAGAAGTTTTATGATAGTGTTCTTATAGATTAGAATGTATGTAAAATATATTAATTCAAATTTCTAATTTCTTTTATTTTTTTATTTAGTATTTTTCAAACTATGGAAAATAGGTTGTAGAAGTGGAAGAATTATTTGGAATCAAGACTGTCTTTACGCCTAATGATTAGTATATTGTCAAGCTTATAATTTGGGATTCAACTCCAAGTAAAATAAAACATGGGCTTTTTTCCAGATTTAAAACAGGATTAAGGTTTTTTCAGGTATCTGATCTATACTCACTTACTAACCATCCCATAATGGTAGATTAAAGAGTATTAATTAAAATACTAAGCAAAGATAGAAACAATCATTTATTTATTAAGCTTTGTGAATAATGCTTCTCTTGAGGAGGGAGAATATTACATGACTTATCCTACATGAAGTTATTTAACATTATTTCACCTTTTTGTCGCTCATCAAATAACATATGCTTTATACATATACATGTGGATATAAAGTCTAACTTAAGTAAGATTCAGCAACTGCTCTATTTTTTATATATTATTAATATTGTAAATTTTATCATTATGAATTACAAAAACTAATTTTAAAAAATAAAAAATAGCGTATATTTTTTAATTCATATACAGTATTCAAGTAAAACAAACATGATAATAATAACAATAAGTTAACAAAATAAAAAATAATAATAAAAAAATTTGTAAAATTATTTAAATACAAAAAAAAATATTAATAATAATTTTTAAAAAAGGCAAAATAATATAAAAGGTAAACGAAAATCATTTATGATTAAAAATTTATAAACAAGTAAATTATGAAATAATATTTTATAAACAAGTAAATTATGAAATAATATTTTATTATAAATATATTGTTTTTTTACTCAATAACAATTTTGATGATTTTAAAAGTCTTTTCACCATAGAGTTACTATAATAATTTGGAAATACTAAATACGTTAACTTATTTATCCCCAAAATGACTCATAACAGTTTATTAATAATGATATATTTAAACTAAATGATTAGTCGCTCAAAAGGTCATGCGATGTTTGAATTCAATGAAAAGTGACTGGCCCTACCTTGTGATTTCATCAATCATCACTGTGTTAAATCATACAATACAATAATGTATTAAATAACTATTATGTGATTTAATTAATATCATTAAAACTTACTTACGCTTTAGCTCTAGCATCTAATTATGGAAATTTTAACTGTTGATAATGAAGTGTTATCCTTTACAACTCTGTGCCTAATTATGTTTATATTTCTTTAACAATTAAAGTATTATATTAAATAATATTTGTTCATCATCAATTAATTATTTTAATATATCTACAATTATTTTAAATATAAAAAATAAAATATCAATAATAAAAAATAGCACAGACAATTAATGCATTCTAGGGCATGAAGAATTTTTAAAAAATACCGATAAACAAAATAACATCCAATTTTTAGAGCTCGTTTAAATTCATAGTTTCAAATAGGTATTATCTCTGGATTTTCTGTTTTATGTGTCCACACATATTTTGAGTTCATTTTTCCTAAATGTCACGTTATGTGAAATCATATTAATGTATTTCTTTGTAGCTTTGATTTCTTGGAAAGCATTGGCTACGAGAGTTCAATCTTTACATGTATTCCATTCTTCTCTCTCTTTCTCTCCTCTACAGTAGACTTAGCAAAAAAAGATGTTCTGAGAAACAAGCCAGTCAAGTCATCTCTGGTGATTAGTGCAGTCAGCACTTATAAAGGTGGAATTTATTCATTTATAATATCTCTTCCTTTATAGACGTTATTAGTTTCCTTTTATCTATTGGAATATTAGCTACTTCTTTACTCATGATTATTTCAAATGGTTGAAACAGCAACTTTTTGTACAAATTATTATATTTTTTTGGTTATAAATTAGTGTCCTTTACTCTTTGTTACTTGCATGCAGAAAAAGACAGAACAATGCAAGAAACTCATTTTTATAGCCAAAATCCTTTCCTTATGTGACCAACTAGTGCAGACAAACTAACAAAAGTTTTACTTTAGATTTGTTTGTTTTTTTAATCTTTTTTGTTTCTAATTAATTAATATGATTTTTAAGCTTACAAAAAAAATAGATCAACAGATTAATCTTCTTATAGAATTGTTATCTTCTAGCAAAGGAGATAAGTTTAACATACGAAAAAAAATTTTAATTAGAAACTACATATTTTAATTTCTAGAAAAAAAAAGTTACAACTTTACTTTTTTCTTTCATAAAGTTTAATATGATTAACTTTATTTCAACATATAGACAAGCAGCATTTTGCCTGTACGTTAAATCTACCATTTTAAACAATTAATTAAATATAATTTAATACAATTTGAACCTTTCTTTCTCCCCCCCCCCTCTTTTTTATTAAAGAAGTTGCCCCTTTATTTTTAGCGAGGTGATAATTACTGCGTTTAAATCCATGTACTATAATGTTCTGGTACAAAATGTCTGTCCATCCAGTAAGACTTAGAATCTAAGCAAAAGTAGCCTGAATCCAATCATGTCCGAGATACACAGGTCAGGAGCAATCATGAATTCTAACCTATTTGCCCATTCCCTAAATCTATAACACTACGGACAGCACTCTACGGTGATACTACATAAATTAATTATTTCCGGGCACGGTGCTACATCGTTTTGCATGAGACTCAGCTGCTGATGATGATGATGAGAGATTGAGTGAACCCAAGATATTATGGCAGATGGCATTCTTTGACATGTCTCTTGGCCTCGGCAGTTCTTGGACGGCACGGGAGCACTTGAATGGTAGAAGCTACATCATGCACGGCGAAGACTGGAGCCGAAGACGGAGAGGAAGGCAGCTGAAGCCCCGCAAAAACTACATAGACGTGAAGTCGGTTAAAGACTATTGACCTAACTCTCTCTGGCACAATAGATTTTTAGGCCCTATTTATACAAAACTTTGAGGTGTTCAAAGAATGTTTTTTTAATTAAATTTTTGATCTTTAATTAACAGAAATATTTTAGCTATTGTTAGTGGATTAGTAGAGATGGAATCGTTAGATAACTGTCCAAAAATAATTTAAAATCAATTAGCTTTGTTTTAATTTTTACTTTAATTTAAAAATTTCTTTTTAATCATAAAACAAAGTAATGTTCTCACCTCTTTAATTATTCTCGGACTGTCGTCTTCCATCTTGAATGCTTATATACTTATATGAAGAAAATATTTATAAAATAAATAACAAATAGTTAAGAAAAAATACAAAATTATTTAAAGGATTTGCTTGCGCTTTTATATATATATATATAAAAGTTCCGTTAATATATAGGTATATATCTGAGTCGCATCCATAAAAGTCAATGTTTAAAATTAAAGAAAATTTTTATTTGAGATTTATATTTATAAACTTTTATAGACGCTTCTCAGAAATATACGTATAGTTTATATACATGAGACGAAAAAACAGTGGGTTAAGTGGTAGAACAGTGGAGCTCGATTTTGGGCTAAGATCGACTGCTACAATCTTTATTTTTTAAAAGAGTTAGAATTTTCAAAAACATGGATATTTTTCCATGTAGATAGCCCGATAACTTTTACTACATCACTCTTGCATAAAGAAGGATCTGGTTTTTATTCACTTTGGAAGGATGAACAATTATTGTACTATAGATATAAAATTTTAAACTTTTTTGTGATTTTATTAATACATCTCAAATATTTTAATTCCACTACATCATAATAGTTGATGAGTACAGAAAAATCAGATATTTATAATTTCCTAAAGAAATGTTGCTCTTTGGATGAGCTAGTGATATCAAACACATGAATCTTCTCACTCATATTGATAGCTTAATCGGTTTCACTTTACCACTCTCATAATTGTACAGATTGAAACTTTTAATCCTTTTTCTTTTTACTCTTTCTAGAGATTAATACAAAATCCTTTTGTTTCTCCAATGCAATACTCTTATCACTAAATTTACTGCTTGGACAAAACATTTGTAAGTATTGAACAACACTTATGTTTGATCCAATATGGTTTTTTATTCTTATTGTTATTTTTTAAATGTTCTGATATTATTGTTTGATTATATCATTCCCGAATAGTTTTCAAATGAGATGACTCTCAACTACCTACAAACATTTTACTTGAGAAATCTGAAACTTTTTGTTCACTGATATCCACTTGTAAAGCAAAAATAATAACTATTTGCTACATTTAAAAAAAACTCATGTTTAGATATATTGGTATGTTTAATAAGGTAAATAATATGGGGGAGAATATTAAAAAGAACATTAATAAAAGATTGATAAAAGAAAATATAAAAAGAAAAAAAATAGAAAATCATTTTTATTTTAATAAAACAAACTTCTAACATAATAGCTCTAACTGAGAGAATATAATTCAGTATTAAGATTCAAGTTGTAAAGTAGTATTTTTTTCTGATGATTTAAATATCTTATATATAAAATTCATACTTTCTTTGTTGTCTGATTGGTGAATGAATGTTTGTCAATCATTATGTTTATGTAAATGAAGTAATTATGCTATTAAATAAATAATGCTGGGGGGGAATCAGCATAAATGCTCTTAACTACAAAGATATAGTATATATTTCTAGGTAAATGTTTTCATTAAGGTGCATAAGTAGTCACAAATTTCAATTTGTAATTCAATGTTAAGGTACTCTGTACTTTCAATATCTGCCAATCCCCTAATATTGTTCAGATGAATGATATGCTTAGCAATGTTAATGAACTTTTATAAATTAGCAATGTTTTATTAAACATATTTACATTAAATCATAAAAAAATAAAAAAAATATTACAAATATTATATTTAATAAAAAAAATTACAAAAGTGACCAATGTTTTTTTTTTGTATTCTGTTTCAGCGATCTGCAGAAACTGGCACAAATGCTGATTCATAAGGCACTGCATGCTTTCATGGTCTGTAAATCCCTTAATATAGTTCAGATGAATGACATACTTAGCAAATAATAATCGGTAATTATTAATTCAGAGGGTGCTTCAGTAAATATATATTTGAAGTCATAAAGCTATCAAATAGACATATTTTAAAATGTAAATTTTAATTTAGCTTTATTAAAATTCAGAAATTTAGTCATGCAATATTAAAATGTTTTGTTTAATTTACATTAAATCTTTGAAAGGAATTGTTAAAACAACCAATTATTACAAAAATGACAGGCTGAGATCCCGGAGTTTTGTATCCTGCCATAACAATGATTTTTCAATTCTCACATTTAAAATCTTTTGTTTAATTTACATTAAATCTTTAAAATAAATTGTTAGTGCAATCAATTTTAAAAAAAACAATGGTCTTTACAAGGCTGGATCCAGCTGATATTAAAATAATTGTCATAAGGCTACTTATCAAAAGATTAATTTTAATACACAGGCTTCATCATTCTATTCAAATAAACTAATATTAATAACATCTAATTTTAATAACAAAATATGATATATATTTTGATACATTTTGTTTGTAGAATGCTTATTCTTAAAATATCGTAAGGATATGAGAAACATCATTATTTTAATGTAATAAAGTCGGAGCTTTGTAAAATTATTATTTAGATTGAAATAGAGTTAATAGAATAAAAAGTATTTTTTACTTATCACTTTATTTTTTAATTAGAAACTTAAATTATTAGATTAGAAATAATGGCATTTCCTTTAATTCTAGTTAACTTAAACCTTTACCAAAATTCAAATATATTTATCATTTTTTATTAAGCTCCTTTTAATGTTGCTTTCACTTTATTCTATTATTTCAGTCTACTCAAGCATGTTATATTATATCTCTAAAAGTATTGCATAAATAAACACATAATAGCCAGTATGAGAGTATTGAGGAAGATTGAAATGATGTATTGAAAGATCACAATAGATGTTGTGAGCATTTTACATATTTTTGCCAATGAAAAAACCATGTTTGAAGTAAAGTACAGTGATAAATATAATTTATATCTCATATAGTTGAAAATATGAACTTTCATATAGAAATATAATACAGACTATCAACTTTTGGCTATTTTATTTGACAAGATAAAGGATAAAATATTTTAATATACTAGTATACCTCATCAGCAACCAATCACAAATAAGTATGGCCATTCAACTCCAAAAGACAAAAAAACTATTAATTATATCCTTCCAAGCTCATTGCAACAGTAAGCAGTGAAAGAAAAATTAAAGATACTTAGTAAGATTCAAAAACTTGATAACAACATAATAAGATCAAATAATGTGTTCTTCAGCTTCTGGATCTGATGATACTGAATCCATTAGTGTAAGAAACATCTTCAGTGAAATGATCTTGTAAAGTGAAAAAACAGCTACAGACTTTTTTAAAAAGATTTCATGGGAACATTGCTTTTGTAGGATTGGCAGAATTTGATTAATTTATAAAGATTATTTTAAAGACATTTTAACTAAACAAATGCAATATTGACAGTTTCTACTGGAAGAATATGATAAGAATAAAATACAGTGGACAACTACAATTAGGCCAGAGATCAAAATCTTTCAGTGAGAAATTTTTGCTATTGAAAAAATTAAAGATAGTGCCACAAAGACACTAAATAAATTAGCTAAAAACACTTTTTTCAAAAACCTCCACAATATCCTTGTCATATATTCCATACTCAAACAATGTACTCTATCAAATAAATTACTGGGAAGCTTATAATCTTTCCCACAAAACTGAGCAATTATTAGCACTTCAATCTCTTTTTTACTACACAAACAGATTATCCAAAAATTTAAATTCTGGTATCTAGAGGGAAATATCTTGGCTTCCTTCTTACAATGAATTTCGAAGCTCTACCAACCACAAAAATGGAGAAACTATCCAACACTTTTTTTTCATCTCATTAATTGACCTGAATCCTCATTACATCTATCACTGAGTCCCAATCAGTCTCCTCATTACACATCTTAACAGCATAAATAGATGATTCTTTCTTGCTTCAGCTCAACCACTAAAGAACTGCAATCACACCTCTACGACAAAATAAATAAAATTAAAATTAGAGATCAAACTCTCCAATTCCAGTATATATTTAGCCATGTGGAATTTAACTACACTACTTGTAATCATTAGTCATTTAAAACTAGATTATGAGCTTTGCTTTAATATCCAATACTAATCATTAACCATATAAACAAAGGCAAAACTCTCCATACAGTAGTGCCATCCTGTGCTAAACAGAGTAATCAATGGATGCCAGAAGGCTTGTGCATAAAATCCCTATCTAGTGTCTACTCATCCAATATCCCTAGACTAGTTTCTGGCTTGTGGCCACCATCAGTGAGGAGCCTCGGATCTGAGAGCACTGCACCTAGATCTTAGGATCTAATGGAACCCTCTAGCAGCCACCTTTTAACTCTACTTTACTACAAAACTATGAGAATGAAATTGAAAACACAAAAATATTTTCAATCTAAGCTCAATAGCTTATATAATCATATGGGTCTGAACTCAATTCAGTACCCATACATTTTGGTGTCTTTGGCTCTTAAACAACCATAGCCACCACTATCCTATTAGGCAGGATTGGTGTTAAACCACTAAACATCACATGATCACATCTCATACTAGCATATAAATTGTTGTAAACAAAGGCAAAACTCTCCATACAGTAGTGCAATCCTGTGCTAAAGAGAGTAACCAATGGATGCCAGAAGGTTTGTGCATAAAATCCCTATCTAGTGCCTACTCATCCAATATCCCCAGACTAGTTTCTGGCTTGTGGCCATCATCAGTGAGGAGCCTTGGATCTGAGAGCACAGGATGGCACTACTGTATGGAGAGTTTTGCCTTTGTTTACAACAATTTATGTGCTAGTATGAGATGTGATCATGTGATGTTTAGTGGTTTAACACCATAGTGGTGGCTATGGTTGTTTAAGATCCAAAGACACCAAAATGTATGGGTGCTGAATTGTGTTCAGACCCATATGATTATAGAAGCTATTGAGCTTAGATTGAAAATATTTTTGTGTTTTCAATTTCATTCTCATAGTTTTGTAGTAAAGTAGAGTTAAAAGGTGGCTGCTAGAGGGTTCCATTAGATCATAAGATCTAGGTGTAGTGCTCTCAGATCCAAGGCTCCTCACTGATGATGGCCACAAGCCAGAAACTAGTCTGGGGATATTGGATGAGTAGGCACTAGATGGGGATTTTATGCACAAGCCTTCTGGCATCCATTGATTACTCTGTTTAGCACAGGATGGCACTGCTGTATGGAGAGTTTTGCCTTTGTTTACAACAATTTATGTGCTAGTATGAGATGTGATCATGTGATGTTTAGTGGTTTTTCATTAACCATATAGTTCATTCATTTAAAAATTAATATATAATAAATCAACCATCGAATCAAATACTAATCCATAAAACGTTTTAAATGTAACAGAACGTTTCATGAATTAATAAATTCTCCATCATCTATATATAATATTTATATGTACACGGATATGCACTATTAACCTCCTCGATAACCAACTAAAGTCTAACGTGTGTATACGTAATGGGTACTGTACATATAAACTAACATAAATCTTGTAACACATATTTCATTAATATAGATTATGTTAAAAATAATGAAAAGTATATCTCTCTATCTTTTTTATTTTCTAAAGATTAAATCTCGATAACTGTAGTGGCTTCTAATGTACAAAGTTATTCAGAAAAAAATATTGATGAAGCTGTTTTTATTTCCTAGCTATCTAGCAGTTGAGATGAAAATATATTTTGCAACGGAACAAAATAAATAAAAAAAAATGCTGGACATTTTGGTATTATATGATCACATGATTTCCTAAATAATTTTCCAAATTGTTATCAGGCAAGAGAAAAATATTGGTCAATACTTACTATTTGATGCAACAAAATTCTTTTTGAGATAAAAATTATGTTGCATTAAATAAAAGGTAAACTATACTATTTATAAAATCCTCTATAAGTTTTTTTTGTAATTAAATAACTTAATAACTTCCATATAACCATCATAATAAAACAACCATGATATAAATATTCTCATAATGATAAAAATGTTAAAAGATTTGTTTACAGAAAGGTTAAATAAAATAAGAGTATCATCTATTGTATTAAAACAATACCCCCCTCGACGCCCCATGTATTACGATTTTTAATTACAAGTAATGTAATGCTATAGATACTGAAATTCACAGATAATATTACATGCTAATTTTTGTTTACTTTTTTCAACTGCAAAAAATGTAAACCTACTTAAATATGTACGTGCATTTTAAACACACACATATATAGATGTACATACATATGTTTACATATACAGATACTAGTAACACTAGTGTTTCACTGGGCAGGCACTAGAAAATTAATCGTTGAATTTCAATATATCGCCATGAGTCTGGTACACATCACATCATATTTAAAACAGAAAGAGTACATATAATGAAGTTATGGAAGAATAAATATGAAAAAAGTGATTATACAGAAAGTGAATTATTGGTTTTTATGCTGGGTTTGGGAAAAGATAAGGGTGATTTAGATATAAAGATTATAGAGTTGACAAAGATTATGTTGTGGAAATGGGATGGGGCAAAATATGGAAAAATTTAGAGTGAGGAATGCAAAATAAAGTGGCTAACAGATTTATCTGGGCATAATTGCTGAGATATTCTTGACTTCGTTTAAGGAGAAGCCACAATACATCACATCACATCATCACTGAAAGCGCTTGGGGAAATAATATTAGTGTTAAATATTTTTTGAATTTTTCTGCTCTGGTTGTTACATTTTATATGCTACAATAATTTACATTATTTGACAGAGTTATTGTGATATTTATTTATTATATACAGACATCATACAATTCAACTATTACTAACTTTCTTTTCTGAGTCAACGAAATATCTGCTAATTAATGAATATACTCACAGAGAAGTTAGTTGTTCTAATTTTAATACTCAGCTTTATTGCTGCCTAGCATGCTTTCAATATATTCAGTATGTTATACTCATATAACACACACATATGTTTCAAAAGGAATTTTATTGATTAAAAAAACTTAATATATTGTGATAGGAATGGAAAAAGAAAACAATATAGAGAATTTGATACATTTATAATTTTTAGTAAAAATAAAACATTACATATTATTAAACATACAAAATTGTAATGAATATACAAGACAATAATAATAATAATAATAATAATAATAATAATAAAAGAGAAATTATAGTTAAAACATCTCACTATAGGTTAGAGCATTGTTGAATAAGTAACCATGTAGTTACACATATATCTGGGGGAATAATTCTTTTGACTCTCTGTTTAATTGTGTCTAGTTTATTTTTAAATGTGTTTTTTTTTTCATATGTCATAGCATCGGCCGGGACGCGAACCCACAATCGTCTGCAACCAACTACTTGCTTGCATGGTGGCTGCGATACCTCTCGGCTAACAACGCAAGTATTATTGTTATAAAGAAATAAGCAGCTTCTACACCACAGGGCATAAAGTATGAATGTGGTGGTCCTTATCTCTGTAAAGCAAGCTTTTGGAAAAAAATTAATTATCGATTGCATTGTACTATTATTTTTCTGAAATATTTTGTGATATATGGCCATCATCATATAGGCTACTACACTTAAAAAATAGATGTTTTTGATCTTCTTTTTCCTTGAGACATAATTGGCATATAGTTTCTGTGTTGACAAGATTTCCCTTATACCTCAAAAAATATAATATAGGCAAAGCCCAATATTTGTTTTACTTAAGCGTCCAATACTTAAATCTTCTGATCAGCTGTCTATTACTAATGCTAAACATTGGAGAGTCACCCCTTCATTTAAGTTTGGATATATAAGAGCATGAATTCTCCAATATTGCCCTTTTTTCTTGTGGGAATGTTATCTTAATATTTGTCATTAGGTTAATTGGTGCTAAAATTGTTTGAAGATGTTTTGTGTGTGGAGGAAGCTTATCTGTGTTGGTATTACCTTAATATTACTCAGATTTTAAAAAAATCTTATAATGGCTGGAACAATGTTAGTACATTTTTGGACCTATAAATATAAATTGAGTGTAATCCTAATGCATTTTGAGCACTATGAAGTTATAATTTTCTGAGTGGAATTGCAAGGATTTTTTTTCCTTTTTCACAATGAATAAACATTTGAGTTTAGGTAAGTAATATGTTATCTTTGTGATGATAAACATGTTGAACAAGAGATATCTTAGAATAGACTGAGAGGTATGCCTTTGAAAGTGGTGACATTAGGTGTTCTGTTGATTGTAGAAATTTATTTTGTATTTGCTTTCACATAGTCATATTTCTCCGATAGAAAGTAAAACTCAAATAAGTAGTTGGTAAACCAAGAAATGTGTCTGCATACAATTCAAGTTTATGGGAATTGGTAAATTCCTTCATGCTTTTTATTAATATCAGAATTTCTGTTATTGTTGTAAGAAAGATTGTAATATTGTCCATTTATGCTATGCAAGATATACTATGATCTAATGTGGAAATATAGATGTTTAGAAGATATTTTTCTATGTTTTTAAGGAATTGGTTTATGTAAGTTGTAAATAATAAAGACTAAGCAGTGATCCTTGAGGTATTGATTGACTTGGCTTAAATGAGAAAGACATTTTTACATTTAAAGTAATATGTACATTTCTGTTTAAAAATAAATGTGTAAATATATATAAAATAGAATTAGATATCTTAATATTTTTTAGTTTGTATGAGAATATCAATTGATATAGTACCAAAAGCTGTTTTAATTTTGAGCCATACTACATTGGCTTCTATTTCTTCACATTTTGCACTGTATCAATGATTGTCTTGAATAATAACATCACTTGTCCTGTTGATGATCCTTTTTTACCAAATTGTGACTACGATAGCAATGATAATTGGTGTAGCTCTATCTTGATTTTTCATACCTTTTGAAGTAATTTGATTCCTAATGAACCCATGAATATTGGTCTTATATTTTGCATTGTGGGTGGTAATATATTTTTCTGTGTGAATGGGACAATTGCTATTAGATATAAATTGTGAATTTCATAAATATCCTTTGATAGAAAATTATCCATGTCTACAAGATATTTTAAGGTGAATTGACTTAAGTGTTTAAATACTTAACTTTGGTCTACCCAACAAGCCTGATGGGAAAATTCAGACATATTTTCCAAACCTTGTAAAAAAATCTTGTGGGTTGAACAATGCTTGTTCATCTGTTGTTCTAAAGTAATTATATGGTGGTTTGAAAAATCTTTCTTTCTGTAATTTACCTTTGAAGGGTGTATAGATTAAAATTAGCCTATTATCACCAGTCACAATTATGTTACCAATTAGTAAAGCAATAGAAACCATAGATATAGGCAGGTGACCTAGTGCCCATCTGATATATTGTCTCAGCCAAGTGTATGATTGTGTAAGAAAGAGCTTTTCTTTTACTGTGTGTGGCAATATATTCTTTTAGTACATGTCAATTTATAGAATTTTTAAATATAAATTGATTATTATGCACACTTTATAATTCTTTTGTACATTTCATCAGTGTCTTGTAGGTGACACAATAGACCTAGTAACATAGTTTATAATGTGTGAAATTATTTGCGTGAATGATATCCAT
The DNA here is from genome assembly GCA_028023455.1 of Epiperipatus broadwayi. NCBI lineage: Eukaryota > Metazoa > Onychophora > Udeonychophora > Euonychophora > Peripatidae > Epiperipatus > Epiperipatus broadwayi. The sequence goes on from JAQFVV010012717.1 coordinate 178,456, forward strand.
CTTTGTACAGGGTTTAGTAATTTATCTTTCTGCTTGGCAAGTAGAATATAAATTTCTGAATATAGAAATTCTGTAATTATTGTACACAATAATATCCTTATTGTTTTATTGTGTTGTATTGGGTGGAATGTATAAATTAAATCTAGAATTGCTATTATTGCAGAGTGGTCTGAGAATGGTACAGGGACTAGTTGAGGTTTAAGTAAGTGATGTAGTAATGGTGAATTAAAAAACTAAATCAATCAGTGATAAATATCTGCCATTGTTAAATGAGACTGCATTATTTGATAGAAACCCTTCACAATTTGGCATAAATATATGTACAACATGTTGAAATCTTCCATCAGCAAAAAGTAAAAATCATGCAAATAATGAATTTATTATTTGAATGATTCTACTCATTGTTTTATGGTTTGGATGAATATATACAAACACAATATTTAATCTTATGGTCTTTTTATGCATAGTAAGTATAAGCAAATGGTCATCTATGAATAATACTGTAAATGAATTAAATTGATAAGACCTCATAATAATCACTCCTGTGCTTCCTAGGGTGTCGATGCCATTCTTGAAAAATTGAGTAGCCCACTCTGTTAATATAAACAGAAGTACCAATATTTCTGTTTCCAGTGAATCACATGTATATAGTTGCACAATGTCTAGTCATTTCACTACTTGGAAATTTTTAGGAATTAAATTTAATCCTCTAATATTTAGCATATTTATTCTAAGTTTTATCATGTGTATCTACTTAATCTATATTTAAATAATATTTTAATTTGCGAAGCACCAATAGTTGAAAATTGAAATAAATCCAGATCCTGCCAAATCTCTAGTGCTCATTACAACACATAACTGACAGCCAATCAGATGTCAAGGATAGCCATCTGCCCTTTTTTCCTAAAATCTTTGTTGTGTGTTTAGGTTTGGATGTTATTTTAGATGGCTATCCTTGACATCTGATTGGCTGTCAGTTATGTGTTGTAACGAGCACTAGAGATTTGGCAGGATCTCGATTTATTTTAATCTATATTTGTAGCCTTAATTTTCAATGGAAAATCTAAATAATTTTAATTTATCTATTTTTAAAATGTATCATTGTGTTATATTATTAATTTGTAGAACCAGTACTATAAAAATGTTGGTGTGTGTGCTGCACAATTACTGTTGTTTTTATTATGAGATGTATCTACTATTTGCATGTCTGCTACACCATTTTCAGTGACTTCTGAAAATTCATTATTCATATTCAAAATAGTTTTTATTATTATTATTTTTGGGGGGTGTCCTATTTTTGAAAAAATATCTTTGTTTTTGCTGACTTCTTCCATTGCATTTTGTTCCTTTGGTCTCAGTTTCTTACTGGATAGATGATCCACTTTTCTTTTATTAGGTTCACTATTTGGAATTGTTAATACTTTTGGCATACACAATGTTAAACTGTCATTTACTTCTCTTAATGTGTTATTTATAATAATAGACATCGTTGAGTTACTTGTAGCATAATCTTCATCTTGTTTATCTTTGAAGTTATTATTTTTCTTATGATGTTAATCTTTGATTATTACTGGAATATTTTCTAAGATTATGATTATAATATCTGTATCAATTTTCTGTTTACTTAGAGTATATTGATTTCTGAGTGTATTAATCATGTTACAATCCTTTCATTTCACACTGAGATAGTTTATGACTAAATGTCCATGAATGCCACACTAGAAACATTGGGGCTTAATATCTCTAATAAATATTAATTATGTTACTTCCTGATCAATTGTTTGTGTAAATATAGTATGTGGGTTTGATGTTATTATGTAGCAATAGTCTAAATTTGTAGCTATTTTCAAAAATTGGTATTGTTGTGTCCTTATGATAAATTGGCTGTAAACTCAAAACATTAGTAAAGGGTTCCATTATTTTTTAAAATCATTTTTGAATAGTTTAGATATGCATTTTTAATATGCCCATAATAATATTTTTCCTAAACTGATTTACTTTAATAAGCATGTAGTTTCCAACAGTATTGGTTTGCCTTTTGAATGTTAGTGCTGCATATAATACTTCTCTTGGATATTTACACAGTGAACATGAAATATCTGTGATTCCTTCAGTCCAATTAATATCAGAAGCAGCATCCACAAAAAGTTCAAGACTTTCAATATCTTTCATAATAGTTTTGTACATTCTGATGCAGGAGTTTGTCACTTCAACTGTACATATTATTTAGCATTGTGATTCTTGATTATCATACAGATAGAGAGAAAGAGAAAGTAAGAGAAAGATGATATATCCATAACAAGACTTATTATCATTGATTATCAATCCTTTCATTTTAAATCTGTGGTAAAACTATGTAGGTTATGTGAAATGTGTGGTTGTAATTAATAAAACAACATGTTCAAAGTAAAAACTCAAAATACAATCCACTACACCCACCTTCCATGTCTATGGCCTAAAACTCAGTGCTATTTGCCAAAAAAAAAAATCCTAAGCATGATTTTATCTCGGCTAAAAATAAATAAATTAGCAATCAGAATTAGGGAGGGGTTTTTTTCTTGCATTTATTTGGCTAATAGTAATTCCAGTTAACCATTCAATTTTGATCAGTAAATGGATATCTGGCTGTTTTTAGTTAGCCAATAAAACATAGGAGCAAATCAAAACATCACCATCCAATAATTGCTAATTCTAGCTTTCTCTTTCAATATTTCTCTTTGAAGACTACCTTTATCCTAATTTAAAGATTGTTTTACCGTTATTTTCTACATGTACAAAAAATGTTTAACAACACAAAGATATATACTATGTCTATAAAGTGTCTGTTAATGGGGTAAGCATACCAGAATATTTTTACTACAGTTTGGTCAAATTTTCTACAGTCACAACTTAAACACCAATACTTCACATAAATTTATGAATGATTGTTACTAATCATTAAATTAGCTCAGATATAAATTTAACTCTCAGTTAAAAATTAATAATAAATCTGAACTTTACACAAACATATAAAATATCTCAACTTCATCTCTTCTTTTTCATGTGTAATATCTTTTACGATATATTTAAAGCATCCAATCCATCTATCTTCACCTATAAGTTTTAAGAGGTTTGTAGTGAAAGTTTTTAAGTATATATTAAAAAGATAAAATTTATTTCAATTTTTTTTATATAATATACATTAGTGCTTACATGTACTATACACTGGATATAATTACTAGTCATTATCAGAAACTCTAGGTTTATTGAATATAGATATATGACACTTTTCCATAATATTTATTATTTATCTGTTTTCTAATACAAATATATAAAGCTGAGTGAATTCAATTTAGCATTTTAAATTGTTAATAATCCATACTTTATATCTTCCTCTTTTGTTTAAGAGAGATAATAAAAAATTGAAGATCTCTACTTAGAAACTAAGATTCCTAAGGAGAGACTTTTTTTTATCATCTTCAAAAAAAAAATCAGTTATTTTTTTATTGTATGTCTTTTTAGTATTTGTATTTAGTGAATTCTCAACAGTGTTTTATAGCATATCTTTCAGATGTCAAATCTCTTCTCATTGGAGCTATCGTTACTATCCACTCTGCCATAGAGTAACAAGCAGATGGTAATATGAGATTGGGAATAGTTAAAGCACAGCAATGTTGTTTCATTTTTTGAAGATGTTACTTTAATTCTACCAGAAGTTTAAAAAGAAATATATGCATATAATTATAATATATTTGGTGTTATTGCTAAAACTAAATTATAAAGCCTGATGTTGAGATCAAATAGTAAAGTATGTTTGATGATTCCGTTACCCCTCCCAAATAAAAAAAAAATGTATTTAAATGTTTCTATATAGTAAATATTCAATCAATAAAAGTTTGTCCACAAAGTGATCCTATTCATGAATAATTATAAGGTTTATAAATAATTCATTAATTCAGAAGTCTTCCTCCTATAATAGAGATTTTTTTTTCCATATGTCAAAGCATCGGCCTGGGAAGCGAACCTGCGACAACTGTTTGCAAGCAACTGCTTGCTTTCAAGGCAGCTGCGCTGACTTCTCGGCTACCAACGCTTGACAGAAAATTGTTTTTGATACAGAATTTGCTTATTAAAAGAAAGTTTTATCTGTTTATAAAAGTAATATATTAAATTCTCTGGCCGTCAAAAAATACTCTTTATGCATTAGAGGTAATATAAATAATACATCAAATAGATAAATGACTTTTAATGATTTCCCCAAAGAATGAAGTACTTAATCGCTTCATATGCATTAATGAACTTTCTTACTGATAAAATGCAACATAGAGCTACAATCTATTTGATATAAGGTTTTGAATAAAATCTTTAGAAAAAATTTTGTTGCAGAATTTACTAAAAAACAATATCACAAGATAACATATAAATAGGCTAAAGAATCGCTGTATTAAATATGAAAATGTTGTGACTCACATATTAATTTGAATAGTCACAATCAAACTTGTATTTAATTTGTTTCTCTCTGCCTCCTCTCTTTTCATCTGTGTTTTTTTGTCTTTTCCTGTATCTGTTTTTCTGTATTTCTCTTGCCTATTTCTGTTGTTTTTTTTTTCAGACACTCTAAAGGAATATGTCTTTCTCCCTTGCACCCTCTCCCCCTCTGAAATTAAAATGACTAGATTTTATTTAAGAGTACTTTCATTTTTTCAATATATTTATTAAATACTAAGTGTATATATAATATAGAGAAAATACCAATAGCTCAAACAAGCTCTTAATTGATGTGTGGTAAGAGAAAATATTTAAAATCTCTATCTGGAATATTCTTATCCCCAGACCAATTGGTTTCAAGCTTATGGCACACCTCAGTGAAGAGCTAGAACATTCAGAAACTAGATCTAAAATATCATCTCAAAATCCAGCATTTATTTAATATGTAATATTTAAGGAGAAACTCTGAAATGTTCAAACATGAAAATGTCATTAACTTCAGCTATCTAACTTAAATAGCTATATGGGATGGAACCAAATTCAGATTTACCATATATTAATAGCCTTAGCATTGCCAAAGTCTTAAAGGTAAAATTATAATAACCAGTAAAGCAAGTCATATATTTGTAAATACAAACTCGTAAAAGCAATGTCACACTGTGATCAAGGCAGTATTGCAATAATTTAAGATCTCATTTTAAGAAATGTTTTCTTAAATGATTGTTATACATTATCTTGTACTGAATTAATCTCTTATTCAAATCTTAAACTGTATGCTTTGGTTAATGTGTAAATTACAATTAATACTCTCTGATAATAGTGTAGTGATGATGATCCAAACAAAAGAAATGCAACTTTAAATACTTTGTTTAGCTTTTAAACATTAATTTTAATAACATATTATTTGCACAATCTTTCAATAATTATTTTGAATTACTAAGCAACTTAATACATAACAATATTAATAACATTATATAACAATATAACACTGGAACATTTCTATTCCTCTTTATTACAATTAGATATTTAAAATTAAAAACTCCCATCTCATACAATATAGTGTTGTTGTGGTTATATTTAACTTTATTTCTTATATAAAAAAATCATAGGTATTTATTAAATAATCATTCCCTTTTTTATGGATTTGATTTACACTCATTACCCCTTAAAGATTATATTGCCAAATATAAGATTTAAAATATGGATTATTGTTTTATTTCTTAACTAAAATGATCTCATTGTAATATTATGAAATATTATATATTTACCTGTGTTTAGATTTTATGATATTTATCATTTAATTTTTCCTTTTACCTTGCACTAAGAATATATTAATACGATCCTTATGAAATCATTCGTTTTCTGAGATCACAATCCATTTTCCTACCGCCATATATCAAACTCTATAATTAAATACAAAAAAAAAATGAAATGTTGATACTATACAGTCTTAAATATGTCAACTTCTTTTTTCTTGAACTAATTTCCATTTACAATTTATGATATTAAGCTAAATATTGATAGAGCAGTCTTTGGTGCATTCTAAAATAAGAAATCCTTATCTTTCTTTTATCTAAAGAACTCAGATATTAACTTCTTATTTTAAGTTTATATCTGTTTCATACATTTCTTATAAATAATAGCCTATAAAGAATTAAATCAGAATTAGTTATGACTCTACTACAATTATATTAAAGATAGTTAAATGTAAGATCAAACTTTAAATACCACCATTTATCATTTTCAATATTATATTCATGCACAGACACATCCCATTTTCTTTTAAAACATATATATAACTACTTTTATGTGTATATTTCACTAGCTTATTGTTTATATCCATTTATTTTAATTATCTGGCAATATTTAATAAAATAAAAACTTTAAACAATTAATCACATAGATAGATAAATCAAATTAATTATTAATTTTTTTACCCATTGACGTATGCCCTCCCCCCATATTGATAACGATTATTTTAAAGTATAAAATTAAACCATATACAAATATAAGTTTTTCGTTTTTAAAAAAAAATGCAAGTTCATATTTAAAAAACTTTAATTTTTAATGTTACTCCAATCTTTCCAAACACTTCAGACTAGTTATGCATCAACATTCCTATCACTTCTGTTCCTTTTGTTTTTTCTCATCTAAGAAAATTACCAAAACTATAAAATCCCAACTCCAACAGGTTATTTACAATGTTTTGGTTTCCTTTTCCTTTCTTAACAATCAAAGATTATTTTCAATTTGCATAGTGTATTTTATTAAATACACCTGGGTCTCGTTTTATGTGGTAGATAGGTTCTTCAGAAAATGTGCACAAAAGAAATCACACAAAAATAAATGTAACTTACCTAGAAAAATGGGGGATAGGTGCGGAAATTTTCAGAAATTTGCATAAAAGCAAAGCAGCAAGAAAAAATTCCTTTAAAATTCGCATTAAAAAAATAAGAAAATAAAGTATGACTAATAAAAAAATTCAAATATTTGAAAAAAATTAATACCCAACACCTTTTTTTTACTTTTTTTATTAACTACAATATTTAATTTTACATTTTTTCATACATATTTTAATCATTACCGCTAGTTGACAATTTGTGTTGTTTGTGAACTAGTAAGACATCAGATTCATGAAGTGATATACAACTAGTGCCACTTTCTGTCTTGTGGTGTTTCTATATTAAAAAAATAAAATCGCAATCAAAACAAAAGATTATCATTAGAAAGATTATTTTCAGTTTACAAAGTCAATAAAATCTTTGTTATTATTTATTTTAAAAATCTAAAAAAATATTTGTTTCTGTTATATCTAACAAAATATATTTTAAAAGTTTAAAATTTTTGAATATTTATTGCAATATTTTTATACGGATGGATGTATAAATCTATTATTATTTACTCATTAGTATAAGTAGGTTATTTACATAGAAGCTAAGATTTTAAATGCAGCTTCAGACCATATTCACGTTAGCTGCTAATATAACATATTTTTAAAAAAAAAAAGTATTTCAAGTCAAAATAAGTTATTAATAATTTAAATTTCTTGATATCTAATAAATATAGTGAAATATGAAAGATGTTAAGAAGAAACATGAATCGCATAACTTCAAAATCACATTAAAATAATCTGCATAAAATGAGACCCAGGTGTACTTCTCACATTTATTATAGTTCAGTCTTTGCATTATTCCTTATATATATATATATATTGTAACAGTCAAATCTGTACATTCGCGCAACAAAATCCAGAACTTTAGTAAATCATACCAAGGCTGACCAGCATAGAGTGGTACTAACCACGTTGTCTGATATAGCCCCAACTCCTTTACCAATGCTCAAAGATTTACCACCTTGCGAATGACACATATAAATCCACAGCAGCACTTCCCTTATCACGTGCTGGCAATAGCACAACAGTAAAGCACAAGACTAGGATAAGTTGATTTATTAACAAGTATAGCTATATAGACGATGTGTGTGGCAGAACATAATTATAAAAATATGGATTGTGATTCTTAACTAATGATTAACTAATCAATAAAGACTTACCAATGACCAACATTGAGACATGACACAGAAGTTAAATTTAAACACAATTTAATGAAAAATAAATATTAAAATTACTAAATTATAATGATGACTATAACTTGGCTATAGGGGTTATATCACACGCAGGTGACTAAGTTAGGGATACAATTTCTTATTTGAGCTTGGGATTCACACACAAGTGATGGTTGGAGTCATAATCATCTATGGTTTGCCTAGTTACATATGGCTTTAATTTAGATATACATTTGGTTCAATGAAAATCACTCACAGGTGACATTAATCATTTTGGTTAGTTACATTAGGTTTATTACAAATACATATATCACTCGTAGGTGATAATTTAATTGTTTATGTAGCAATTCTAATCACGCGCATGTGATTGTAGTTTGGATTACACATCATTTAATTGAGTTTGCTACATATAGATATCACTCGCAGGTGATTAAGAAATTATACGTTTTAACATTTATATTTTCATGAGCGTTAATATTACATTATAGATCGCAGTTAATTTACTCATGACCATCTATGCCTAGTTCATGCTATATAATGGGGTCTAGATCCGCTCTAGAGCTAGCAGAAGTGATTATACACATTGATAAAGAATGATATTCTATTAAACAAGAATATTTAATACTCTCTATATAGTTTATGTGCTTATAAAATTAGACTCGAATTCAGATCAAAGCTGAAAATACAATTACTATGGCGGGATGAACTGATGATTGGCAGTCAGACTTCAAATACCATGGCGTATAGAAAATATAAAGTCTGTTATAGCCCTTGCGTGTCGAGTGTGCCTTTTTATGAGATTTTTACCAAGTAACGGTTCTCTTTTCACCGTATTCATTGCTGTGTAAATAAACGACCTTTAGTCGGCTGATCGAGCAATTTATTTGAGTGGGAGTCTTATGCTCCGTTCCTAAGGATGCAGAATGGGGAGGTTCGAACCTGTCCACCATTTTGAAGAAGAAAATTGCCCGAACTAAGAGTAATGGTGCAGCGCGACCATGTACAAACCATTAAGGAATACAGCAACAAATATATATATATATACGCCGTAGCATTTAAAAACACACTCGCACCACTGACCACATTATATAATTAAAATTTAATGACACTAAACACTAGTTTCCTTCATGAAACTACCGTATATCAGTTCATTAGGTAGCATGTATAATTATGCTATTAAGGAAAAACTTGGAATCTAATTTATAAAGCTATCTCTATAGGAATTTATGACTCTGGAAGAAAGTACAGCACATTATTGGGCCTTAAGATCCAAAGTTATAGCTCTGTGCTGTATCTCAATCACTCCAGCTAAACATTAGTTTAATATCTCGAAAGCGAATCTATCTTAAAACAGCTTTACGCTTTTTAATTAACTCTTAAAACAAGCTATTTTAACCCTTTCAAAACGGACTTCTTTTGCATCCTATTATTCTCTAGGTGTGAAGCTATAGTGGCTCCTCACTAAGCATTTAGTCAGTAGTAAATTCCGCTTTAAATAACTTACAATGGAAAATCATAAAATGGCATAGGTTTACTTAGAAAGAACGTATGTTTAACGAATAGATATCTAAAATTTGACTCTGTCTTAGCATAGTTGAAAAATGGAATTGCAACGCAATTCGTTTATATCTGATTGACCCAGTTCAAGACAAATTTAAGTTGTGTACACGAATTAATTAAGGCAAATATTATTATTATATTAAAATATGTAAAAGCACATATCATTAAGTTATAATACGTAAAATAATCTAGAAACTTAATTATCATTCTAGAATGAAGCATTTAAAATTAGACACAATTTAGAATAAAGCATTTAAAATTATACGTAATGAAATTTATAATAATTAATTTAAAATCAATCATTTTAAGCAAGTCACAACTAAATAAGTCAGAAAACTATAAATACGTTGAACTAGATCAATCGGAGTTAACTTAGCAAACCAACACATAAATTAATAAATACATAGAGTACGTAAATCAATAAATATGATATTAACTCAAATTAGTTATTAAACCAAATCAAACATTAAATCAAATGTAAATGCAAATCAGATTAAATGTAAATCAGGCAAGATTTTAAGGTGAAAACAAAAGAAATCAAAATTACATTTAGTAGTGGATTTAAAGAAAATAAAGAAATCAAAATTACATTTAGTAGTGGATTTAAATTTACACTATTGCTATGGCCATAGAGCTTAAATTTAGCTAGCTTTAGGAATTATCGCATTTTATCCGAGTTATTACTCTTTAAGTAGAGGAAAGTTTTTACCGGGCTCTCTCTTTTTTCTGGCAGCTGGCACTAGTTCATATTGAAAGGCTGGAAACGGGTTTTTGCTCATCACACGGCTTCTCCTCTTGATGTTTCCCGCACATGGTAGACTTGTTGAGTCGGAAGGCAAGCAAATTTGCCTCTACTCCAATTTCATTTTAATTCATAAATTTTAAATGTACGTGGTTGAATAAAAATAAAACCCGACTAATTTCAAAATGGCCGCAGAGGCATATATATTCAACTTACCCTCCCCCCCTCTTCTTGGTTTTAGTAATTTTCTAGCTTTGTTTTGATAATTTTTTCGCTGTATTCATAGAATCGTATAATTACTTTGTTTTTATTTCTCATAACGCAGGTTTACATCCGGTCATTCACTATTTCTTTTTAATTACGCAGGATAATTTATCCTACAGGTTAGTGTTACTTTTTAGTTTGGTAATTAGGTTACGCTAAAGGGGGAAAGATTAAATTTTATAATACCAATTTTTCGAAAACAAATCTATAAATGGAATTTTATAATACCAATTTTTCGAAAACAAATCTAAATGGAAAAACATCTGGTTATATATGTAACTTGATTATTTAATTTAGCAATATATGCAGAAATATACAATAATTTCAAATATTAATTTTCTTTAGAATAAATGTTTTAAATAAATAAATTTATAATGTTTTAAATCTGTTAACATTATTCTTTCCTGCATATATGTAGTCTCTCGTTACACATACAATGCAGTTTTCATTAATTTACTCCTAGAAATATATATGTGTGTGTGTATATGGGTTTTTACATATACGGATACACTTTTTATCTTGTAGGCTTAAAATATACGCACACATACATAACTAATACCTTTATATTTAAATCCAGCCTGATTTGGATACAATATTAACTGTATATACGAGAATTTGGTGATAGATACTTATATAGAAATACTACTATAGTGTATAGTAGGTGAAACAGGAGAATTGACAAAGTTGACTGTTTCAATATATATATATATGTCAACAGATGGCGTTCTACCAAAAACACCGTCAAGCGTATGTTTACATAAACATCAGAGCAAGCATTCACTATCTCTAACTTTAATTCCACTTTCAGATCATGATTTCAAGCTATTTGCTATCATCAGTGAAAGACAGGAATAAGAAACTAGATCTAAACACATACTCTGAGCGTTTATGAAACAGTTTCTATTCAGCTTGCAAGTGTGAATCTTTTAGACACGTAATGTCTTCAAACTCAGCATAACAAGCCAGATAGCTATATGGGTCTGATCTCAGTTCAGCATCACCACATTGCCTCTGCAATATATATCATTGCTAGAAAGACCTCAAAGGTACATTTATGAAAAACAAAAAACAAGTTAAAAACTTGCTAACGCTTGTATATATGTCAACAGATGACGTTCTACCAAAAACACCATCAAGCGTATGTTTACATAAACATCAGAGCAAGCATTCACTATCTCTAACTTTAATTCCACTTTCAGATCATGATTTCAAGCTATTTGCTATCATCAGTGAAAGACAGGAATAAGAAACATGATCTAAACACAAACTCTGAGCGTTTATGAAACAGTTTCTATTCAGCTTGCAAGCGTGAATCTTTTAGACACGTAATGTCTTCAAACTCAGCATAGCAAGCCAGATAGCTATATGAGTCTGATCTCAGTTCAGCATCACCACATAGTAGAAGCCTCTGCAATATATATCATTGCTAGAAAGACCTCAAAGGGATATTTATGAAAAACAAAAAACAAGTTAAAAACTTGCTAACGCTTGTATATATGTCAACAGATGGCATTCTACCAAAAACACCATCAAGCATATGTTTACATAAACGTCAGAGCGTTAGCAAGTTTTTAACTTGTTTTTTGTTTTCATAAATGTACCTTTGAGGTCTTTCTAGCAATGATATATATTGCAGAGGCTTCTTCTATGTGGTGATGCTGAACTGAGATCAGACCCATATAGCTATCTGGCTTGCTATGCTGAGTTTGAAGACATTACGTGTCTAAAAGATTCACGCTTGCAAGCTGAATAAAAACTGTTTCATAAACACTCGGAGTTTGTGTTTAGATCTAGTTTCTTATTCCTGTCTTTCACTGATGATAGCAAATAGCTTGAAATCATGATCTGAAAGTGGAATTAAAGTTAGAGATAGTGAATGCTTGCTCTGACATTTATGTAAACATACGTTTGATGGTGTTTTTGGTAGAACGCCATCTGTTGACATAAATACAAGTGTTAGCAAGTTTTTAATTTGTTTTTTGTTTTTCATATATATATATATTGGTCAATGTTATTTATCATTTAAGATAGAGCAGTTTACATCTTCTCTTTCAATGCAGAATGACATCATCTTCAATATACATTTTATATTCTCAAATAAGCTAATGTATATTCCATTGATTTATTCAACTCTTTCTCTTCTCATACATATTTATTCTTTACTAGTTGTCTTCGAAAATTATTTGCTTTTTTATACTTATCTTTTTTTTTTTCATTTACAGTTTTGATAAATAATTCTTTTATTTTCCGAGAAGACTACTATGATTTATTACAAGTATAAATTTAAAATTTTCCTTTTGTATTTGCCTTGTATCACATCTATACATTCTTCTAACTTTTAATCCTTCATTTACCGTATATAAAATTTTATTATACATGAAAGTTATACTAAAGCTAATAACGATCTGTTTATATCTTTTATCCCACTGAAATTTTCATTTTGATACACTTTTATGTGTTACCTTTTAATATTAGGTACACTTTTCCATACACAAATATTTCCATTATTATTCATTACTAATTTAGTTTTAATTATCTTTAAAAATGTATACTTAACTTTGTCAGAAATAATTTTCTTTTTATTCATCCATTGATTTTGACTTAATCTTGTCCAACTATTATGATAGCCATGATGCATAAATATTTCATCTTGTTTATTAATTAAATTATGTATTAAACTAATATATGGTGTTTTCCTTAACAACTTTTCAAGTAATGAAAAAGAATAATAAACTGAAATATATAACTAGAACCATAAATTTCATTTTATATTTCAGGCTAAATTAATGTATTTTCAATGATATAAAAATTATTTCCACTAAATTTCTATTTGTAAGAATAATTTTTATAAAGAATATATATAAAAAGAAAATTATGTTTTAAAATATTAAAATTCCATTTATAATTACAATAATAAAGATTTAAAAAATTATATAGTAAATGCTTTTATTGACCATGAACTAAAAATTATTGTTTCTTCAACCACAATTGGAGTTTTTAGCATGCAGGGATCCAAAAATTAAGTCAATCCATTATTATAAAAAATAGGAATTGACTTAACTAATTTCTAAACCCCCCTTCCCAATGCTTTTATTTCAAGTTAAATTTAAAAACCCCAACTGTGATAGAAAACCAATTATTTGTTTTCTTTTTACTGCATAATCAATAAAGGCATTTAATAAAAAAACAATTTTTATCTCTATTATTTTTAAGTTTTTGAGTATTGGCAAAGTAAATTAAAATATATATCTATATCATACTTTAACTTGACTGGACATAATAAATGGTTGATATTTCTGCTGTAAATTAAAATGTATTCCCCTTATATATATCGCATTTAATATGTGTACATAATAAGTGACTAACAGTATAAAATATTCCTTTAAATTAAAACTTTGATTAGAAATTTTTCTTTTTTTAAAAAAAATGCTTACCAAAACTATATTGTAAATGAACTTCACTTAATACATATAATTTTCCTTTAATCATATATATATATATATATATATATATATCACTAGATATTTTTGCAGTAAGTAGAAACATGTACTCTTTATGTATTAAAATAAATTCTACAAGAACATGTAAATAATTATCAACTATTATGATAATAAATTTTAATATATAGCAATATTTATTACTTTGCTAAGACAGGCTTTTGATACAATGTATTTATATATATATATATACTATATTTAGTATGTGCATATAATTATATAAGATACAATGTATTTATATATATATATATACTATATATAGTATGTTCATATAATTATATAAGAAATCAGTAAGTAATTATGTTTAAAATTGTTGACATACAATCACTTCCACAGAGATTTTCTTTAAAATGTACAAAATTTTTATAAATTATCATGAACTTAAACAATGTTATAAAATTGAAAAAAAAAATCTCTATATTATTCTGTCACAAATCTTATTTAAAGTAAATGAAAGTTCTAAAAATAACTTTTAACTGTAATACATGAAATTATAAAATATTTTTAATTTGTTCCAATCTTTGTTCCATATCTAAAAAAAAACTAGGTGACCTACTGGAAAGATGATTGTCTTGTAGGGATTAGTCTGAAATTATTTGGTTATATACCAAATTTCAAGCAATTCAATTTAATTTAAATATATTAAATATCAATTTTAAAATTTCATTCTAATTTGAAGAAGATCACAGTTAAAAATTATTTTTAGAACTTTCATCTGTTTTAAATAAAATTTGTGAAAGAGTGATATATAGATTTTCTTTTTCAATTTTATAATGTTTAAGTTCATGATAATTTGTGGAAATTTTGTACATTTTTTAGAAATCTCTGTGGAAGTGATTATATATGTCAACAATTTAAAACAGAAAAGTGACTTACTGATTTCTTATATAATTATGTACATATACTAAATATGATATATACACAAAAATACATTATATCAAAAACCTAGCTTAGAAAAGTAAAAAAATAGTTATATATAAAATTTATTACCATAATAGTTGACAATTCTCTACATATTCTTGTACAATTTATTTTAATACATAAAAAATATACATATTAACTTATTGCAAAAATATCTAGTGATATGTATACACTATGTATGGGAAATTAATTTTTTTACAATGCAAATATATTCTTTATTCAAAAAATTATTCTATACATTTACAAAATGTCATGTTTTTATCATTTTTCTGTTAAACCAATGTTCAAGAGATCAGCATGAAGTTGAGTACTACCAATAATTACCTATTACCTGACTATTCATTTGATGGGCTGAGACTGTATCTTTGATTATCTTCAGTTCATTTAATTCTATTTCTCCAACAATATATATATCATAATCACTGGGTAACCACTTAATTGAGGTTTGGAAACATTTGTGAACAAACTAAATCCTGTTTTTATTAAATGTTTTAACCTAGAAGATTTATATTCAATATCAGAAACTTCTTCCTTATCTGGACTGAAAATAGCATTAACAACTTGCTTTAGAAATGATTTAAGCATGGACAGACAAACATCACCCCCACTATCTAAACACAGATCTGATATCTTTTAAATATATTTAAGGTTTAGCTACTACATCAAGGTTGAAAAATATATGCTCAAGCAGTTTGAATCCTTATTAAACTTATCGGCTATTAAAAATCATATAAGTTTGCTGCAGTTAACATCTGGCACTATAAAAGCGTTGTGCTATTTTTGTCATCACAGAATTGATGATTTGCTTGTATTAGAACAAATCCTTTTTACAGTAAATTGAAAATCAGGATACAAGTAGTGCTGTTAATCTGATCATTCAGAAGATTGATAACTATCAAGAATGTGATTTTATTTTTGAAGATATCTTTCTACTTGTTATTTATATATACATTAAAAGGGACAGAATTAAATGCAATGTCTGAAGAAGAAAACAACTTAAAGACAGCTTTAGAGGAAATGTAAGCCTTGTTGATGAATTTAATGATATAAAGATTCAAACTGCTGTTGAGCATATATTTTTGATGCAGTAGTTAAAACTTGAATAGATTTAAAAGATATCGGATCTATGTTTAATAGTGAGAATGATGTTCACCTGTCCGTGCTTAAACCATTTTGAAAGCAACTGGTCAATGCTACTTTCAATACAGATAAGTAAGAAGTTTCTGATATTGAACATAAATCTTCTGGGTTAAAAAGTTTAATAAAAACAAGATTTAGTTTCTTCATGAATGTTTCCAAACCTCAACTAATTAGTTACCCAGTGATTATGATCTAAGTTGTTGGAGGAATGACATCAACTGAGCTGAAGATAATCCAAAATACTGTCTCAGCCTATCAAGTGAATAATCAGGTGATTTTTGGCAGTACTCAACTTCTTCATGCAAAAGATATTCTTAAACATTTGTTTAACAGAAAAATGATAAAAATGTGATGTTTTGTAAATGTATAGAGTAATTTTTTGAATAAAAAATATATTTGCATTGTAAAAAAATTAATTTCACATATATAGTGCGTATATGTCACTATATATTTTTGCAGTAAGTTAATACATATATTCTTTATGTATTGAAATAAATTCTATAAGAATATGTCGATAATTATAAGCTATTATGGTAATAAATTTTAACATATAACCATATTTATTACTTTGCTAAGTCAGGCTTTAGATACAATGTATCTTTGTGTATATATCATATTTAATATGTATAAATAATTATATAAGAAATCAGTAGGTAACTTCTGTTTAAAATTGTTGACATATATAATCACTTCCTCAAGTTTTTAAAAAATGTACAAAATTTTCAAAAATTATCATGAACTTAAACAATGTTATAAAATGAAAAAGAAAATCTCTATACCACTCTCTCACAAATCTTATTTAAAGCAAATGAAAGTTCTAAAAATAATTTTTAACAATACTAGAAATTATTGAATGTTTTTAATATGTTCTACCCTTTGTTCCATATCTAAGAAACTAGGTGACCTACGCAAAAGATGAGTATCTCACAGGGATTAGTCTGAAATTATTTAGTTATACACCAAATTTCAAGCAATTCATTTGAATTCAAATATAGTAAACATCAATTTTAAAATTTTATTCTAATATGAAAATAATCAAAAGTTAACAAATAAGCAAATAAACTGATTTTTTTAACTTCAATAAAAGCATTTAAAAATTATAAAAAAAACCAATAGCTATATTTATAGACACATTTATCTCCTATTCCCCCAATGATTTCCTGTTTTACATTTCCTTGACTTGTATTCTTCTAAAACACAAATATTTTCAAATAAAATTTAACTGTTATCATTATATAAACATTAAAAAGTAAATATTTCATTTAGTGTTACACTAATAAAGAGTAAACAAAATATTTGTGAACTTATAATTTTTGATTTCAAAATTTTAACAAACACTGGGGTCATTCAAGTACAGTGACTAATTTTAAATATACCGAGACTTGCTTTAAAACCATGCCCATTCTTGTTCCATTTTTATTTCACTCTCAATAATATTGATATTTAATGATTTTAAATGGAAATAATATATCAATACATATTTTCATTCAAGTCTTTTTTTATTAAGTGAATGCAAAATCAACAAATGAACATTAGAAATTGCTTTGAACATATTTTTTAAAAATATTTATATAATTTATTAGTATTAATGAGTGTGCTTGGATTTCATAATTTATATATAATGTAAAGAATTTGTAAAAGTTTAGATAAAAAATACTGAAGCAATGGATCTGAAGTCCGATCCATGCTACACAGCCTTCTATAAACTTAGTTAGTATTATAGACCTGAATTAAGTTTATAGTCCAATATCAGCAAGGTTTTGCATTAAAGCTAAAATTAATTATGCTTATTAAATTTGTATTGCATTTAACTATTTCATTTTAAATAAATTCCATTTCAAGACTAAATTTCTGTTAATAAAAATTACTTGTCAAACCTATTAGTCAAACATATATATATGCGTCAAGCATATATATATGAGTTAATGCAAAATTCTGCTGAAATAAAATGCTTATATTATTAAAAGAAATAATTTTGTTTTTTTTTTTTGTTAAAATCTTGTTAAAATATGGCATATGATTTATTTTGAGATAAGCCCGCCAACATTTTCTAAAAGAATGTATATTTTTAATTAATTAGCCCATTCAAGGCAAATTAAAGATGGCCTTCTCTTTCTTTTTTAATTAATAAAATTCAAAGTTTAAAGAAAGAAATTTAGAGTAAAAAAGTAAAAGTTATTTTTAGAAAATGTTACCTTGAAACAAAGGAGCATGAGGGTTTATCAAGATCTAAGATCATACAAACAATAGAAGATAGCTGACAAAGAGGATATAAATAGAAATGAGAACAAAAGACTTGGTCATTCAGAGTTTTCTTGCTGGCGTTCAGATTTCCCTTTTGGAAATTTCATTCAGATTTCTCTTTGGAGAACTCTTTCAGATTTTGCTTGTGAAGATTTTATTCCAAAAAGTTATACAACTGTCATCTTCAAAATCATGGAGAAGTTTGAACATGCTCAAGCTAAAAGTCATATGAATTTGATGGATTCTACTATGCTTGGCTAGGCAAATAAATAGCTTTGCCTATCGCTGAGGTTCCTAAATACCATACAAAATGCCATAGTATCCACCTAATAGTGATCTGAACTCTGTGCTGTGTCTGTAGGACTTTTTGTGAAACCATGCTACATATTTCGATTTTCGTTGTCTAGACAAATACCTATCGATGGTTGGATCAAGCCACGATGACGCCGAACAGGAGCAAGGAACCAGGACAGTAATCATATCTCTCCTCCATTGAACTATTTACTTTCTACCCTTTTGTTTATACCTTTCTTAATTGAATTATATTATGAATTATTTTATTTAATGATATTTGTAATGTAACCATTTTATTAGACTAGTCTTAAATATATATATATGTGTGATCATCTATCTATATTCAACCTTTTTTCCCCCTTCGCTATTCTTCATTACTAACATTTATAAATATTTCATATTCCATTGCGGTTAAGTTTAAAGGTTAGTTTTTTATTTAAATCTCTTTCCAATTTTCATTATATTTGTAAAATTCAATACGAGTAAGTTTCCTTTTGTTTGCCAACATGATCTCCTCGATAACGCTTCTTTTGTCCGCCACTAGCTTATTACGTATATCAGATTTAGCTATATATGTTTTAAATAATTTTTAAACTGTCTGTTTTTAGCGCAAAGCAATTAGAAAATGCTTTGCGAAAGATTTTTACTATTGTACTTTATCGAGGAGATTCAAGTTGCCAATTTTATAAAAATTGGGAAGAAAAGACTTAGACCGCAAAAATATTATATCGTTTAATCTGTTTTTAGTGTCTAATTAGTTTTTCATTAATTTAGGGGAATAGCAGAGGCCATTAAAAACATTCTTAATATTTTAAAGTCATTAATTAAACATATTATTTAACTATCAAAAGCTTGAGTTTCCTAATTTTATTATAGTGCTTTATTTTACTTTTCCAATGATCCAGGCACACAAAACACATGTTTCTTAGTACTTTTATTGCACATTTAACTATTTAGCTCCGTAGGTGTTCCCATCCATGTCTCTACCTCTGTTGCTAAGCTTTGTGGCCGGGGAGAAAATAATTTATGTGTGTCTCAGATAATGTTGTTTGTTCATAATTAGCCTCAAGAATAGGCAAATAGGGCAGAGGTCATAGTATTCTTGATTTAATATCTCGCGTATGGATGGCCTCGAGGTACTTTCGCCTAGTATTCGAACTGGGTTAAACCAACATACATCATCTGACTGTCACAGTTAATTTTTTTTTCCGCATTCTGACGCCAACAACGTGGGCCGAATTTCATTTTTTTATTGGAAGAATAGGAATAGGGGATTTGAAGTAAAAGATATATGTAAAAGTTTTCTCTGAGTTGTCGCAGTGGATGTATGTCATTTTTTAAAAAAAATATTAGTACCCTGAGAAGTTTGTTTTAGTCTAATATAAATATATGTATAATTTTTCCGAGTTTTGTTTCCTAATGTGAGCCAAATTTCATTTTTTTAAATTAATTAACAAGTTAAATGTGTCATAAGGTAAACATTTTTTTTTTCGAGTTTAGTATATATATGAATTGATTATTTTACATTTAGAAAAGTTAACACTCCGTTAGTTGTTTTTATATATATATAATGAGAATAAAAATTCAGAGTTATAGCAAAAAAAATTTTTCCTAATGAGTAGTTTTGTCATGGCCAGTTCGCCATATTTTTTTTGTCGTATAAAGTAGATAGCTTCGATGAAGCGGAAGTGTCAAATATATACCCACCCACCCTCCCTTAAAATAGCTTTCGTACTTTATGTTACTTTAGTACTGCTTAAACATGAGAAGTTTTGAAATAATGTTTTTTTGAATTATAGTGTATATACGGTGTGTTAATATTTTTAGTAAAGAGTACAAATAGATAATAAAATGTTTTTCAGTTTGTATAAATTTTTGTAAAGATCTAAGAGATAACATTTTTCCGTTAATAGAAAGTTTTTCTGAGATCTAAAGTTTGATAAGTTCGAATTAACACGTATCAACGAATGGTGTTAGAAAATTTTTTTTTTCACTTTCTCTGCATTTGTTTCTTTATATGAATAATTTTAATTATGCAAAAAAATTTTTTCACTTTTAAATATTTTGAAATTACGTTTTCGTGCAAACAATATATATAAAATAAGTTTTGTTTCAATAATAGCAAACTTAATTTTCAACTTTATAAAAAGTAAATGCGTATGTTCGTTTTAATAAAGATATAAGATATATTTTTGTATAACATATATGTCAGCCACCTTTAGTTAAGATTTTTTTTCTCAATTCAGATTATGCTATTGAATCATTTATTGAGTAACCGTTAGGTGAAGACCCCTTTGAGTAACACGTTAGGTGAAGCCCTTGTTTTTTAGTGATCGTTTTTGATGAAGACCCCCTTAGTAACCGTTTAGGTGAAGACCCCTTACACTTTAGAGTTGCTGAGTAGCCTGAAATAATAGGTCTATGTCTGCAACCATTGCTTCCTTGTCATATTTGCGACCAGCGTTTACTAGCCTGAAATAATAGGAGTATGCGGTCTGCAATATGACGAATCTTTCTAATAAAATCATGTACATGATAAGAAAAAATATTTGTATAGGTATATCTGTTTGTATATTTATATGTAGTCATATATATGCTTATTTAATGTCGTACATATTCATATATATGGGTGTATATGGTATACACTTCGTTATAGTTCGGTAAAACCCGTTTTTATATAAATGTTTTTTAAACAGTTTTTGATCTCAATGCATGATTCTGTAAAATTGCTTGATAATTGTTAATCTATTTCGGGTTGTGACCAAAATGGTAGTTAGTTTCGATCCCAGGTTCATAATTCGGAGTGGCGGTTATCATGGGATTTTATTTTTATTTTTAATTTTTTTTGTGTGTATATTTTGTTTTGTTAATCGTACTTTAGGCTGTTAAATTGATTTTTTTTGTGTCATGACCAAAATGGTAACTGGTTTCGAACCCAGGTCAGACAAGTTACCTTACTTAGTTGTTATACGTCTTAGACTTAATTAATATTGTCATTTAAAATACCATTTACTTATTCATGCAGAGATTTTTTTTGAAAGTGAAGTGAAAATCAAAATAAATTGTAATCGCATTAAACTTTATAAACCTTATCAATGTGTGCTTGGGTCATTGTCCATTAATATGTATATTTGATATGGCCATTGTCTTGTCGACTGGCACCCCCATCAAATAAATTTGTCGGCAAGTGCAATCTCACATATCGCATTACAAATAAACAAACCATAGGGGTAGATGATCAAAATAACAATGTATGCTTAGTGAGCCAAAATAATTTTAAACATGACATGTATATTTTTGCTTACATATTCCTTGATATATATATATATATATTAATGTAAATGCATTTTTTAGTTGTTTCAGGTGTCAGAGAAAGCCATGTCAAGCTGTAAGTGGGTTATTTTAATTATATTGTGACAAAATAGCAGTGATATTTTAATGAAATATAACAATAAATAAAGTGAGGAGAATAATATGTAGTATAAATATTAAAGACAGACACGGCAGGATTTTATATTTTTTTTCATGTACAAACAGATACATATAGGCATAGGTTTAAGATAGGACCTCGTGAGGTAGGCAAAGTTAATTTCTGAAAACATATAAAAAAAACAGATAGTTGAAACTTAGAATACTGATTTATTTTAGAAAGAACTAAATTTTTTTATATATATACAGAAGGATATAGCTCCTAGATACATGTGATAAAATATACTTATCTAGATTGTTTATAAAAGACTAAAATACGTTTTACAAATAAGGTGGGATTGTTATATAATAAAATAGCCAATAATAGGCAAAAATGGACCAACAGAAGAAAGACGAACATTATGACAGTGATGAGGAGGTAGTGCTCAACCTTCCAAATATGGCAATATATATTCAGAGTGAACAAAAATACGATTTGGAAGATCTCGTCAAAGAAATGAGACAAAAACAAAAGAATGATGAACATGTTCCAAGAATTCATGAATATTACATCACAAAGACTGAACCGTTTGGAGGAAAACATGGGTCTCCAGCAACAACATACTACCAGAACAAAAGTATTGCCAGATGAGGATACTCAGTTAAAATGGCAACATCAACAGAAACAAGATTATACCCAACTTAAATCATTGATGGATAATGAATTAGGAAAGTATATGCATACCTTGGACATGTCAGTCAAGCATCAAATACAGGATGGAGAAGAAAATGGACAGATGAATGAGGATAAAAAGGAAATGAATATTCATCAGCCGATGAACCCAATCCAGGCGCAACAAGGCAACCAAATCCTTATGCCAATAATAATTAATCCAGTGACATCTCCTGTGGCAAAGTTTGTCCATATCCAATGTTTTAGAGGGGAACCGGGTGGAAACCCTAGACACCACCTAGACAGTCTCAAAATGTTTTTTCAATTCCAGAATATGACGGAACAAGAAAAAGTGGTGATCTCCAGTCATCATTTAAAAGAATCTGCCAGAGACTGGTGGAACACTCTATCTATACAACTGCAAACATTTATGGAATATGAGAATGCAATAATGTCGATGTATTGGAATGCAGAGCGGCAGGAAGGTTTGATGTATTCCATAATGCATGAAAGATACTCGGCTAACCATCAAGAGACTTATGCTCAGTTTTTTGTTAGGCAGGTAAATCAAATAAAAGCCCTAAGTGCATTCAATTATCCAGAAATGCAGATACTAAGGATGATTAGGCACAACATGCCACCCTGGATAAGGAAAATATTAATAAGCACTCAAATGCAAGATATTCAAGGCACGATTCGGATACTAACTGACATTGATACGGAAACTTAGAAGAAAACCAAAATGATAGGGCCATGAACCCGTCCAAAAGTACAAGGCAGTATATACCACCGGACCCTGGAAAATTTACAAAGCAAAAAGATAAATATAACTTCTTAGACTAAAAACAACACGGACTCGATTTAAGATACAGGAGATTGAATTATGGATAAACCATTAGTTATATAGTAAAAGAAAGAAAGACTGTTAGTCAGTAACAAATTAAATATTACAGCAAATAAAGAGTAGGCTTGAACTCACCTGGCACAAAATTTTTACCTCTGATCTGAAGCAACAGCATTTTTTTTAACATTTTTTTTTTGCTCACTATTGGGAAATGAAGCAATGGATCTGAAGTCCGATCCATGCTTCACAGCCTTCTATAAACTTAGTTAGTATTATAGACCTGAATTAAGTTTATAGTCCAATATCAGCAGGGTTTTGCATTAAAGCTAAAATTAATTATGCTTATTAAATTTGTATTGCATTTAACTATTTCATTTTAAATAAATTCCATTTCAAGATTAAATTTCTGTTAATAAAAATTACTTGTCAAACCTATTAGTCAAACATATATATACGTCAAGCGTATATATATGAGTTAATGCAAAATTCTGCTGAAATAAAATGCTTATATTATTAAAAGAAATATTTTTTTTTTGTTAAAATCTTGTTAAAATATGGCGTATGATTTATTTTGAGATAAGCCCGCCAACATTTTCTAAAAGAATGTATATTTTTAATTAATTAGCCCATTCAAGGCAAATTAAAGATGGCCTTCTCTTTCTTTTTTAATTAATAAAATTCAAAGTTTAACTCTTTTCCCGCCTCCTATGAGGCTCCTCGTAGACATCTGACGTCACTCTAACTCTGCCAGTTCTTATGCTAAAAAATTTGTTTGATAGGTTTTGAATAGGTTTTTAAAAGTTCTGTAAGATGGTGCCCTCTTCCGAATTATTTTACAAGTAAAAAATAAAAAAAAACGCATTTAAACCTAAACAAAGAAAGAACATCGGTTGTAATTGGTTGTTAGTGAGCTCTCAGCTGAAAAAGACATTCTGATTGGCTGGAAAGAACAAAGAAACCGCCTGATCAAAGAAAATAAAGAAAAACGCTGAGATTTTCATTTCGAATGCAATTTTAAGTATTAAAAAAATATAATTTCAGAAATTAAACTAGTTTTTTTAAAAATATACTAAAAAAACAAAATTATTTTCGAAAAATATTGAAGATTTTAGTAAAAATATTAAAGAAATAATTAAAAGAAATATTTACTTTTCTATAACGTAAAAGTCGACCTTTTTGTTTATATTATAGCTTTTATGTTGCCGAAATTGAATATTTTAGAATAAATAAATAGCAATTTATTTTTGAAAGAACTTTCGTTCTCTTCATAACCTGAAAAATTAGTAATATACTTTTTATAAACGTATCTGAGTTGAATTTAATATTATAGGCGAATATGTTTTAACAATAGGCTTTGTCTTCAGTTTGTGAGTTGGCCAATTAAAAGATTTGATTTTTACCTCATACAACCAATAATATAATTAGCGGTTAAAAGGTTAATAATAAAATAATTTAAAGAAAGAAATTTAGAATAAAAAAGTAAAAGTTATTTTTAGAAAATGTTACCTTGAAACAAAGGAGCATGTGGGGGGCTTATCAAGATCTAAGATCATACAAACAATAGAGGGTAGCTGACAAAAGAGGGTATAAATAAGAGTGAGAACAAAAGCCTTGGCTATTCAGAGTTTTCTTGCTGGCATTCAGATTTCTCTTTGGAGAACTCTTTTAGATTTTGCTTGTGGAGATTTTATTCCAAAAAGTTAGACAACTGTTGTCTTCAAAATCATGGAGAAGTTTGAACATGCTCAAGCTAAAAGTCATATGAATTTGATGGATTCTACTATGCTTGGCTAGGCAAATAAATAGCTTTGCCTATCGCTGAGGTTCCTAAATACCATCCAAAATGCCATAGTATCCACCTAATAGTGATCTGAACTCTGTGCCATGTCTGTAGGACTTTTCGTGAAACCATGCTACATATTTCCATTTTTGTTGTCTGGACAAATACCTATCGATGGTTGGATTAAGCCATGATGACGCCGAACAGGAGCAAGGAACCAGGACGGTAATCATATCTCTCCTCCATTGAACTATTTACTTTCTACCCTTTTGTTCATACCTTTCTTAATTGAATTATATTATGAATTATTTTATTTAATGATATTTGTAATGTAACCATTTTTTTTATTAGACTAGTCTTAAATATATATATGTGGTGATCATCTATCTATATAATTTAACCCTTTTTTCCCCTTCGCTATTCTTCATTACTAACATGTATAAATATTTTGTATTCCATTGCGGTTAAGTTTAAAGGTTAGTTTTTCATTTAAATCTCTTTCCAATTTTCATTTATATTTGTAAAATTCCATATGAGTAAGTTTCCTTTTGTTTGCCAACTTGATCTCCTCGATAACACTTCTTTTGTCCGCCACTAGCTTATTACGTATATCAGATTTAGCTATATACGTTTTAAATAATTTTTAAACTGTCTGTTTTTAGCGCAAAGCAATTAGAAAATGCTTTGCGAAAGATTTTTACTATTGTACTTTATCGAGGAGATTCAAGTTGCCAATTTTATAAAAATTGGGAAGAAAAGACTTAGACCGCAAAAATATTATATCGTTTAATTTGTTTTTAGTGTCTAATTAGTTTTTCATTAATTTAGGGGAATAGCGGAGGCCATTAAAAACATTCTTAATATTTTAAAGTCATTAATTAAACATATTATTTAACTATCAAAAGCTTGAGTTTCCTAATTTTATTATAATGCTTTATTTTACTTTTCCAATGATCCAGGCATGCAAAACACATGTTTCTTAGTACTTTTATTGCACATTTAACTATTTAGCTCCATAGGTGTTCCCGTTCATGTTTCTACCTATGTTGCTAAGCTTTGTGGCTGGTGAGAAAATAATTTGTGTCTCAGATAAGGTTGTTTGTTCATAATTAGCCTCGAGAATAGGCAAATAGGGCAGAGGTCATAGTATTCTTGATTTAATATCTCATGTATGGATGGCCTCGAAGTACTTTCGCCTAGTATTCGAACTGGGTTAAACCAACATACATCATCTGACTGTCACAATACCAAATGAAAAGATGTTAAAATAAATTGTTCTGTGATAATCATCAACAATCAATCTATCATGACAATGATTAATCATAGCAATATTGTGGAATACATGAATATAAAGTATCGCCTCCATTTAATAATTACCTCTTTTTTATACAACATTTTACAAGGTTTTAAACTATTTTTTCCATTTAAAAAATAACAAAATCAAGTCTTTACATGTTAACTTTTTTCCATAAAGCATCAAGTATTTATTTATTCTAGATGGTTATTGAATGTTACATAATTTATGCTGTGCTCTTATATTTTCTCTCTGTATAATGTCTTTGTCTCATATAAGCATAAGTGGAAGCAATTTTTGAATGAAATACATATATTAAAAAGTTAAACTATTGTGTCATGTAATGTGGAAATAGTTCAAAAATATTGACAGCCTATTTCTAGTTTTATCTTATGAAAGCAATTTTTTAATTAAATTCACAAAGTTATGCCAGCATTGCTTATATAGTATCTTGATCTGAATAAATTATACAATACAGTAATTTTGTTGTTATTCAAGAAAGCATTAAAAATATTTTTAAACTATATATCAGATAAGACCAATATTTTAATCTACCCTTTGCTCCGCATTGTGTGTGTATATATATATATATATATTGTAACCAAAATTCCATTAAATATACATTTATTATATATATATATATATATATATATATATATAATAAAAGTAATAAATGTAATGGTAATTAATTATTATATAGTCTTTCAATCCACAAAAGTAATTTTGGTTCCTTAATTCTCCTCAACTGCCATTAAATTCAGAAAACATAATGGAATCAAACATCATCTACTCAAATCCCATGAATCTTGAATTTTAATGTTAGCAGCTTGTCTATTAATTATTCTACTTCTATGTATTAAAATTGTCACCTTAATTATTATTGTTTTCCCTCTTCATGAAGAATCTCAACACTTTCAAGATCAAACTTAAATTTATATTTACATGTCCTTTCATGATCCAAGAAGTCATTAAATCATTATTTTTACTTTTCACATGCTTGTACAAGAATTCATGCTCCTTTAATCCTTTCTCAATATTGCCTATCGATTCACTTACATATAATATACATCCACAAAAAAATTGATACAAATAATTAATTTTTTGCTTGTCTTGACAGCATTTTTGTCTTGAATATTACTGGGATCATTCTGATTTTTTCAAAAACCTGACATTTAAAAAACATGTGTAATTGTATTTCAATTTCTTTGTGACATAAAGTACACTGAGGATTTTGAGATCGTTGATGTTTTTATATGTTATAATAATTTTGAAATGAGTAAATCTATAAATGCGGCATTAATTTATTCATTACTGACAAGAAAGTTTGGATCAGAGTTTTACTAATAAATAAAAAACATAATAAAGGACCAAAATCAGAAATGATAGATTTAAATATGAAAAATAAAGTCTGTATTAGCTACTATAATACAATACCATGATTAACAAATTGAAAAAAAAAAAAGCAAATACTTTGTTAGTCGGGCTTTCTTTTTTCTAAGGAAAAGAAACTATGGAATTCAGCTAGTTTTAGTAATTTCAATAATTTTTTTAAAGCTCAAAAAAAGACATGAAACATTGTTAAATCAAATGATTTAATGTAAAACATTTGGTCCAATCTGTATTGATTGTGCTATATGTACCTTCAATTTTTCAGTTCACAATAAAAAGCTTTTAAAAAACCAAAAAATATTTCAATATTTAATTGTCATGGCTTAGAAATACACAAATTAGCTTTTTTTATATATATTTACAAATAAGATTCATTCTTGAAACAGAGATAATTTGCATTTGTTAATTATATTAAGCTATTGTTGTGATAGTTGATTCTGCTAACATATTTTAAGAACTTCTGAATGAAATACAAATGACTTAGCAATTTCTGCCAATATTCTTAACTATATTCATAATGAAATAAAATGTTTTATTTGTCACATATCATTTCATAAAACTGCTAACTGTAGGAATTTTTCAGTTATTAATGGACTTAATTGAAAAATTTATAAACAATGTATATATAGAATTCTTCGATATTAACCATGATAGAGCAGTATTTGTTTGGGCTAAATTCTTGTTTTCACTTTTTTTTTAAATATGATTACAAGAGAAAGCTAATTGCCCAAACCTATAATGGTGCAGTTGTAAAGTCTGGGTGGATTCATGCAATGATAAAACAACAATGTTCCAAATCTTTTTGTTCATATCTATGTTCACAGATTAAATCTTGTTTTGTCTCAAGTTTTTGAAGTTAAAGCAATTAACGATTTGATATCATTTGTTCTACAAATCAACATTAATGAAGTAATTTTTGTTTTAAAGTTAGAAGTTATTTATTTGTAAGTGCAACCTGCATATATATATATATATGAAAAGATTGTTGAAATGTTTTTTTGAATGTCAGAAATACTTAGCAACACCATTTGAAATGATTTCAGTAAATTTTGATGAGACATTGAGTTACTTTAAATAATTTCAGCTGTTATTTTCTTTTATCTATTTTTTCTGATTTTTTTTTTTTTGACTGATATTATATACAATACTTTAAAAAGTAAAAGTAGTGATATTAAAGTTCATTGAAAAATAGAAGATTTTTTTTTAAAAAAATGTTCTAAAGATAATCAGAAAATTACTGAATAAGTCAATTGTTTATGTATATTCCTTCAGAAAGCTTCTTAATTAAGATTGAAAATGAAAGTCGTTCAAAAAAGAACTTCAACAGACTTTAATTTGAAATTTTATATAATCATTTTACCCAAACAGATTGGTCAAAGATTTTCACGAATTGCTTATTCCAAAAATGCCCTGAAAATGGTTATGGAAATTTCAAGTTTGTTTAAGGTAAATATTTTGGAATTTTCAAGATAAAGAAATGAATTAGTAAGTCATTTATTCTGGAATACATAAATAGCATTGATTTAAATTCTTTTTCATCAATAGTATCCATTTAATCTTCATTACATCTTTTACAATAATATTTGTAGAAAGATGTTTTAATGCCAAATAGAATTAAAAATCATGACCACAAAATACTTTTGGACAATAGCTTCTACCAAAATTATCTTTAATGTCAAGAAAAAAGTATTTATTAAGCAATTTGCTTAATATTCAAAAAGAAATATTTATAAACAAATTAATAGATTTTGTCAAATAAGAATGGATTGGCTTAATTTACAAAATAAATAAATGGGATAGAGAACATTATAGTGAAATATTATGATCCGTTGCTGCAAAAACATATTCAGTAATTTTTTTTTACTTTATTGTTTCACACAAATTCTCGTTATATATATATGAGTTTATTTAAAGCATTTCACTCAATTAATTAAACAGGTTTGTGGCAATGTTTGAATTGATTATCCATAAAAATTTATTAATATTATGTGGTTTTTTACAACTGCATGAGGGAAAGTACAATTACTGCTAGTAGAAAACTTGAAAAATCTGAAATGGATTTAACCAAGGCTATATTAGCTCTAATTTTGTTCTTTTATTTTTATAATAATTTTTGAAACAGTATCTTCATGAAGAAAGCATCAATAAGAAATATGGATTTGATGGTTGAATTTTTAATTTGAACTGATTAAAAGCAAAATAATCGTCTTTTAGATTTCCAGTATGCTGATGATTGTCATATTCTTATCAATTCAAAAGACAATTTAAAAAAATGTAATACTTTAAATGCAACATATAAGGATTTGGTTTAGAAATAAATGCTTAAAAAAACTACAGTTTTTAATCAACTAATGATAAAAAAAAAAGTTTAGCAATTATTAGCTATGATAATTATCAACTTGAGAATGTGAACTAATATAAACATCATAAGAGCTTTTAGATAGAAAGACATTGGTGTTAAGATGAACAGATTCAGAAGTACTACTGCTGTATTTAACAAATTAAAAGATAGAGTATATCCCATATTGATGTAACTAATAACTACATTACTTAATTAGAAAGCTATTACTTTAACCAATCTACTTAACGTAAATATATTTAAAAGCATTTCTTTAAGGATACTCTCCAAGATTCAGAAAGATTGACAACAAAACCAATGGATATATTTAATTTTCTGGATTCCTTATGTTATAAAATATATTATTTTAAAGACATAAAAAAGTAATGCAGGATAACATTTTCTAAAAATAAGTATTTTATAGTGGATTTAAATATGGTTTTTATATAAAAGATAGACACTTAAATTATAAAAATTATTTGACTTATTTAATATTAATTACTTTCGTTGAAAATATATAGCCGAGAATAATTAATTACATTTAGGTAAAATGTTTTAAGTTTTTCAAAAAGTACTTTGATGTTTTGCAAGATAAACAGAAAGAGATCAGCATAAATATCGCAATCTTGTTTTTAACTTCTGAAATTAGAATGGTCATACTCATTACAGTAACTGATGATAATATGCGTGCGTGCACAAACATTTCTATAAAGCGTAGATTGTTTTGCTCTTTGAGATAAAACCATTTTCTTACGTAGATATTTGCGGTTAATGTATAAGATTTTGAATAATTTGATTTGAAAATATTGTTTATATAATGGATTTTTGACATTATTTTGTTAATCTTTAAAGCATTAATAAGATTATTTGGTTTGTAATCATGTATAATTAAAAGATTTATCTCAAAATCTGGACAACCCAAACAAAATAATTCGTTGTTTATTGAGACGTGATTATGAATGATTAATTATTTTGGACCTAAGATCAAAAAAAAAAAAAGCTCGTCATGTAGGGAAAAAATGTTAATTAAAATAGATTTTGTAAATATTGACTACTCAGCTAAAGTCCTTTCACTCCTCATTAGTTATCATTTTCAATCATTATTTATTCCATCCATAATGAAGATACTTCTAGATTTAATCAGGTTTTTCTCATGTATAGACTCTTCTTTACATCACTCCAGCAAAATTTTCTACCTCATCCAACCATCTTAAATATGGTCACTTGGTTATTATTAAAGACTTTAGTCATTAATACAGTTTTTTTGTATTTGCATAAGTATAGATAACATTCAAAATAATACAAAAAGTACTTTTCCACTCTAAATATGAATGAAATAAAAAAATTTAAAAAGCAATAAAAATTGTTGGCACTGTTTGCATACTAAGAACTCCCCAGAAGTCTTGAGATGCGCTCTAGACAATTGCATTACATCAAACATTTAATGACATACTTGTACTGTATCACTAATAAAACAGTAATAATATATGATAAAACAGGCAAAATTCTCCATACAGCAGTGCTACTCAGTGCAAGTCTGAAAAATCAATGGATGCCAGAAGGCTTGTGCATAAAATCCCTATCTAATGCCTACTCATCCAATATCCCCAGACTAGTTTCTAGCTTGTGGTTTTCATCAATGAGGATCCTTGGATCTGAGAAACTAGTCTGGGGATATTGGATGAGTAGGCACTAGATAGGAATTTTATGCACAAGCCTTCTGGCATCCACTGATTACTCTTACTTGCACTGAGTGGCACTATTGTATGGAGAGTTTTGCCTGTTTTAATAAGTTATGAGCAAGCATAAGAAATGGTAATCTTGTAATGTTTAATGGTTTAATAATATATGATAATGGAATTTGTCAGTAAACATCAAAATGATGTTCTGATTTATCAGGCACACAGGTATATGCATATATAAATTAATGATTGCCCACTAATATATCTAATTATTTTAAGTTATAATAACAGTACAAATAAATAATAATATATAATTTAAACAGAGGTACTTTTATTAAGGTTGTAATAATTATCAACAGAAATTATGCTGACGGGAAATAGATGTCACATGACTTTTCAATTGTTACATTACCTACTTCTAAATAAATATTGTGATAAGATTTGTAGAGGTACCTACTGTTATTTTTCAGGTGCATGGTCTTAAGGTTATAGCCTGAATATATATTAATTTACGTAATGAGTATGTGATTTACAAATTTAATTATTAGAACTACTACTTTAAATTTTCTTGTTTCATGGTCTCTTTCTTCATGCAATATTTGTGTGAAGAGAAGTAAATTTTAAGTAACAATATTTTTTTGCATTTTTTATATAGTTATAGAATGGCTACTATTCATTCCATCTTTTACTTGACTTATCTATCTATGAATGATTTTTGTATTCAGATATAAGTTGAATAATATAACTTTTTTAACTTTTAGGTATAGTGTCTTTGAAATTATTAATTTGTTTACATTTGGAAAGACACAAACTGAAATATATTTCAAGCTTACAGTTTCTGAGAAAACTTCAAAATGACAAGTACTTCAAAATGGTCAAAGAATGATCTACAAGATAGTTGTGCAAATATGTAATTTGGTATTATCTAAATAGGAAGAATCTGTTTTAAATACTGATAAATTTAAAAACAATAAAACATATTTTGAAAACATGTAATACTCAACCTAATTCAATATTCATGCCAAATTTAAATGAAGAATTATATAAAATAATTAAAAAAATGTAGAGGTAATATAAGCCCAGGTATAGATACAATCGGCTGCAGAAAGAAGTTTGCTATAAACTGAAAGGAGACCCTTTGATTCCTCTTGGAGGCCTTAAAGGAACCGAGCAGGGCAAATTCCTAATGTCCACTCCATATGTTCTTGTCATTGCAGATGTTATTACTATGTGACTATTCATATAATATACGAACATGGATGGGCTGCTCACCAACACGCATTAGCCAGCGTGGTGAGTTTATTGGTTTTTTACCTCTGAGTTTAAGATCAAAGTCAGTACCTGATAAGGCAGAATGAATGTTTGGGTAAATGATGTTTCCAATACATATATAGAATTATGACAGACAAAAATAAAGCATGGCCCTTATTCCCAGGAGGCTGTAAAGTCATCAACCAAAGCAGCGGTTGGTGGCCGAAGGCGGAGGGTGCTAAGAATCCCGATTGCGGACCCAGGCTGCTATTTGATGATGACTTTTTATTTAGGCACTTACAACTGCAGATTACTTTCAAGTGAAGGAAGATTGCAAGAATTAGAAGAAGAACTGTCTTATATTAAATGGGACATTATTAGACTTTGTGAAGTTAGAAGAAAAGTTGAAAAGACAATTGATTTAAAAAGTGGACATATAATCTATTATAAAGGCACAAATATTGGAAATACAAGTGGAGTAAGGATTCATTATAAATAAAAAGTGGAAGAACAATATTGTGGAGATTGATGGTGTATCAGACAGAGTGGCAAGATTAGTTATACAACTTAATAGCAGATACCAAATGCAGATAATTCAGGTTTATGCCCCAACAAGTTATCATAGTAATGAAGTGGTAGAAAATTTTTATATGGATGTACAAAAGGCTTTTGATGAGAGTAAACATTTTAAAATTGTTATGAGAGACTTTAATGCTAGAATTGGTAAACAAATGAAAGATGAAAGTGCTGTAGGTAATTTTGGTTATGGTAATAGAAATGAGAGAGGACATAGACTTGTGGAGTTTGCAGAAAAAGAAAAACTTTATATTATGAATTCTTTTTTTGAGAAAAATGTTAAAAGGAAATGGACATGGAAGCAGAATTGGATTATATTTTGACTAACAGGAAATACATATTTCAAGATTGTAATGTTCTTAATAAATTTAACATAGGAAGTGATCAATTAGTAAGGTGTAAGATATGTGTTAATGTAAAACTAGAGAGACAAAAATTATTAAGAAAAACAGTATTTACAGTTGATATTCCTAATCTCCAGAAACATTCTAATGAATTTAAATTAGAACTTACAAATCGGTTTCAAGTATTAGTAGATTTTGAACATGATTCAGATTTGAATGAAATTAATATGAAAATAACTGATACACTTTTAAAAACTGCAACAAAGATAGCTGGTAGAAAAAAGCAGCAATTGACCAATAAAATTTCTACTGAGACTAGAGAATTTATGAAGAAGGAATATGAAGATATACAAAAATGATGCATTAAAAAAAATTGAATATCTCAAATTTTGTAAAATGGTACGAAAAAGAGTTGAAAATGATATAAGAAAGTATAACTGTGAACTAGCAAGGAAAGCTGTAGAAGAAAATAAAAGTCTCAAGAATGTAAAACATTTTGGTATTGGTAGGAAATTTATATCTTCAATAAGAAAAGATGGAATTATTACTAAAAAGAGAGATGACATCATGAAATTGGTAGATTTTTATCAAGAATTATATAGTAATAAAGAACAAGTACCTCCTATATCTATTACATCTTCTGAATTGCCCAGAATTTTAAATGAAGAAGTGAGACATGCAAGTAAATGTATGAAGAAAGGAAAGGCTCCAGGTAATGATGGAATTATAATTGATATATTAAAAGAAGCAGGTGAAGAAATAGAAATTTTTTTAGCAAAGTTATATACCAAATGTCTAAATGATAAAGATGTACCAGAAAATTGGAAGAATGCAGTAATAATATTA
This sequence comes from Epiperipatus broadwayi, assembly GCA_028023455.1. Lineage (NCBI taxonomy): Eukaryota > Metazoa > Onychophora > Udeonychophora > Euonychophora > Peripatidae > Epiperipatus > Epiperipatus broadwayi. Next base: position 213,574 of record JAQFVV010012717.1, read on the forward strand.
ATACTGTATTTTAAAAAGGTGATAAAGAAGATATTAGAAATTACAGACCTATCAGACTTTTATCAGTTTTATATAAAAATTTTACCAAGATAATTACAACTCGTCTACAGAGAACATTGGATTTCCGCCAACCAAGAGAACAAGCTGGATTTAAAAGTGATTTTAGTACAGTAGATCATATCCAGGTATTGAGAGAAGTTATAGAAAGGGCAAATGAATATGAGTTGTCATTAAGTTTTGGATTTGTAGATTATGAAAAGGCATTTGATTCTATAAACATTTCTTCAGTGATTGAAGCACTGGATCATCAAGGTATAGATCCAGGATATTCTCATATTTTAAAGAATATTTATAAAAATGCAACAACAACAATTAGATTACATAATGATACTGGGAACGTCAACATTGAGAAAGGTGTAAGACAAGGTGACTCCATATCTCCAAAACTTTTTACAGCAGTGCTGCAAGAAGTATTTTGTGGATTAAAATGGGAAGGTAAAGGAGTGAAAGTAAATGGTGATTATTTAAGTCATTTAGATTTTGCAGATGATGTAGTTGTTTTTGCAAATAATGCTTCAGAGCTGCAGGAGTTATCAGATGAAAGTAGGACTAAATATAAATGTTAAAAAGACTAAAATAATGTTTAATCAATTTGCTCAAAATATGAAAATAAAGATTGATTATGATGAATTAGAAGAAGTTAACAGTTACAAATACCTTGGTCAGATTATTAATACAGATGGAAACATAATGGAGGAAATTAATCATAGAATTAAACTTGGTTGGAGTGCTTTTGGTAGAAGTAGCTTGATACTAAAAGGAAATATGCCTATGTGTTTGAAAAGGAAGGTTTTTAACAAATGTGTTTTACCAGTTCTTACTTATGGATCTGAGACTTGGACCTTAATAGAAGAACAATACAGAGACTTCAGACCACTCAAAGAAGTATGGAGAGATGTATGTTGGGAGTAACAAGAAAAGATTGAAAACGCAATGTATGGGTAAGAGATCAAACAGGTGTTACTGACCTCATTGAAAAAATTAAAAGATTGAAGTGGAGTTGGGCTGGACATATTGCTAGAAGAGATAATAGATGGACAATTGAAATTTTAAACTGGATTCCAAAAGATTGTAAAAGACCCAGAAATAGACCACATGTGACATGGATGGATGAAATAAGAAAGTGTGCAGGAGTGATGTGGAGAAGAGAAGCTAAAGATCGAAGATGGATAAACTTGGAGAGACCTTCATCCTGCAGTAGATTGATAATGGTTGATGATGATATGATAGATACAATCAGAATGGTAGCCATAAAAAATATGATATTCTATCAGATGTTAATATATATATATGTGCTCTGCGCACAGATAATGAAGCTATTAAATTGTCTGTGAAATTATTAAAATCTACCGCCAAGCGCTTTCGGGACAGTTTATAGTCCCATATTTATGGTGACTTGTGTTCGATTAATAACTATAATATTAATGCAAATTTGCATTAATATTATAGTTATTAATCGAACACAAGTCGCCATGAATATGGGACTATAAACTGTCCCAAAAGCGCTTGGCAGTAAATTTTAATAATTTCACAGACAATTTAATAGCTAAATTATCTGTGCACAAAGCACACATATATATATTAATTTATTTTAAACGTTAATGAAGTAAAATCCTAACTATTTCTATCAGATGTCATAATTTATATGATTAATAAAATAATAGAAAGTAGTGAGTTTCCTACATTATTAAAAACGTCAATAGCAAGATCATTTATAAATCTGGTTGCTAAAAATAATTTTAATAACTATAGCTCTATATCTATTTTCCTCCAATTGCTAAAATAGAAAAATATATTTATAAAATAATTTTAAAATGTTCAACTGAAAATATTTTTTTAAATGAAAACCAATATGGATTCATAGAAGGAAGAAGCACAACTATGTTATTAGAGAATTTTACAGATAAAATCGATCGTACATTAAATGATAAAAAATATGTAACTGTAACTTTTTTAGATTTTTTTTTTAAGGCTTTTGACATTATTGAGCATTAGAAATTGATTCAGTTTACAAAATTGTGGAGTTAGGGGAAAATTGCTGTTTTTTAAAAAAATTATTCAAATGATAGATATGTTGTTGCAAAAATATCAGATGTATTGAGTAATGAGCAAAAAAAATTATATGGGGTTCTTCAAGATTCTATACTTAATGCATTGTCGTTTCTGATTTTCATAAATGATCTAGAAAATATTAATATTGAAGGATCAATATGCAGATGATACTGTTATTATGAATGTAAATAGCAATATTGATATTGCAATTAAAGAATATCAAGAAAATCTGAACAAAATTGCCTTTTGGTGCTTTTTTTTCCCCATGTGTCATAGCAGCAGCCAGGAAGCGAACCCGCTAACCCGGGACAACTGCTTGTAAGACAGCTGTGCTGACCTCTCGATCACCAATGCTTGACTGCCTTTTGGTGCTTTGAGAGAGGAATTTATATAAATGGGGAAAAAATGCTCTCCTCACATAAAATATAAAAGTAATGATATACATCTGCATTCACATAAGTGTTTATATGACAATTATAAAAGTAGAACAAGTAAAATTTATTAGATATCTTGGAATGATGATAGATAAAAAAAAATGTCTTGGAAACATTATATAAATGTACTAAATTAATAAATTTGGATATTTTATAATAAAGTTCTACAAAATCAAAGATATTTTTCTTCCTTTAAATATTCTCATTGTTATATATCTTTATGTGAATCCTGGATTGAGATATGGAATAACTCTTTATGGTTTTTCAAGCTTTTCTAATACTAATAGATTGGCAGTACTACAAAAAAGAATAATTTATTGATCTAATAGAACAAAAATATGTCAATAGAGAAAAAATTCTATACAAAAATATTTTATTATTCAATCAACTTCTTGATTATATAATTAGAGAAGAAAAAAATTGATAGTACTTTCAAAAAACTTTATAAAAAACAATTTGAAACATGTCTAAGGAAAACAGATCTATACATAGTTTCAAAATATTGTAAAATATGGAACTAAAACAAAAAATTATTATGTTCCTAAATTATTTAATAACTTACCTATTGAATTAAGAAGCTTGCAACATTACAGGGAAATAAAAAAAAAAATATTAAAAAGGGGGGAAAATTAGTACATGGAAAAATAATTTATTATTATTATTAGCATATTTTATATTATGTTTAAAGTTTCTTGCAAATATTTCAAATATTATAAAAATTTTCTTGTACAAAAAGTGCAATTAGGACTTAGTAGGAGAATGAAATTTGTATTTTGAAAAGTATTCAAATGATTTAATTTTTAATGAATATATTTATTTAATAAACAATATATTAATATTATTACTATTAAATGCAAGGATGAAGTTTTTGTTTGTATCCTAAAAATACTATCGAAACTTTTATACAAATTAAACAATCAAAAATAAACTATTAAAAAAAAAATTATTTACAAATATCTAGATGTAATAATTGTTTATATTTATTTTAAACCATGCTATGCATAGTTTTAAATCTGTATGTTTTACATTGTAATGCAATAGTGTGCAGTCAAAAAAATGGTATAGGATATGATAGAAAACATTTTGTTAGATATTTAGAATTAACATTTTTAAGTGATGTATATTGCTTGATACAGTATATCATTTGATATACCATTTAAGTTTATGTTTTTGAAATTCCTTTTTTTATGCAATACTTAGGTTTATCATGTCAGTTTCTTCATTTGACTCACTGAGCTCATATGTTGATACACTATTTCATCATAGGCTGTTTGTGCTTATTGTTCATGAGGGTTGTGAGATACTTTGTTGGTATCGTTTGTCTTTGAACTATTTGAGCTAATTGATGTGGGTGAGTAATAGTGGTGTTGTGTTGTATCTGTGTTGATTTGGTATTATTGAAGAACTTTTGTGGAGTTTTTATTAATAAATTAATAATTTTTATTAGTCATTCATCAGTCTAGAGATTATCCAATAATGAATACTTCTGTAGTGTAATTTTCACTGCACAACTCTCATGCAAGATAGAGATTGTTTTCTATCTGGTTTATGTCAAAGTTATGAGGGCATTAAGTTTTAAACCATAATATTTTGCTATCTATCTATTCTGAACAATGATAAAGATATGAGATTGTGTTCTAGCCAAATGGTGAATGCTGGTTCAGCATGGAATGTCCATCTTGGGGATCATACATCTTTTTTGCATGTCTTTGATCATATGTTTATGATTACATCCCTCCATAAAATGTTAAAAGTGAATAGAAACCAGTCACTACCATGCACAAAAGTCGTGTAGTGAAAATTACACTACAGAAATATTCTTCTTTATATAGTAAAGCTTGCCTTTTTAGCTGACATTCTTATATTAACAATAGAATGTCAGATTAATTACTAGAAAAATGTTTGAACATTTATTTTTTCTTTTAAGTTTCATTTGTTCCTAAATCATTTTGTCAGCTGTTTAGGAATAAAATGAATTTAGTTGCAAACTTTTAGCAACAAATCATTCAAATTTGTATTTACTACTTTGATTACCTTTTTTCATATCTAAAATTTGAGTTAATGTTTGCCTGAAAGTTTATGATAATGGTATTTTAGTTGTAATTACATGTTGGCCTATTTCCATTATCTACTGTTAATTGTTAAGTGTTTTTAAAAAAATTGAATGTTAAATGTTTTAGAAAAGTTCAAACTTTATTTCACCTACATTCAACTATATCAAACAACTTAGGCATCTACATCAATTAAAAATCTTAGTTCTAGATAATTACCAGATGCTGGAACTTTGTTCTGTCAAAAAGAATTAAGCTTTGCAGAACACCACTTGAGAGTAAAAAGAATATTTAAGATATCAATAACTCAAATCAAAACATTATCTAATCTAGAGAGAAGTTATTAAATCTCTTAAACCAGGCAAATCTATAACTGTAATGGATACTTACAATTAGGACAAAATCTCTTCATAGTATGTATAATAGAAAAAGATGACACAAGTCCTATGCCAGTTATAGAAAAAAAAGCTACAAGCATTACTCACTTAAGAAGCATCACAGATACTTCACCAATTCAGAAAAATAAATAAATTGCTCTACTTAAAATCCATAAGGACTATGGATCATTAATTAAGACTTACACTCAGTTCTACAAATTTTTCATATTAAAACTTATCAAGAATTCTTAAGATTCTTAATCTTTAGGCATACAACATATAATCCTTTGTCAGGGATTCAAAACACTTTTTGAAATTAATCAGAAGCATGAAAATAAAAAGAATACATATTGGTAAGCTTTTATGTTAAAAGTTTGATCACAGATATATCATATTGTCTATTAAAAAATAAACGAGAATAAAGTTCTAAGTTTGAATTTTTCTAAACATTTAACCATTAAAATTATAAGATGAAAATAGTCTAATATGTAAATTAAAAATTTATTTTTATTTTTTTAACTTTTTTAATCTGTAATCTTTTTCTTCTTAACCTTGCTGACTTTCTATGGCTTAAACAATTTTAGCCGTTTTTTAATAAAAGATATTCTCCCTCCATAAAATGAAGTACAAAATTAGCCATTTTTACATTATCTCACTTACTTCTAGGCATATTTTGTTTTCACTTTACATATGCAATCAGGCTACGCTCATTTTGTCTTTACTCGTATTAGCTGCAATTACATCCTTTAATAATATCCTACCTGGATAGTTTATATCAACAATTGCATGTCTTAATGCTGTATCCATTGAATATAATTGGTTGGATTCATAATCTTCACTAGTATTTACATTTTCTGATTGCAGATCTAAAAATTCACTTTGCACCATATGTAGTGTATTTCATCATTCTTTATGTGAACCTGGCAAAATGATATCCTTTGAACCAGAGATGTCATCAGTAGTGAGACCTCTAATCATGATGAGGAAGGGGAGGAGGTCCAATGAATGTATCCACATATCACATCATTAGTTATTTCATGCTAAACAATATCTCCTAACTGTGAATCGAATAACCAAAAGTTAGATGCGCATGTATACATACTGAAGTAAACAAATCACAAAAGGTTTTTGTGGGAGTTTATTGATCATCACTGAGGCATTTAGTAATAGGTGAGCCACAAGGAAAATCTTAAGATAGGCCATGAAGTAAATCTGACAAAAGAAGATAACCTCAAAGCTTTTCCATATGAAGCTGTATTTGTCAATGTAACAGTTCATTCCGGCGTAAACACGTATATATGTGATATATGTTTATTATGTATTTTAAACTTAAGTTTTGCTTTTATTTAACAGAAATTTATAATATGAACACATATATGTGTGGTTGGTTTTGCGATGCCCTCTAATTACTCGCCCAGCATATTTATGAGCATCAATAATGACCTCAAGCGCCAATCTTACCTACGAATAAATAAGAATTATGCTGGGAGAGGATGAGTATCTATTTCTGGTGGTTAGAGCTTGTACCTCTGACTAGCTCACTCAGGGGTAGTAGTCGGTGACCGTGGGGAAAAGGTGGAGGGAACATATAAAAATGCGCATGTAGCGCATGAACGATTCATTTGCTTTCCTACTTTTTGCTTTTTAATATTATTCTAAAAAATTAGCACTAACACACACAATTAAATTTATAATACTAATTAATATTTATTAATATAAAACAAATAATAAAACAAAACCCATAGAATCCCATAATTGGATATTGGTTTGTGCCCGAATAATTAAATAACCCGCATGTAAATACACTCGCACAAGTTTATAAATGCAATACACAAAAATACAGATCATAGTTTGAAAACAATTTCAATCAGGCATTGTCTATTAAGGCGTATATTTATACAGGGTATTATTTCAACATTTTCATTTACTTTAACTCTTTTACGCATTATTTAATAGGACGTGCTTTCATTCAAAATAGTTATTATCACTTACGGAAATGTTTGGTTTACCTCGTTTATCTCACCCGGGTGTAGATTGTTAGCAATTTTCCATTGGCTTCATGCTGCACTGTACGATTAAAGGATTTCTTTCTTTGATAAGATTCCATAAGGCAATCAATGGCATCCGGTGAATGCTGTTCTTTTCATAGCTTCAGGAAGGGCTTCGCTCCTACATTGACAGTGATGGTAGTATCTCCGCAGGATGGACAGCATAGCCTGGCCCGTTCTGTTCTTCTACCCCAGCCTGTTCATGATTTTTCAATTTTAAACTTTTTTCTTTTTACTACTTCTTCCTACGATCCTGCTCGTGGCAGTCACAGCTCTAGAAGTCCTCTAAGTTCAGCTTTCTTGACTCTAATTAATTATACTATTGTTTTTTCTTCTTTCATTAAACCACGTGGTTTGCGAAACGAAAATCTTTTCAATACTTTTCTTTTCTTTGTTTCTTTTATCTAAGCTTAGGAATTTCCAATTTACCTTGCGAACTACACTCGACCGTTCATTGTCTCTTATTTTTAACATTTTATTTTATTAATTAAAATGTCTTTGTTTCAAGATAGCGATCTGCAACTTTTCGGGTCCTTTCTTTGCAACTAATTATTTTTTTTATAATTTGTAACATTCTTCTTTTGGTCGACTACCTTGGAATATTTCTTTTTAAATTAAAATAACTTTTATTCCTTTTTATGAAATTATTACATTTACTCATTCATGCAGCAATATAAACACGCATATAAATAAATATCAGAGCACAAATCTTATAATCCCCCGTCCCTCTTATATTTCAATGTTTTTTTATTTACTTACTTAAATATATATATATGCGCTCGCATACAAGACCACAACAAAAAAGAAAAAACAATTTATTTAATATTTCACTTGATTTAATTAGATATGTATGCTTGGTAGTTTTACCCTCCGACTTAGAACAGGGTTTGAACTCAGCCCTGTTATAATACCCCCCCCCTTCAAAAGCCTTTAAATACCATTTTAGTATTTAAATGGCTCACTCCTAAAACCCCAAAATAATTCTACTTATTCAAAAAAAAAATAATTTCTTAAATCGGCTTGCCTTGCCTCTTTCTTCTGCAATTTTACCAAAGAGTAAAATGATCAGCAACCCTGCAATACACAGAGAATCTGACCACCACTCACATGCACACTGCCTGCGATGCACAATATATAGCTAGCCCCATTCTGAATGTATTCACACGATCCCGAAAAAAAAAACTTTTTATTTAAAAAAAAACGATTATTATTTTTTTTTTTATTATTAATAAGAAGGACTTTTCTAACTACATTCTGCTGCTTCCAAGTTTTAGGAGTGTAGATAGTTGGAATGATACCTGACTCTTATTTTGAGCCTTCAGGTTCTGTATGAGTTGCCCTCTACCATTGCTCACTTCTAGAGTTTTACAGGTGAGATTGTATGTAATTGCCATGCTCACTTTGGAGTCTTGATGGCTTGAATAAACAGACTTGTAGCGCCTGCATCCTACGTTAAGTCAACCATGTCAGAAATAGCAGCAGCCACACACAGCGCACAACACACAATGTGATCGATCTAGCAGCCAAACTCACCATCCACCGACAGAATTACATGACCACTCCACTAACTCTCTACACTTACCCACACGAAACAAAAGAATTTATAAAAAATGCTACCCTTCTCTTCTACTTAATTTCATGTAAAATCCCATATAATAATATTATAAATGTTAACCCACCACCTAGTAATAATAATAAAAAAATTTCCAAAATCAGTGTACATTTTTGTGATTTGTTTATTTACCCTCCTTTGGCGTTTGTGAATTTGAATACTTTCCTTGACCATAATTTGGCTTGCTCGGCGGTCTCCGCTCTTCACAATCGTACTGCCATTTTGGTCGGGTACTACTATCTTCTCTTTTGGGATCCAGTGGGTTCCGATCTGACCCCCGTTCTTTCCCCAAATCTGATGACTCATGATCCATGGGGCTCTTCTTCTCGATTCATCGGCCCATCATAATCTAAGCCCTCATGTCTAGTGCCTCTAACACCTCGGCCGTTTCCTCAATCAACGCTTTTCTTATCCCAAACATAATTTGTTCCACTTTCATCGGCAGATTATGCCTTACAATTCATACAATGTTACTTTCAGTTAAATTAGCTGCGTCTAACGTCCGCAGCTTCGTCACCTGCCGATAAAAGAATTGGGAATAGCTTTCTTGGCCCCCTTCCCTATATTTCTCTTGCATGACCCGATATTTGGTTAACTCTTGGCGATCCTCAGACCAAAAAATACCTTTTACTTCTTTCTGATATTCTTCGAAAGTTGTGGGATGTTGCAACATCGACTCCCACCAGCTGTGTGCATTTTCAGTTAAATGGGCGGACGCTATAGCAATTTTGCTTTCTTCATCCATCGGGTTTATACTGAAGTAGGGTTTATACTGAAGTATCTCCTTAAGCTCTGCAGGTGCTCTATGGGAGCTTCTCTCATTTGACCGGAGAATGGCCGAATCTTTAGAAATTGGCTGACGTTAGCCTGCACAGTTACGTATTTCGTATTAGTTTCCATTGTTCCCACTACCTTTATCTTACCTCCCTGTTTTTCTTTCTCTTCACCTTCACTCCGATTTCCTTCTACTCACTTTTCACTAGACTCGTCTTTATAATTTCTCCCTCTACGGGCTCTTCCTCGCTCTCTTTCATTATACACTTATCTGCTTTCCCTTCTAATTTCCGTTCTATCTTTTGAAACCTTTTTTCAATCCTTTCCTCTAATTCCTGAAATCTCCTGTCTATTCTTTCCATAATCATTTCGATCATACTCCATTCTCTTTCGTTTTCTTCATTCTGCTGATCCATTTTTTTCTTTGATCTGGTTATCATTCGCTTTTTTTTACTCTCTTTTTGAATATTTATCACTATTTCTAATAATGACTAATTACAATGATTTTGTATTACTATTTCATATCAGACGCACCAGACCTGCTCTCCATCCCGAAGTACTGTGTCCTCTGTCTAATTTTTCTATCTAGCCCTTTTCAACCCTATTTCTTAATCTCTTTCTATTTTTCACCGAGACGATTAGTATTTCCTTGTTACTTTGCCTATCAAACCAAAATATGAACTTGTTCAAAGTGAATCTGTAGACTAGCAGTATTTTATAATATGCCCTTTTATGGGTAAAACTGTTCCACAAATATCAATCTCCTAATCGCATACACAAATATAAAACAAATCCAAAAAAAAAATTTGTATGTATTGTTTAGATGTATATATATATATGAGTTCATATATAACGTAGTCAATATACTGCTTTCTAAAATTGATCACTCTTAATTATATCAAATAAAAAGTTACGAAAGTTTTATTTATTCACTTTTGTAAATGTCAAAGCAGTTAAGTATTTAACACAATAAGAAAACTCTTAAATGGAAAATAAAACTCGCATATATAATATTATTTCTCTTCAAATCAAACAACAAAATTTCCACGGACTGTTCAATACATACACATATATACTAAAATATTAATTCGAATGCGATTTTAACCTAATTAATCTCAATACAAAGTAAAACTATCCGCAATAATTCCTCTACACAAGCTATATTTTATAGCTCTTATACTGTATTTCTTTCCCCCTTTTTTTTTATATAAAAAAAAAACATATAAAGCAAAACTCCATAGTAGACTGTCTTATCTAACTTATATTCTATCCCCCTCCCCTACTTTCCGCTCTTCGAAAGCTCCTTCGTTGGTCGCCATTGTAACAGTTTATTCCGGCATAAACACGTATATATGTGATATACGTTTATTACGTATTTTAAACTAAAGTTTTGCTCTTTTATTTAACAGAAATTTATAATATGAACACATATATGTGTGGTTGTTTTTGCGATGCCCTCAAATTACTCGCCCAGCATATTTATGAGCATCAATAATGACCTCAAGCGCCAATCTTACCTACGAATAAATAAGAATTATGCTGGGAGAGGATGAGTATCTATTTCTGGTGGTTAGAGCTTGTACCTCCGGCTAGCTCACTCAGGGGTAGTAGTCGGTGACCGTGGGAAAGAGGTGGAGGGAACATATAAAAATGTGCATGTAGCGCATGAACGATTCATTTGCTTTCCTACTTTTTGCTTTTTAATATTATTCTAAGAAATTAGCACTAACACACACAATTAAATTTATAATACTAATTAATATTTATTAATATAAAACAAATAATAAAACAAAACCCATAGAATCCCATAATTGGATATTGGTTTGTGCCCGAATAATTAAATAACCCGCATGTAAATACACTCGCACAAGTTTATAAATGCAATACACAAAAATACAGATCATAGCTTGAAAACAATTTCAATCAGGCATTGTCTATTAAGGCGTATATTTATACAGGGTATTATTTCAACATTTTCTTCATTTACTTTAACCCTTTTACGCATTATTTAATAGGACGTGCTTTCATTCAAAATAGTTATTATCACTTACGAAAATGTTTGGTTTACCTCGTTTATCTCACCCGGGTGTAGATTGTTAGCAATTTTCCATTGGCTTCGTGCTGCACTGTACGATTAAAGGATTTCTTTCTTTGATAAGATTCCATAAGGCAATCAATGGCGTCCAGTGAATGCTGTTCTTTTCGTAGCTTCAGGAAGGGCTTCGCTCTTACATTGACAGTGATGGTAGTATCTCCGCAGGATGGACAGCATAGCCTGGCCCATTCTATTCTTCTACCCCAGCCTGTTCATGATTTTTCAATTTTAAACTTTTTTTCTTTTTACTACTTCTTCCTACAATCCTGCTCGTGGCAGTCACAGCTCTAGAAGTCCTCTCAGTTCAGCTTTCTCGACTATTGTTCTTTCTTCTTTCATTAAACCACGTGGTTTGTGAAATGAAAATCTTTTCAATACTTTTCTTTTCTTTGTTTCTCTTATCTAAGCTTAGGAATTTCCAATTTACCTTGCGATCTACACTTGACCGTTCATTGCCTCTTATTTTTTACATTTTATTTTATTAATTAAAATATCTTTGTTTCAAGATAGCGATCTGCAACTTTTCGGGTCCTTTCTTCGCAACTAATTAATTTTTTTATAATTTGTAGCATTCTTCTTTTGGTCGACTATCTTGGAATATTTCTTTTTAAATTAAAATAACTTTTATTCCTTTTTACGAAATTATTACATTTACTCACTCATGCAGCAATATAAACACGCGTATAAATAAATATCAGAGCACAAACCATATAATCCCCGTCCCTCTTATATTTCAATCTGTTTTTTTATTTACTTACTTAAATATATATATATATGCGCTCGCATACAAGACCACAACGAAAAAGAAAAATAACAATTTATTTAATATTTCACTTGATTTAATTAGATATGTATGTTCGATACTATTACCCTCTGACTTAGAACAGGGTTTGAACTCAGCCCTATTATATCAAGGAAAAATGTCAAAAAATGACAAGTTGAAAATGAATAAATATGTATTTCTATAACAAGCATTTCTGTGGCTATGAATTGAGAATGAATGAAAGAAGATAATACATATTGAAAGGCAATATACCTGTATGAATCAAGAGTTCACTATATATAAAAATACTACGAGTTAAAAAAAGACTATAAAATCATTAAAATAATTCAAAAATAAAATAAATAAAAAATATGCAAACAAAAAAACTGATATTTCACCCAGTAGACAACCATCTTCAATACTAAAAAAAAAAAAGATAGTAATATCCAAACAACACAAAAAAAAAAGCTGTAACAGAATTTTTGAAAATTCAATCTATTAGTTGAAACAGACAATTTTTTGTTGTTTATTTTTATTATCTTCTTAACTGTATACATAGTTATTGAAAAAAAAACATATTGCAAATAAATTTATCCATTTATTTATCATAAAATAAATGAGCAAATATTTCAAGTTTTTTTTTTTTTTTAATCAAATCTTACAAAAACTGATTCTTATCGAATTATTTTCTTAATTTTTTCCTTTAAGTTATGAATAAAACAAATAATAATATACTTATATTTGTATATTTTAATTTAATATTTTCTTTCAGCTCTTTTTTCCTCTGCAAATTTAAAATTTCTCTTGCTTATATTTATTTTAAGTATTTATGATTTTATAAAATAAAAAAATTAATAAATAATCAACAGAATATATATATATATTAGAATTTGAATGCTGAACACACTGAATGATTTATGAATAAAGTATTTTTTTCATAGTTTTTCTCATACAATTAATTTTGTAAAAAGGGGAGGAGTTTGAGATTACATCTGATGTAAAACACAGATTTAGCATATAAACATGAAAAAGAGATCATACATTGATCTTGCATATTTGAAAAAGGCAGATGTTTTCCTCATCTTTATGATGTTTTAGCAACTGCTTTCTTGACTGCTTTTCTTTTCTGGAGTGCATCCATATTGGCTTTGACAACACTAACATAAGCCTAAAAATAATTAAAAAACAGAAAAGATTATACAAATAGCAATTTATACAAATACCAAACTATCATAAATTACACATACATTATATATATATTGTAACCATATATTTTAGTATAAAATATATTAATTGATGTAACTAGTATAAAAATTTCTCTTTCTTCTTTTGGTGATTTGATTGGCTTGAGTTGCACTTTGAACAGATTACTCTCTTATATTATTTTAATAAATTTAAATTTTGCTTCGTTCCATATACTAACTCATATCAAAACGTTTAACTTTTTAAAAATTTGACAACACATAAAAATTTGGTAAAATATTATTAAAAATAATATTTTGTTTTATTTGTTTAAAATGATCTTAAATTATTATTTCTATTGAATTAACAAAAAACCATTTGTTCAATTAAAATAAATTATTAAAAATAAATACAGTATTACGTTCGTCTCAATGTAATAAAAGAAAGAGCGCGAATTTAAGGGAAGTCGCGTAGTTTGCTTTTGGAGGGAGAAGAAAAGAAAATGGTAAAGGCAAATGGTGTAAATTTGATAAGCTTATTTTAAAATAGTTTATAGTAAACGGTTACCACAAAACTTGCTATAAACGTAAATATAACATGGTGGTAATTAATTATAAGATGAATTGCTAAATTTAAAAGTCTGTTCAATCGGTGGCAAGTGGATCGAATCACCGGTAATAATTTCCCAATATTACATTTTAAAATGTCGGAGCTTCCCAGTTTAAGTTTGAAAGAATTAAATACAAGATTTTGGTATGTTTTAAAATGTTTATTATTCTACAATTTGGAAAAATTAAATAAGTATTTTAATTACAGAATTTTTTATGAATATAAAAATTTGCTTTTTAAAAAAAAAAAGAATTTTAAATTCAAATAAAATGTTAAGTTATCAACATAGTTTAATATTTCAGAACTAATTCTAATAAAAATATAGTATGATTAATATTTACTTTAAATGACATAATCTACTTGAGTTAATTTGTTTAACATTTGGATAATAAACATTCTTCAAATAATTAATCAAAGCTATTTTATAATTTTATCGTCGGTTTAAAATGAATAAATTAATTGCTATAATTAGTATTCCTGGATTAACGCGTGGATAAATAAATACTTGCATGGATGTGATAAACTTGGAACACTTTTGATAGAGAAATGTAGAGATTAATAACTTTATGAAAAACATTTTCATTTAAATTCTGCGTATCATGTTTTAAAATTGTTTCATGTTTGGGGAGCCATGCAAAATCGTTAATCTAATATTGCTTATAATAACTAATCAAATGGATAGAATTGCATGTATGGAATTTAACTACAGTTATAGCTATTACCTCGTATACTCATTATTTTACACATCGTACATGGATTCCACGGATCACATTAGGAGTTATAAAATGCTATACAATCCAATTTGTGATACACACATCTGCTAAAATTCATGTATTGAACTATAAAATGCTTTACATTTAGTTTTATCACACACACACCGTTAAATTTTATATATTTAATGAATAATACATTAATTTAATTTTATCGTTATATGAACTCGCATATGAAGTTCATAAGTTATATTTTGTTAGGTTTAAATTAATAAGGGTTGAATAAAATATTCATTCAAGAGAATAGCGCTTGCGGAAAAGCTTAAAAGTACTAAATGAATTCATGAGATGTATCAATCTTTATGAGATATTTTGTGAGTCTTTCCAGATTTATATTCCTATGCCAATATTACTTATATTATATTACACATGTTTATTTTAAGCAAGATAAGTAGTACATTAGTTGTCCTGATTAGCGTAACATTTTATTATGCAAGAACCCACATTTGCTAAAGTGTTAGTGTATTCTGAATAGTCAGAAGAACTGAGGAGGAGGATTTTGCACTTTGATGTGAAGTAAATAATAATGTTGTTTTAGAATGTTAAAGGGCTTTAATCTGTGCTGGTGGTTAATCCGCAGATTATTTTAATTGCCATTTTTGTATTTTACACACATTCCTGCGCCGGTGGTTAATCCGCGGAATTGTGTGATTATACGTATTACTTTATGATGGTGTTTAAATACACAAAACGTTTAGTATTATTTAATTCCTACGTGTAGATGAATGCATCCACAGGAATATGTTTTGCTTCACAGATATAAGTTGGGCAAAGTATTTTAGTTAATCTGCTAGATCATCTTCTTCATTTGTAAGCATAATTTATCGGTTAGATTATTAAATGGTAGCAGGACATTCTATTCAAGTACTTCATAATAATTAACTGTTGGTTGATTATTATTTACCAGAATGTAAGTTTACATTTTCACTTTATTTAATGATTACATTATAGCTAAATCCTACAGACATAATATTATTTATTACATGATTATAAGTTTACGGTAGGGATTTATTGAATCTGGAAATGACGTTAAATATTTCATGAGTTTGATGCTGAATTTCGTATAATCTCCTCAATGTTCATTATATTAGATTGAAATAAGGTATGATTAGATTTTAAAACTGTACCTATGAGATGTTATTGAAGAAAGTCAATGGAATAATCATTTATTTATTTTATTTGTTTATTTCTATCTTTAATTATCACATTGGAATTAATTACTTATTATTCATAAATTTGTAAATAAAAGTTGATTTATAATTAAACTTACTGTGCCGTTGCTATGTGTCATTCATAACATCAGAAATCATAAACTTTGGATAGAGCATACATTGAAGAGCATACATTGAATTACATATTATCGTCAACATGATATAAGAGTTTATAAATATTTTTTGAGAAAACATTTAGATGCTTTTCGTCTTTGGTAGTTTATGATGAGTAAGGTACAATAAAATCCCATTTACCTTTTCCATCATTGTGGCTTTGCGTAGTTGATTCTAGTATAAAATATAAATTAATTATTAAACTTGTAAACAGATTTACCAAATAATGATATGATTCAATATATTTACTTAACGTTTTTAAATTGTCATTTGTCAGTATAATAAGAGTCTCAATAATATAGTAAACTATAAAAAAAAGAACCCAAGTATTTATATTTATTTATTGCAAAGCTTTACCTGGACTAGCATTCGTATTAAAAATCATATAGATGGTTTAAAATTTCATAATCTTATGTAGTTCCACAAATTACGCCATCTTGTACATGGTCGGCCATAGGGTCGCATACCATAAAAATCGCAAATTAAGGTTTGAAAATAATAACATTGCACTTATAATTTGTTTAATGTGTTTTATAATAATACTATGATAGGTCTTCGTGGTATACCCTGGCTGCGATCAAATTAAATCACAAAAGTTTATGTTAGATCATTAGTTTGGTCTATGGTAAGTTGCTCCAGATGTTGATTGTGGTCTTTGGTGCATAAAATAGATAGCATGATATGCTTTTGGTTACAGCTCTTAATAGCTGACAATAATTGAGTGGGAATTGATCAGTGATCAAGGTTACAATTCTTAGTGCACTTACGTTACGTAGTTGGGACCACACAATTTGCGGTTACAATTTATAATGCCGCAACGTGTTCATACACGATAGGTAGATGAGGGGCAAGCGAATGGTTACAATATATATATTGTAACGGACCGTAAAACCCGTTAGGATGGTACACCCAGAGCCTTCTCTACTTACAGGTCCTATTACTACTCGGGGTTCTAACTCAGTGTAGACATTTGCCTTTAACTCTGCTCAAGGATGGATTTAAATAGGATGGCAATAATATGACCTCTATATAGATCCTTAATGGCTATTGCTAATAATATATTAAAAATCTATAATGGCTATTCTGGTGAGTGAAGTATGAATGATGCTTAATAATCTAGAGAGCTGAGAAACAAAGATTTTAACGTCAAACAACAAATATTTATTAACAAATCGTGGTTAAATTTATAATATTTATAAATTAATAAAATATATACATGGATATAATAAAATATTGATTTGTCTTTACTACAATAAGAATAGCTATGATTCAAATATTAAAATATCAATTGAAATAAAAATTATAGTGCATAATGTACAATAAAGCATCAATTATTTTAAATATGAAATTATATTACTAGATGTACAATTATCATTTTGTTTATGTCCTTTAAATGTATCTCAAGGTTATGTCCATGAATTGCTAATTTGTGTATTGTGGATATAGTTCATTCATAAGGCTGTTAATCATTTAAACAAGAAAATGTTCTCCTATATATTTACTTATTAATTAGTTTGATTTTAATATATTAATTGTCTAATAAATGTAAATATTTAAAATCTTACCTTTTGTCTTTAAGTCATTGTCCAGTTTAATTTAAGCATTCAATTACGTTAATATTTTATTTACAAACATATATAATATATTTATGTATACCTTGAGTTGTGTATTTGTATTTTTCTCTCCCTATAAAAATCTAAACAAATGGGTTTTTTTTTTTTGTTAAAAAAAATGTTTGCTACAAATGAATAAAAGGATGAGAAAAATTTATAACTCAACTCTCAGTATACATTAAAAAAAAAATATTTAAAGCATAAAATTAAATGAAATTTCGGAATTCCTTGAAATAATAGCAAGTTAAATTTTCAAGAACAGCTTCTGTATTCTTAGCAGATAATGTCTTTCTTTTATTCACGTATATTAAATCATGATAAACATTCCAAGCATTAACAATTCCCACGACGAAATCGAATTCCTGGGCATTTGATTTTAAAGCCATCGTCTTTCTAATTCCATCTCCAGATCATTCCACCTGATTTAAACATTAAATATACCAATGAATATTATACTCCATCACCTGCCAATGACACCAAGGAGATAGAAAGATCCCCTGACACTTAATTAGCAAAATTGCATTGTTAGATATTATTTACACACGTATAAATTGTTAAATATAAATTTTTTCCCAAGGCTTGTGTTATAATATAAAACGAACGCTATTTCTATGCAGTTTTTATTTATATATATATATATGAGACGCATGATAAAGATTTTACTTTAAAAGTAATAAAAATTAGTGTTAATAAAGTTCTATTTCATCATTAGTTGAGTTTATCTTTTACAAGAAACATTTTATAGTAATTATATTTTTGACAACGATAAATAACTATGAAGCTCTTAGCATTTATTTGAACGAACGAAAGTTCATCAATTAAACAATGTCTTTTTTCCTTTTTTAAAATATTTTACACTAATAAATAATAAAATTCCAAATATTAAACAGTTTATTTTTAATAACGAAAGGAAATCATAATAATTAATATAATAACAATTAAAATATTCTTATTCTACAACTTTACTTTCATGTACTCCATTTGAACAAAAAAAAAAAAAACCAACAACTAAAAATTCCTATTGCTTAGTTTTTTCCACGTTCCAAAATCAACAAAGGTTTACTTTTTTTTTTTCTCTTTTAAACAAAAGAAACTTGGTTAATAAAATTTAATGTCAAATATTTTCTTTATTATTTTTGTCACGTCATGATTTAAAATCTTACACATTCATGTATAAATGTGTGTATGTAGATATTTTATTTTACATTTAATAAAAAATAAATTTGTTCATTCCTTCATGAACGTATGGTTGTTTGTATATATATATGTGTGTGTATGTCTCCAAATATCTAAAAAAATTATGTTTTAAAAGTTGGCTGCCTATTTAATCTTTACACGTTATCCTAAAACATCAGTTTACTTATTATTATTTTTTTTTTATAAGGATTGGGCATCACCTTACATTTCCCCCATCTTCAGAAGGTTAAAATTTAGATCATTGTCAAAATTTTAGCACATAAACAAAGGTTTGGATGGTTATAGTGTTGGATAATTTTATTCTTTTTAAATAGGGAGAGTTCTAATGCTTTCTTACTTATTTTAATTCACTCATTAATATACATTTATTTATTTTTATATATATCTCATGTCTGTTAGATTCATACCCTTATCTCTTTCATCTCAACATTGAATTACTGTCATCATTAACATTGTTCCTACTATCTTTACCAGAATTACTAACTATATGATGGTTGAATATTCTGAATTCGACTGATTAAGTGTCTCTGTTCCAGAAGGCACATATTTGGATTCGTCAGCCTATATCCTGCTCCCTGGGAGTCTTATTGAATTTTTATAAGAGCTGAACGAAATATGGGATACCCAAATTGTATGAGTCAATTCCCACATCTCAGCAGATTCTAAAATACCTCAATAAAATGTTTCAACATTAATTTTAGTGTATCCTCATCACATCTACCTACTCTAGCCATTTACTTACAAACAATGCTATCTTTCTCATTACAATATACTTGCATATACCCATTTACATTTTTTTATAAACTCTTCTTTCACCTACTTTAATCATGATCATCTGTTTATGAATAACTAAGCTTCTGTATTTGGCAGTTCTTCTTGACAACCACTGTATGGCTTTAATATCCGAGCATTATAACTTCCTTTTATCCATCAATATTTACCAAAATGCATTTGGGCTAGCTTGTTTCACAACAGCATATGGTCCAGCATATTGTTGGCAAAATTTATGATGAAGATTATCCATTGGTATACTTGGGTTATGTGTTCTCACAAAAACCTTGTCTCCAATCTTAAAGTGATGTCTACTTTTCTTCCCCTTCTTATTTCTAAAATTAGTTTTATTAATTCTTTAACCGCCTCTTACGAGGCATCTCGTCGACATCTGACGTCACTCTAATTCTGCTAGTTTTAATGGTAGAATATTCATTTGACAGTTATTGATTAGGTTTTTAAAAGTTCTGTAAGATGGTGCCCTCTTCCGAATTATTTTACAAGTAAAAAATCAAAAAAAAACGCATTTAAAACTAAACAAAGAAGAACCTTGTCGGTGATTGGCTGTCAGCTGGCTCTCAGCCGAAAAAGACATTCTGATTGGCTGGAAAGAACAAAGAAACCGCCTGATCAAAGAAAATAAAGAAAAACACTGAGATTTTCATTTCGAATGTAATTTAAGTATTAAAAAAATATAAAATGAAAAATTAAAATAGTTTTTTAAAAAATATACTAAAAAAACAAAATTATTTTTGAAAAATATTGAAGATTTTAGTAAAAATATTTAAGATTTAGCAAAAAGAAATCTTTACTTTTCTGTAACATAAAATTGAAAAAAAGCATTTGCGTCAGCACTTTTTTGTTTAGACATTCGCTTTATATTTGCCGAAATTGAATATATTTTATAATAAATAAATAGCAATTTATTTTTGAAAGAACTTTCGTTCTCTTTCATAACCTGAAAAATTAGTAATATACTTTTTATAAACGTATCTGAGTTGAATTTAATATTATAGGCGAATATGTTTTAACAATAGGCTTTGTCTTCAGTTTGTGAGTTGGCCAATTAAAAGATTTGATTTTTACCTCATACAACCAATAATATAATTAGCGGTTAAAGGGTTAATTAACTGTTGGCAAGCCATTTGAATTTTAGTTTCTATGTCGTAGTAATGACATTCAATTGGAGGTTGGTATTTTACAAATAACAAAGGAATAGGTTGGTTAAAATGTAGTTGGATGGGTGCAAATCCAGTAATTTATTTGCACCCCAATTTATGTAATTCACTAGCCGTTCTGTCTGCTTCACCCACCCCCTATTATTTTTATAAGATTTAATAGTCAAAAGTAAACTTAACATTTTTTTTTCTTTTATATACATATATACTCATTTAGGCAAGCCATTTGAATTTTAGTTTCTCTGTCATAGTAATGACATTCAATTGGAGGTTGGTATTTTACAAATAACAAAGGAATAGGTTGGTTAAAATGTAGTTGGATGGGTGCAAATCCAGTAGATTCATTTGCACTCCAATTTATGTAATTCACTACCCGTTCTGTCTGCTTCACCCACCCCCTATTATTTTTATAAGATTTAATAGTCAAAAGTAAACTTAACATTTTTTTTCTTTTATATACATATATACTCATTTAACATTATTTACAGGGTTCAATCATTAAGAAAGTCCATTTTTTATGTTCCATGTCGCAATCATGAAGTCTGTCCCTTAATTTGTGCCTTTCTCTTTTTAAGGACTTTCATTCACATACTCAATAAATGTGAAGGGACCTTCATAAGTGTTGCAAAGCTTATGGAACCTGAGACCTTTCTGTTTTTTTGTAGGGAATATAGTTGACTCCAGTATCATATGACAACTTTCAATGACTTGGTCATCTTCCTGATTATGAAGACTTGTTGTGCCATAATACATATTCAAGATGAACAAGTGTATTGACTTCATTTGTCCTTTCAAAGTTGGCTTCATTAATGGGACAATTTTCTTTTTGAAAAAAACCTTTGAGCATATAATAGCCTTTCTTGGATTTTGCTACTATGATCATGGACTTTGTATTTAGAACAAACTTTGTGTTCTGAACATTGGATGCTCACATTAACTTGTTTTGCTCAATCGTCTAATGTATTTGTTCCCATACTCTTCATGGGAAGGATTGAATCAGCATCATTCCAAAATGTTTTTGGGATTGCTCCTCCCAACTTAAAATTGGTGGAATGATTTTCTATTATGTCTTCAGATACTTGCTGAGTCCAAGTAGCAGAAGATTCAAATTCAAGAGATGTTTTCACAGTAAAAGAATACTTAGTATTTCGATTAGATTCAAAAATGAAACTAGGTGGGTTTTTTATATCATTAATATCACAGCTCATACTATCTATCCTATTATTAATATCATAAGTTTTAGATTCTATCCTATCTATATTTTTCTTTATACACATTATCTTTGCTTCCAAATTACTATTTATTTTGATCTCCAAATCATCAATATCAGTTTTGGTTGCCATAGTAACCTTCATATTCTCCATCTTAGTGGATTCCTGGGCTTGGTGAACCTCCTCAATTTTGCTATCAATTTGTATGATAATGCTTTCTTTAAATTCAGTATATCGCTCTTGACACTGCAAGTTCACTACATCTATGTCTATTCTCATCTCTTCTACATTTCGCTTTAATTCCGTACTACTGTTATGCACTTCATTCATCTCTGAAGACAACTGCTCCATGGCTGCAGAAAATTTCATTTCAATGCCACTAATTCTTTTCTTAACATCCTCATCCAATTTGTCAATAATCTTCCCTTAAACCACATATATTTTCTTTCAATCCAGTTTCTATTTTGTCAATATCATCCTTGTTTACCATGTTGCTTATTTCAGCCTTGACTGTATCTATTTGACCACTCATGTTGCTTATATCAGTCTTGGTTGCCATATTATCCATTCGACCACTCATATCAGCTTGCATGGCATTCATCCGACCATTTATGTCATTCATCTGACCACTCATGCTAATCATCTGACCCAATAATGTTTGGAGCATCTGCATCATGGCTCCACTATCTTCTGTAACTTGTGTTAGTCCAATTCCAGGTGATTGAGCAGACTGTTCATTTGAGTCTCCTTAAATTTGAGATATCATTTGTTTTTCCTCTTGCATTGAGAAAGAATGCTCATCTCCAACCATTGATCCCCCGGATACATTTATGTCTACTGATCCTACTTGTTCCATATTAGGATCATGCTCAACTTCATTGCCACTAACATCCTGTGGCTTTACATATAATTTCTTACTCATACTTGATAAATACCTACTACTTCTGAGAAATATACAAAATAAACTAATACTTTTCTTTAAAATATCTACTCTATGGCAAAATTATTTCTTTTTATATAATATTCTATAATATGTCATAGGATCTTCTACCAACTTGTGTCATCTCATGTGATTTTGGTTACCTTAAGTATTTTACATATCATTGGTATTAATGTCAGTTTTATATATTTTGCCCTTTATGTGTCTCACTTGCCTATTCTTATTAGATTCTTATCATCTATTTAGTTTTGGCCTCTATTTATCAATTCATACTTTCACTCAGAGTTATTTGAACTTATTGTTGATTGACTAAATTAATTATACCATTAAGTTGCCACACCATTTAATCCATAGGGTTATATAATATATAGTCTAGTAAGTGATTAACTAAAATATTATGTATCAGGTTGTACTGAAATTATGGACAATTTCTCATAAATTCAATTTATGGCACACTAAAAATATACAGTAAAATATGATAGACTTACTCTTTAAAGCTCAACACATTGTGTACCAAAATGTAACAAACAAAACTTTTCACATGCAGTGAATCTAAGTATTCAAGCTTACCACATTGCATGCCAAAAATGTAACAGACAATAAACTAGAATGAATTTAATAATTGGCTATTATGAATGTGATGTGATAATCAACTTTCATTAAGTCTAAATCAGCTGGTGTACCTATTATTCAGGCTTCACTGTTGATGGTGTCAAAAATGTAACAGTATATAGTTTGTATCTGTGGTGAACTTAAATTTTCAGGCCCAAAACGTTGTGCGCCAAAAATATGTAACGGACTGTAAAATACTATCAACAGTCCTTTAAGAATGAGCTATATATTTAGGTTATATACTCATCCATTCCTTTAAAGGTCTGACAGATACTGACAGCCAAAAGAATGATTAGCATTTCACAATTTTGAGATAGATAAAAGAATTCAATCACTGCTCTTAAAGTGTCCAATGTTCCATGAACACTCAGATGATCATCACATTTCAGTCTCTTTAAGCTACTATAACCCATAATAGTTTTCTGCAAACACTATTGCACTGCCCTGCTTACATCCAAGTCTTAGGGGCTATTATTATAAAATATTGCCTTGTTCATCTTTGGGAGTCTTAGAGACAAATATTATACATATATCAAAAAGAACTATACCTTACTCTCTCTGGAGTCTTAGAGGTAAAATCATGACACGGCTACTGTTAACTGCTTCATGATAAATAGTAACTAACATCACAATTTGGGTTGGAGCAGTGAATGAGATCAATCAGTCACAAGTGACATGAATACATCACATCCTCAAGACAATGACAAAAATTCCTTATCCAACATCAATACTTGCAACAGAACCAACCAAACTCCAACAATCAAATATCCAATCCAACCTTAAAAATTATAGATTTTCTACAACACAAATTTTCTAAATATGGACAAAATTATTACTCTATAATTTAACACCATCAATATAATTTTTAAATTGAAATTAAGTTGTTTCATGACTGTATTTATCTCTCATCATAAAAAAAATGCAATAACAGTAACCATCACCATCTAAACATAAGGCCAACATATTTCTATATACATATAAAAAAATTACATACACAAAAATGCTTCTCTTTCTTTAAACTATACATCTCACATCCATATATATACTACACATCTCTCAAGTAAGTGGTGTATTTCAAGCCCTAGTTGGCACGCCAAAATATGTAACGAACCGTAAAACCCGTTAGGATGGTACACCCAGAGCCTTCTCTACTTACAGGTCCTATTACTACTCGGGGTTCTAACTCAGTGTAGACATTTGCCTTTAACTCTGCTCAAGGATGGATTTAAATAGGATGGCAATAATATGACCTCTATATAGATCCTTAATGGCTATTGCTAATAATATATTAAAAATCTGTATACATGTATAATGGCTATTCTGGTGAGTGAAGTATGAATGATGCTTAATAATCTAGAGAGCTGAGAAACAAAGATTTTAACGTCAAACAACAAATATTTATTAACAAATCGTGGTTAAATTTATAATATTTATAAATTAATAAAATATATACATGGATATAATAAAATATTGATTTGTCTTTACTACAATAAGACTAGCTATGATTCAAATATTAAAATATCAATTGAAATAAAAATTATAAAATTATAGTGCATAATGTACAATAAAGCATCAATTATTTTAAATATGAAATTATATTACTAGATGTACAATTATCATTTTGTTTATGTCCTTTAAATGTATCTCAAGGTTATGTCCATGAATTGCTAATTTGTGTATTGTGGATATAGTTCATTCATAAGGCTGTTAATCATTTAAACAAGAAAATGTTCTCCTATATATTTACTTATTAATTAGTTTGATTTTAATATATTAATTGTCTAATAAATGTAAATATTTAAAATCTTACCTTTTGTCTTTAAGTCATTGTCCAGTTTAATTTAAGCATTCAATTACGCTAATATTTTATTTACAAACATATATAATATATTTATGTATACCTTGAGTTGTGTATTTGTATTTTTCTCTCCCTATAAAAATCTAAACAAATGGGTTCTTTTTTAAAAAAAAATGTTTGCTACAAATGAATAAAAGGGTGAGAAAAATTTATAACTCAACTCTCAGTATACATTTAAAAAAAAAATATTTAAAGCATAAAATTAAATGAAATTTCGGAATTCCTTGAAATAATAGCAAGTTAAATTTTCAAGAACAGCTTCTGTATTCTTAGCAGATAATGTCTTTCTTTTATTCACGTATATTAAATCATGTTAAACATTCCAAGCATTAACAATTCCCACGACGAAATCGAATTCCTGGGTGTTTGATTTTAAAGCCATCGCCTTTCCAATTCCATCTCCTGATCATTCCACGCTGATTTAAACATTAAATATACCAATGAATATTATACTCCATCACCTGCCAATGACACCAAGAAGATAGAAAGATCCCCTGACACTTAATTAGCAAAATTGCATCGTTAGATATTATTTACACACGTATAAATTGTTAAATATAAATCTTTTCCCAAGGCTTGCGTTATAATATAAAACGAATGCTATTTCTATGCAGTTTTTATTTATATATATATGAGACGCATGATAAAGATTTTACTTTAAAAGTAATAAAAATTAGTGTTAATAAAGTTCTATTTCATCATTAGTTGAGTTTATCTTTTACAAGAAACATTTTATAGTAATTATATTTTTAACAACGATAAATAACTATGAAGCTCTTAGCATTTATTTGAACGAACGAAAGTTCATCAATTAAACAATGTCTTTTTTCCTTTTTTAAAATATTTTACACTAATAAATAATAAAATTCCAAATATTAAACAGTTTATTTTTAATAACGAAAGGAAATCATAATAACTAATATAATAACAATTAAAATATTCTTATTCTACAACTTTACTTTCATGTACTCCATTTGAGCAAAAAAAAAAACCAACCAACAACTAAAAATTCCTGTTGCTTAGTTTTTTCCACATTCCAAAATCAACAAAGGTTTACTCTTTTTTTTCTCTTTTAAACAAAAGAAATTTGGTTAATAAAATTTAATGTCAAATATTTTCTTTATTATTTTTGTCATGTCATGATTTAAAATCTTACACATTCATGTATAAATGTGTCTATGTAGATATTTTATTTTACATTTAATAAAAAATAAATTTGTTCATTCCTTCATGAATGTATGGTTATGTTTGTATATATATATATGTGTGTGTGTATGTCTCCAAATATCTAAAAAAATTATGTTTTAAAAGTTGGCTGCCTATTTAATCTTTATACATGTTATACTAAAACATCAGTTTACTTATTATTTTTTTTATAAGGATTGGGCATCACCTTACAATATATATATATGTAAACACATTTTATGTAGTAGTGATTAGTATATTAACACAAAGTTTCTGGTCTAAGACTTAAATCTGGAAGGCCTTTTTTCACAGACTTTTTGCTCTTGAGGATATTTAATTATCAGACATGTTGTATACAGCAGGATAAAAAAAAAGTCATTCATTCTCTATTCAGATATCAAAATTTTAGTTTGTCCCAATTCTGGCTAAAACTTTTGTTCACCCTTGTTCAAAGTTCTATTTTTAAGCAATACCTCAGTGTCACATTTAAATTTAATTTTTGTTCTATATGGGCCCTTTAATATAAATATCCAGATGACATATGTCACATTTACACCAACCTTGTACATTCTTTTAATCAGTAAATTGTGTATTTTCTATAAAGAATTGCATCAGTTATTTTTCGATACAATGTAGGCAACTTACTACTCCCCTTTTATTTGGCAATAAAAAATGCAGTATCTTAAAATAAAATTTAAAAAATCAGGATTGATTTAAAACATGACATATCCTTATATTTCTGCCAAAAAATACTATGGGTAAAACATGACATTGTTATTTTTACTACCTAATTATAAATGTTATTTTTAATTAAAAGTTATTAGAAGCAACTTTTGCAGTAAAGTAATTTACAACTATCAAAGTCATCTATTAATGTACAATAATTGTGATCAAAGCTAATTATAAGCTATCATTATGGACTTATCTCATTTATACACTCAATATTAATAAAAAAAAAATTGCAAATACATTTATAAGTGTAAATATTTGTTACTAAAAAATTTTGAAAATATTTTAATACTAATATTTTTATATATAAATATATATATATTTCTTTTAAAAACAAATTGTGTAATTAATTTTAATAAAATAATGTAAAAAAAAAATTTATATATGGATGTTGCTGAAAACTAGTTGAGATTACTATTAATAAAATACTATGATCTTTATTGGTAATAGTTCACTATAACCTTCCCTTTTCCTTCCTCCACAAAAAAATTATTCTAGAAATTCAATACAGGAACAATTCAATACCTAAAATAATTCATAAATCAAGAATTTCATTTAAAAAAAAAAAACGCATTTATAATGGATGGCAAAAAAATATTGTAGATTCAAAATATAGAATATTCAATAAAAAAAAACTTAAAATTGAAAAAAGTGATAATTAATAAATAAGCATTTTATTAATAAAAAAATATTAATCGTGTGCAAATATATTGTATAAGTATATTTCAATTGCTATTATTTATTTCTTTTTTTTTAAAAAAAAAAAAAAACAATGATTAGAAGATGCTGACATTCTGTTGAATCATAATTCATCAAATTAATTAAAATAGAGCATGTATTAAAAAAAATTAAATTAATATAATATATACTTTTTTAACTTATTTATGATACACTTTGTTGTTATCAATATTTTTTGTTTTTGCATTTATCCATCAATTTATTTATTTATTTATTTATTTTATGAAAATGCACTCAATTAAATAAAAATTAGATCAATTGATTACTATAATAAAAATTGGATCAAAAAAATATAATGCACAATTGATTATAGTTTTGATAATGTGATTTTTTTTTTCTGGCAAAATGTTTAAAACCTATTAATGGCAGGCATTTTTGCTGTAGGAAATTAATTTCTATTATTATTATTTAAATAAAAATTGTACCTTTTAGATAATGTACATTTTTAAAATTTATTTTTAGTGCATTTTAATGCTACACATTGTAAGAATACATTTAAACTGATCACACGGCCATCACCACCAATAATTGTCAAAAGAACATTATTGATTATATATTAGTAATTTTGTGTAAAATTACCAGTTAAAATTATATTATTGACAATACTGATTTATATGTATACTAAAATCTTAAACACAAGCAAGCAAAAATCTCGAAAAACAAAAGAAAGAAATCATTAATGTTAAATTTTTTTGTGTGTTTACTAATCCAGCATAAAATTCTATAAAGATCAAAATGACGTCAACAATAAAAGCAAAGTGTGAACTTACAACTCATGCATCAATAAATAAAACTTAAGACAATATAGAAAACTTTGGTTCTTTTTAAGAAAAAAAAGGAAGGCAAATAAATTACGTCATCAAAAAAAGTTACTTGATAAATTCTTAAAATCAAATTATTTGTCATATTAACTATCTTTAATATTAAAGTTTATAAGCCACTACAATTGCAATTAAAAGAAATTGATTAAAGAACCCACCTTAATTCCATAAAGCTTATATTTTTAACCCAAGTAGTAAGCTAGAAAAGAACAAATCATGTATGGATAGGAAGCGATAAAACATTGTGGGAATGGAGTTGCTCATCATACAACCAAGAGTTTCTGATATGATTATCATTAAAATCAATATCCATGATGACCATGTTAACAAAAAATCTACAATGCATTACAGTTAAGTAAAGAAATTATCTCAGCACAGGAAAGATAGTTTATAAAAAGAATGTGAATCACCAACATGAAGATCCAGATGGCAACCGAAGATTATCTGATGGACTACCATCCAGTTCATGCAAAGAAACTTTCCTAAGGGCAAAGATACTTCGATGTTTCACAATGTGAACTACAAGACTTTGAACTATGGCTAGACTATGCTGGATTAAGATCCCAAATTATATTTTTATATCTTTTATTTTTATTCTTATTTCGCTTGTTAAATTGGTTTCTTTCTTTTGAAACAGAACGTCAATCTATCCAACCATCAATTATTCTAGAGGGAGAAGAGCCATCAATTCTTTTTTTTTTTTCATTTAATAATAAAATTTAGGTGCAGATTCCCGAACTTGTTAGCCAATTGATACTTGGAATGAATGACTAAACCCTTGAATGATTGATCTGTTCTATCATAGATCTATATGACACCAGAATATGAGGGGGCTCGGAATCTATAAGTAACTCTCAACAGATCACAAAATATAGACAGAGTGGAAACTAATTACCAAATGATTTCATGGAATTTTAGTCAACAAAGAGTTAATTGTTAAAATTGTTTTTGGTGTAAATTTGAGTTTGATAAATTGGAATGGGGAAAGATTATCCTTCGTAGGGATTAAAGGTATGGTTTAGTAAATAGTTAATGAACACAAACAAAGAATGATCATGTTTATACAATCATCAAATGTTAAATACATACAGCATTTTGTTAAAAAAATTGTGCGATCATCATCGAAATTAAATATTAAATCAATGTAGCTGTCTGATTTTTCTATTTTCCAATTAATCACACTACACACAAATCCAAAGCACACATCAGATATGGAATAATCATATCTTGAAATAAAGTACATATACATTCTCCCTGAGTTTGAACTATGTGGTATAACGAGGATCAAGAAAAGGTAAAGTAAGGGAAGTTATGTAAGTGTGAATCCCATCCCACTCAATCATTAATCATCATGGGACCACTTTCTAAAACTTAGATAAATCATCAAATAACTGACTTTCCTTATCATGTGTAATGCCCTACCTGGAATTTGCAAACAATACTTTTTTTGAGAAAAAAATAATAGATATTTCTTACTTTCCTCATTTAATTTTTTTTTTTTAAAAAAAGGGTATTTGTGTTTATTAACATAGGATATGTACAGTAAAACAAAATATCACCAAGATTTATTCCTCATAATATAAAATGGCCCCCTGTTTTTCAGTCATGATTAGAACTCCTGACATGTATATAATGTCAAATTCTATAATATGTTTGTTAATGTAATAAATTCACTTTAATTAAACAACTCCACCTTTATAATTGTTACAATGCTTATTTTATTAAATCTCTCAAAATGTCAGTTTTAATGGACCAGCAATATTCTCCAGAGTTAATATATATATATATATAAGTACATAAATACACAAATAGTTTATATTTATATTTTTTAATTTTGAACAAAACTGTCAAGGTGGATTTGATTAATTATAATTTTATCAATTTGTATAAAAAGATTTAAAGTGAAAGGAAATTTACTTTAATAAAAGCATTAATCCTTCTACTCAAGAGCCATGAATAATCATTGGACATCTAATAAAGCCACAGGCTAGTTTCTGACCAATGACCTTCATCAGTGAAAATCACTAGCTAATAAATATCATTTTATTATATATTTTTTTGGTTAATGATTTGAAAATATTCAAATATCCTAAGATTTTGAATATTTACCAGCTATATAAGTCTAATATCATATTGCTTTAGGTATCCATCTGATTGGCACTATTATCTGATACCCAATGATAAGCCATGTGTACATAGATATATACAAAGTAATAGAATGAATTAATTCTGTTAATGCAGATTTTACTTTAACTAGAAGTCATGTGATGATGTCTTTTGATATATTCCTGGAAGTGGGAACTTGCCAAAATTAACTTCATATAAAAATAGTAAAAATGCAAATAAAATTATTTTATTCAATAACAAAGTTCATTATTAAATTCATATATTTAATTCAAATGGTGAGATTTATATAAAATGGAATTAAGTATCTAATACCTAGAACACAAAGTATCAAGGTTTATTTTTTAAAAGGCAACACATTATCATAAATTAACGATCTTCTTTATAAATATATATAAATAATGATCAAGTATATAAAAAAAATGGTAGTTCATAATTCCTACCTATCCAGAATATAATTACATTTGCTTATTAATTATAATTGTAGAGGATTTGAATACAGACTTTCAGGCACCCTTCAGCTATCGACTCTATCTCATACAACTGATACACATGACCACACACATATAAAAAAAATAAATGAATATATGTATAGGTTGTATGAGATAGAGTCGATAGCTGAAGGGTGCTTGAAAATCTGTGTTCAAATCCTCCACAATTACATCTAATTTCCAAGTATATTAAATTATACTTCTATTCTAATATTATTAATAATAAAGAGCATCACATTTAGAAATAATGTGTATTTTATCTATTACACTTTAAAATAAAGCTAATTCAAGCCTATTCTGACTTGATAATTAAGATATTAGGACAACTGATTAAGGGGACTAGCCCGAAAGTGGTTCTATCAATCATATTGTCATAGTTTATAATACAAAGTTAGCTATTATATATATTATCTTATTATCATGATGATCTGAGGATGCTTAAATAAAGGGTAATATTTAGCAATTGAAAACAAAGCAATTTGTATTGCTTAATGACTCAGAAATGTTTAGATGAAATTCAAAAAGTGAGTAGATATGTATTGAATACAAATTGTGGATAGTAAATGTGACTTTTTTAAGAGAAAATAAAATGGACTATTTTTTTCAATAAGAAAAATTAAAAGCAAATTTAAAATGTTTAAATATTAGAATAAATAAATGAAAATAAATTAGTACAAAATAGTACTTAATTTCTATGTATTTTGTATAACAAATAAGATAATTGGAGACAATACATTGCAGGTATATAATTATGAAGGGTAGAACAAAGATAAGTGGATCGGAAAATTCATAGAAAATAAATATGAATTTAAAAAATATGCAGACATATAAGAAAAAAAATTATAAAATATCAAAGATATATAATAATACTACAGAGAACTAATCTTTATTTGATGCAAGAACAGGAGCTTTAGATACTAAAAAAGAAGACCAAAAAATAAAATAATGATTTGGAGTACAGATGTGGTTTATGATGGCAGGGAGAGTCTCAAACATTTATTTTTGGATTATACAATATTGAAAGAAGATAAACATAAATTATATAGAGAATGAAAGAAACTTATGTCAAAGAGAATTAAAGAAGTGACCATTTTATAATTTGTTTTTTTTCTTTAGATCTTTTAACAAAATTGGAGAATATGAAATAATGTAATAGAATTATTAAGCAGATTTTATTAAAATGGAGTAAAAGATGGAAAAAAATGAATCAGTGCTGAAAGAATGGCATGATAATAATGAATAAGAAGTAGATAGCTTTACTGTAATATATAATGGTTTCAGAAGGGAGGGATCCCATGTTTAACTTAAATTAACAGTTAGTGGATATATAGTCAATGCAGAAAAACTTTTGAAGTCATCTAAAGAAGCAATTTTACATATCTCAGTAAAATATTGCAAATTATTGGACTAAACAGTTTTCATTGTATATTATAAATTATTGTTGAGTTTAGACCATTTAAACAATAAAATTCAGATTTTTATTAATGAAATGACAGACATTACATGAATTTTTGAAAATTTTGGAAAAAAAAATTCATTTGTATAAAAAAATTTAAATGCAATTTGAGAGTAAGTACTCTTAGAAAAACAAAATCATATTGCTATTCAAACAAGGTATAAATTATCAATAGCTAAAAATTAACTTCTTAGATTAGCAGAAATAAATCTTCCTAAGATATTAATGGTTTTTTAAGTTAATAGGACTGGAATATGGTAAAGTTCTATTCAAATTTTACATAAAATTTAAATTAGAAAGGAGATGGAAGATTTCCAGAAAATAAAAAAACTATCAATCATCCATTCTACAATTAATCATTTAAATATTTAAAATATTAAAACAGAATATTTGGAAATCAAATAATTAAAAATAAAACTTAAATAAAATTTGATAGAAAAATCTCAGTTTTATTGATGATAGAAACTGAAAACTTAGTAAAAAAATTAAATTTTCAAAAATTTACCAACATAGAAAATTGCAAATCAATTTTTTCTAATATTATAAACATTTTAAATAACATTAAAATATAATAATCTAAAATACATTCTATAGGCTTTAAAAACAAGCATATTATTGTACATAGACATTTGAAAAGATGCAGTAGTTGTAAATGAAATCTATGTTTAGCCAATCTTAACACATTATAAACCTAAAATATAATATTACATTTTCCCCTAGATGTCGCCACATTGCAAAACATTTCCCGAAAAAGTTGGGAAATGTGAGGATAGGATAGTTGAATTACTAAATCAGCTTCTATAAAAATACAAAAAAAAAAAAGGGGGGGGGGGAATAAAGTAAGCTGAAAACTCAATTGAATAATAAAGAGTAAAAAAGAAGGAATGCTTTTATTGACTAACAGTTTCTGGGCATATAGCTTATGCATAAAAATGTATTTGTTTAAAAGAGAAGCTATTTTACATTATAATACATCAATATATCACAAGCAGAAATAAAGTAAATACATTTACATTAATATATAAGAGTATTAGAGAAAATGAATGTTTAACTTAGCTTACAGAGTTACTGAAAAAAACTTCGGACTTACTTTTACGAAAAAGCTATTTTAAATCACACTGTGAACCATACTAGAAATTCATCACTACTGTATTAAAAATTAATTTTAAAAAAAAATGAATAAAATATGTTTTTTATTGTACATATGTCCAAAGACAGCTTCATAAATCCCTCCACATTTTTGCTATATTTAAATCATTATTTTTACAATTCTTCACTCAGAATTACTTTCTCTTAATATATCAATAAATTATTTCCCCTTTCTTTTCCTATATATCTAAGTTTGATAATTCAGAGTTTATTGAAATTGGAATTGTATTTTAAAAAACAAATAAATGAAAAATACAGCAGCAATAGTTTTTTTTTTTTTCATAAAAATACTTTCAGAATGCTTCAATATAATAATAAATCATATATTAAGAGCAGCATATGGAATTAATGAACATTAGATGGCAGTACTACACAGAATACCCTGGATTATTGTTCAGTTGTTGTCAGTGAAGCGCAGGATTTGCATTCATATATATAGCAGCTAATCTATAGAGTTAGCTATCAAATTATTAGTCGGAAAGTTTTTATTTGGAGAAAAAAAATTCTGTCTTATCAAAATATACTTCTAATATGGTGCAGCCTTTACTATAGATAAGCAAGATATCATACTTCCATAAATGCTGAGCCGACAGTCAACTTTTAACTAAAAAGCAACCATCATGTTCCTATGTTTCCAGATTCAATGTTCTCATTACAAGAGAAATTATTTTATTTAATATATATCTAATAAATATAGCTTCCATGACTTACCTTATAAAAAGTCTACATTTAATGGTTAATAAAATGCAATCAGTACACCTGGGTCTCGTTTTACGCGATAGATAGGTTCCTCAGAAAACACGCGGAAACGAAATCGCGTAAAAATAGGCGTAACTTACATTGAAAAAGGTGGGATGCGGTCTGTGATTTTTCAAAATTCGCGTAAAAGCAAAGCACTAACGTAAAATTACTTTAAAATTCGCGCAAAAAAAAAAAATAAGGAAATAAAATATGACTAATAAAAAATTTCAAATTTGAAAAAAATTGATATAAGACAAACTTTTTTTAACTATAATATTTAATTTTATTCAAAATAATATATTTTTATGCATAATTTATAGTACAGTAATTTACATTTTTTTATACATGTTTTAATTATTATCGCTATTTGCCCCAAAACACGTTCATTCGCAAACTAGTTAAAAAATCTGATTCTCATGTGATGTGATGTGATGTATTTGGCTTCTTCTTAAACGAAGTCAAGAATATCTTGACAATTATTCTCACAAGAGGAAATACAACTAGCGCCAAGTTCACTCTCATGTTGTGTTAATGGTTTTCTGTTTACGATGACGACAATTTTATTAATTGTTTATGAACTTAGACTTATGATAATAAAAAGAGATTTATTCACCACTGCTGGGAAAAATTTAATTAAAACTAACAACTAAAAATTAAATTCTTATTTTTGTCTTTAATTTTCAATTCCATTTAAAAATCAAATTTTGTTTTACATCACATTAATTTCAAGTCGCCCGTAAGTAATTTTTAAATTGTTAATTACAATTAAAAATCAGATTTTAATTTTTAATTGTGCTCACTGCTATTACTGACCTTTTAAAAATAAACTTGTGAACATTAAATGATTAATAATTGATTACGTTCTTTTTTTTTAAAAAGCAAAACAGAATGTGATTTAAAATGCAAAATTAACACGCACAATGTTTGAACAAATTTACATTATAATCTTGTAAAATTTAATGTGTGTATACATAAAATGTGGAAATCATGATTTTAATTTCATTATTGCATAAAATCTTACTATTATAAAGCACTGAAAATATTGAAATTACTAAGATGAAAGTAGAATTCCAATAATGTGCTATTACTTTCAATATAACGTAAGTGTGCGAAATTTATTATTTAAAATAATAGCGCATTATTGGAGGTCGACTTCCGGTGAAACACGAATCGCGTAACTTCAAAATCATGTTAAATAAGTCCGCGTAAAAAGAGATCCAGGTGTACTTTCATAATGCATATTCTCTTTAAACAGTAATTACATTTTATATATTTAATAAATATTTATCATTTGTTAATTGTTTAAAAATTGGGTAATTGAAAACCAGACCATAAGAAATATGACATATTGTAATATATTTTGTAGACAGTATATATTTGTAATCTAAAGTGGAATGACTTGGATAACATGTCCTAAAAAAAATTACTAAACAGTTTTTTTTTTAAAAAAAATCAAGTTCTAATCATCATTTTCATTTAAAACCAAATAAATCAAAAAGCAATATTATAAAAATTAAAACATCAAAAGTATTTTTGTTAATGTTTAAATCATTTATTATGGAAATTTTAAATAGATACATAATATTGGTACATGTTTGAAATAAAATGGGAAATAAAATTTATATATTATCAAAACTTTTCATAAGTGTTGGTTTTCAAAAAAAATCCTTCTTCTTTCATTCTTATCTATAAAAGTCCAAGTGCTATTTTGCAATATTAAAATTTTGATACAAAACTTCTTGGTTATTATACACTTTCATATTAAACTTAATTCAGTTTACATAATTAAAAAATAAATAATTATCAGTTTTACAACCTTTCAGTACTGATGCACAGATATTTTACATAACAGATTCTAGTTTTACCTATCAAACTGGAACACTTAAGTATATATTGAAGAAAGGAAACAATTTATAGTATTTATGGGAATGTCACATTTAAAAATATCAATTCAATCAAAATCAATTTGTTTTTAAAACAAACCATTTTCGATATAAATTTAAATTGGAAATTTCAATTTGAAACAAACAATTATAAACAATTTTCACTATTTGTTATAATTTTTGAAACAAACAACTCTTTAAGACTCATATTTGAAGGAGTAATCATGTCATATTTTCACAAAATTTCACAATCGGACATAGCTTGTTGCTCGCTGGATAAAAACAAATGAATATGTGTTTTCTTCTATCACTTACCATTTACATGAACTTGTCAAAAAAAATTTCATTGCCATTTTGACACACATTTGCATTTTACCACAACTGGTGGTGAAAACATTGCCTTAGCATTTTTTGCAGCACCATAATCTGCTGAAGGAAATGAATTGTGAAAAGCCGTGTGCCAAATGCAGCTGCAAAAAAAATTTAAATATGAATTTATTCCCATTTTGCCCTGTTCATATCTAGGTTTGCATTTCCAGTCAATAAGTCAGAAGTGGTAATAGATTCTTTCACTATTCTGACATAAATAGCAAAATAGCTAGCATACTGAATCTGTGTAATATATTAGCATCAATATTCTTGTCATCATATGCCTATTTGTAATGTCAGTTGCAAAATTTCTAATATAGCAAGAGATTAGTGAAACTCCTGCAGAGAAGTTTGTTCACGTGCTGTGTCTGTCAAAGTGAGGGGTCAAATGGTGAATACTGATGAAGACCAATCCAAATAGATGAAGCAAACTAAAGCACAATCATGGAAGAATCCTATAAGACAACAAAATGTTTTCACTACAGGAACAAACTGTCAGTATTGTTAACCTTAAAAATCAGAGCTCAAATGGATGTTTAATTTAAAGAGAGATATGATAGTTGCTGTTTCCAGTGCCATGATTAAAATATTTTGCTTCCCATTATTGAAAGAGAATGTGCAGCTGACTCAGTCACCTATTTTGACAAAGAGACAGCCTACATGAATGTAATTCAGGGGCAATAACATTTGATTGTGATCTATTATTTGCATTACATTGAACCAGTGATAGAATCTCACATGCAGGCTAATGAATGTTCTTGGTAAGAGGCCAAGTGCAAAATTCTGAAAAAGATGAGCGACACATTCTCAGAATTTTTACAGTCTCATCTGGATTATATATGCAGAAAAGTATCATAGCAGGACAACAGCAATCTAGACTTCTTTCTAGCATTCCTGAAGGAGAATCATGCATCACTGATAGTAATATTTGATCTTTTTTTAAAAAAAAATGTCATTAGTTTATTTTAATTTTTAGTATTTTTTGGGAGGAAATTATGCAACTTTATATAATTTGTATTGCATTATTATAAAATTATATAAATTTTATAATTACGTTGCATTATTTTAAAAAAAGAATAATAATTACACATTACTTGCTCACATGAGTTTTTTTAACATTTCTTCAGTATTTTTTTTGTTTTGAAAATATTTAATTTATTGATTAGTATCTTCAGTATATCCTTTGAAAGCTCTATCTGTGCAATCAGTATCAAAAAATCAATATTATGAATATTAAAACAAGCATTCTTCTTGGCAAAGTTTTGGTCATTTATTTATGAAGTAACAAATGATTTTGATAATATGGAGATATTGATAATATATATCTAACCCACTAGCCCCAATTTCCAATTTTTTTATATAATAATACACTTATGATAAAATTTTGTATTTATTTAAAACCCTTGAGAAAGCCATAACAAATGGATGAAACATTAGGAAGAATTTTAATATTTTAATTTCATAATATTAAATTTTTTGATTCATATGTAAAAAGTGAAGAATTTTGAAGAAAGTAGTAGTTGGAATTTTATTATTTTTAGGCTATATGAATAGAATCAAGTTAAATAAAAAAATGTGCAATAAAAAAGAAATTTAGAATCAAAACTTTAACATTTAAGGAGTTACTATATGCTTTATTTGTGAGAAATGGATCTAAATAAAGTCACAATTAAAATTTTCCTCAACTATTGCAGAATGTTTCACTGTTCCTTTCAAACATTTCAGAATCTTTCTTCAGTGAAAGAAATCACAAAATACAATTGCCAATCCCTTTATTTTTAGAATTAATGCATTTATAGCATGTGATTCATCCTACAACTAGCTGAGATTGAAACTTTATTTCTATTCTGTTGGACTGTTAAGGTCCACAAAAAATGTAAAGAAGTATAACTGATTTATGTATAAGTCAGATGTACTATTTTTTCTATAAAAGAAAGTTCCCAGAGACCAGAATTTATTAATAATATGAGCATCAGGAACTTTAAATAATAGTTATTCATATATAACGTATGATATATTTGATAATTTATCTTATGAATTAAAGGGTGTTCATGTGATTATAAATGAATCTATTTACCATGTCCAATATTTGGGTTTAAGAGCCAGGTGGAGCAAGTATATGAAGATTTTTTTTCCCAGGTAACTAGCCATTGTTAATCAGCTAGCCATCCAATTCTGGATTGGTAAATAATTATCCAGCTGTTTTTAGCTAAAAAATATTATTCTCAAATTAAACTGAGTTATTGTAAAATGATGCACTTTTACCACTGAATGCAGCATTTTTTTTTAATTCTTGGTTTACCTTTACATTAATCAGAAGAACTGCCTTACTCATTATTAGATTTTTTTTCCCAACTTTTTGCATCATATTGATGCTAATAAAGCAAAATCATGACAATTTTGTTCTACAAAAATAAGATTAATGTTTTATTTTTCTCATCAATTATTTGCTCATATATATATATATAA
Organism: Epiperipatus broadwayi; assembly: GCA_028023455.1. Classification (NCBI taxonomy): domain Eukaryota; kingdom Metazoa; phylum Onychophora; class Udeonychophora; order Euonychophora; family Peripatidae; genus Epiperipatus; species Epiperipatus broadwayi. The sequence goes on from JAQFVV010012717.1 coordinate 253,261, forward strand.
ATTAATCAAATGATTAGTTGCCTGAAATATTACCAGAGTCCCAGAATTTGAAAGTTGGGCTTTAAACAAGGAATCTTTAACTTCAGAGTCCATCATTCTATCACTACACTTAATTTTTTGTCACTATTCTCACTTCAGCATGAATAAATTCTACACTGAAGTTTAAGAAACCACAATCACATTGGGTATCATTTGATATTTTCTCAAATAAATCCCTCCTTTCAGTTATACAATATTACTTGACACCATAAGCAATTACGTAGGATTTTTAAATTGTACACTTTACATCGCAATGATGATAATATCATATAAGAAACTAGTTGAATGGTTTCCAGGAATCTTCTAATAAATTTTCTGATTTTGCTTTAAATATCCATTTTTATTTTTAAAAAAAAAATTGTAATATATTTTTAAATATAGATTTTTTTTTCCAAATATCTTCAAATAATTATTAATTTGTATATCAACTATTTCAGATATTAGAATAATCAAACTGACTTATATTATTAAGAGGAATTAATTAATATTTTCACATATTCGCCAATTATCATCCATTACTATTCTAAATTATAAATAATACAAATGAAAAAATGCAATAAAATTCTTACCTGATTGAGATAACTCATATCACTAAATTTTCTTATTAACTGATTGTGAATTAATTTTTTGGTGTCCAATAACCTACAGAATCTTTTACTGTCAATTTCTTAGTTCAGAACATACTTAGAATAATTGTAATAATTTTAAAAAATCAAAATTTAAATCTTTTTTCTTTTATAATTATAATTTCTTAATAGTAATTAATACTCAATTTCATTGAAAACAATGTCTAATACTTGTTTTACATACAGTAATTCACAGTATTCCAACAACATCTACTATAAATTTAATTCATCAACGATTCCTACATAGCAGTGCTATATTCACATTCCTAATTAGCAGCTATTGGACCTTGTCAGTGAAAAGCTTTAAGTATCCAGCAGCCAATTTTAACTTTTTCATACTATCAAGCTGGATGTGTGGGTGCAAAACTAAAACAATTATTCAAACCTACACTAAATCGTTCTAGATGAAAGTAAACAGAATGAATTACTGCTTCTAAAAACATATAATACATGTAAGCAGAGAAAATCAGATGATATTTTATCATTATAATGCATAACACTTACCAATTGAAATTTATTCACATCTTTAGAAGTAATCTGGTTTAAAAAATAAACAATAAAGAATGTCTATTAGTAAAAATATATATACACATTTTTTAAAAAAGCAAACAAACAGTATTAATCATGACTGATATTTAGATAATTTAAAAAAAAAAAAATACATATTATTAAAGAAGTATATACTATTTTGTATATAAAAAATCTCAATTAGAAATTTAAAATGCAAAATTATATTTCTTACTCAAACATAAATTCATAGTGCACAAGTTCTAGGACACAGTATGTCTTAACGAAAAGCTGGCAGGTAACTGGTTCTAAGTTGCATATATTGCCATCTCTGAATCAATGCAAATGTTATATAGTAACATGATATAGCTATTGATCACAAACATTTTAGGGTATTAACATGACTGGATCAAACGTTACAATATAATGAAACAGTGAAAACTAAACCCAAGATGGAACAACCTAAGAACATTAAAATTTGTATTAAATTAAAGCAAATTGAACTATGTATAGCAGTGAAGCTAAAAGTTTTAAGAATGTTTTCAAGTGGTTTTTAAGATTTCATGGTGGCAGGGAGAGTAATGAAGCTGATCTATGAAAGTACAAAGCACAGTCACGTTTCATATCATGACTTGAGATCAAGATATGCTAGAAACTTAAGATTTTTGTTGACAATAGCAACGCATGTATTGATGCAGAGATGGTACTACAGGCAGCTTCGAAAGAAAATCAGTAAACTTTTCATTAGGACACACTGTGCGTATTGCACAAACCTAATCAAGAATCAAAGTATCTAAATTCCTCTACTTTTTCCAAGATAAATATCTCCCCATGTTCCATTCATCAATTTTACCCTTCCCATTAAATAATAATATCTTATTTTTTCATTTAGTTTTCATATTGATGTGATGTGATGTACTGTAGCTTCTCCTTAAACGAAGTCAAGAATCTCTCAGCAATTATGACCAGAGAAACCTGTTAGCCACTTTATTTTCCATTCCCCAATCTAAGTTTTCCCATATTCTGTTCCATCCCATTTCCACAACATAATCTTTGTCAACTCTATGGCCTTTATGTCTAAATCCCCCTTATCTTTTCCCAAACGCAGCATAAAAACCAAAAATCCACTTTCTGTATAATCACTTTTTTCATATTTATTCTTCCATAATTTTATTATATGTACCCTTTCTGTTTTTAAGCATTTACATTCAATTAAGAGATGCCTAATATTTTCTATTCCTTCCTTACATAATTTACAGACTAAATCACCCATACTTTTCCATTTACATGTATATTCTCTTGATGCTAAAGATCCCGTTCGAGCCTTTAACAATAAACTACTTTCCTTACTATTATCATATATTAACTCGCACCTAATATTCTGTTTATTTCTAAATATATTTAAACTCTTTTTACTCTCCATGCCATCTCTCTAACTCCCTATTCTTTATTAACAAATCTATTCTTTTATCCCATTCCTTACCACTACAACACTCAACAATCCTCCAACACAATCATCCCATCTTTTGTACAAATATACTGATATAAATTCTTTTTCCAAATCTTTTGCATACCACATTACCTTTCTCACCCATCTTGTTGCCTGCCCTTTACTCATAACCCAATTAAATACTATTTTGGCTATTCTTTTATTATCCATAAACTGCAATCTACCAAACATTTTCATTTTACTTTTTGCATCTCTCATATGAAAACTTGACCATCCCGTTTCTTCTTGAACTGCCTCCCTTGCTGTCCATATATCTGCCTCCAATGCATGTCTTCCTACTTCCCTTTGAACTTTAAGTAATTTAATACCCATTTACTAACACATAATGCATCATTACCATATGTTAACCCTGCTACTGCAACTCCCAAATAATTCTAGCTACATCATATTTATTATATGAAAACACTGTTGATTTCTTTATTAATCAATCCCTTTCTTTTCTTTGCTTCATTTATTTGTTAATCTGAAATTACTGACCTCTTGTGGCTATAGATGAAAATTAAAATAAATAACTAAATTTCAAATAATAACCATGCAGTAAAAAGAAATAAAATAATTGTTTCTTCAACCACAATTAGGGGTTTTAGATTTAACTTGAAATAAAAGCATGGCGAGGGGGGATCCACAAATTAATAAAGTCAATCCCTTGTTATAAAAAATAGGGGTTGACTTAATTTATTTATTCTCTTTTTAGTGCACAGTAAATAAAAGCATTTAATATAAAAAAAAATTATCTATTACTTTTAAGTTTTTAGTATTGACACAGTAAATAAAAATATGAAACTATATCGTACTTTAAATTGATTTGCCACTTATAGTTGATATATCACATCATTAGATATTTTTGCTATAAATTAAAATGTATACCCTTTATTTATTTATATTATATTTAATATGTGTACATAATAATCTATACGCTAAATGACCAAATTTCAATATTAAAATTTGTCCATAATGTTGCCTCTTATATATAAAATTAAAATAATCAATTTAAAACAAAAGTGAAACAGACAACTCACTATAAATAACAAAATTATTTAATATATCAACCCAGTTTTCATTCCTTAATGGAACCTTTTCAAGATGTTTCTTTTACCACAATCACATGTAATGTGATAAACTATGACTTTATCAGAGTCTGGAATCTCTCGGCCACTATGCCTAGAGAAACCTGTTAGCCATTTCCCCTTCCATTTTTACTCTACTCTAAGTTTTTCCCATATTCTCTATCCTACTCCATCTTATTTCCACATCATCTTTGTCCAATCTACCGTCTTTATATCTAGATCCCCCTTATCTTTTTCAAACCCAACATAAAAACCAAGAACCTACTTTCTATATAATCACTTTGCTTATATTTGTTCTCCCATACTTTCATTATTTGCACCATTTCCGTTTGTAGGCATTTATATTCAATTAACAAATGCCTAATATTTTCTATCCCTTGCTTATATAACTTGCAGACTAAATCACCCACATTCCTCCATTTGTGTGTATATTCCCTTGTTGTTAATGATCCCGTTCAAGCCTTAAACAGTAAACAAATTTCTTTGCTATTATCATAAATTAACTCACACCTAATATTCTGTTTACTTCTATATATATTTAAACTATTTTTACTCTCCATACTAGTTCTCCATCTCCACAACTCCCTATTTTTTATTAATACATCTATTCCTCTATCCCATTCTTTGTCACTATAATACTCAACAATTCTAATGCAATCATCCCATCTTTAAGTCTTTATCCAAATCTTCTGCATATTATACTACCTTTCTTACCCATCTTGTTGCACTCGTAACCCAATTAAATACTATTTTGGCTATTCTCCTACTATCACCAAACATTTTCATTTTGTTTTTTGCATCTCTCATATGAAAACTTGACTATCTCATTCCTCCTTGAATTCCTTCCTTTGCCATCCATACATCTGCATCTAATGCATGCCTTCCTACTTCTCTTAGTACTTTTTAAGCAATCTAATACCCCTTTCCTAACACATAATGCATCATTACCATGAGTTAATCCTGCTACTGCCACTCCCTTCCATACAATTCTTGCTACATCATAATTATTATATGAAAACATTATTAATTTCTTTATCAGTCCCTTTCTTTTCTTTGCTTCATTTATCAATTTTTTCTCCCATTCATCTAAGAAATTTCTCTGATTACTTATGACGATTCCCAAATAATTATATCTATTCACTACATTTAACTTTACATCCACTAATAAAAATGTTTTATCTTTTGTTTCCCCAGCATTTATCATTATTTTTTATTTTTCTTCACTAAACTTAATCTCCATTTCTCTACCCACCCTTGTGCATATCTTCAGCATAACTTCCATATCTTCCTACTTTTTGTCCACAAGAACATATCATCAGCAAATAAAAAACCTGACAATATATACACTTTCTTGTCATCTCTTAATGTTCTCTACCCTTCTTCCTAGTCTTTCTTTTGCTCTCTCTCTCTCTCTCTCTCTCTCTCTCTCTCTCTCTCTCTCCATTTCTCTCAAATATAACAAAAACAAAATAGGTAACATAGGGCATTCTTGCCTTAGTCCCACTCCATTTTAACTCTAACTGATTCTATACTTCCTAATTGACATGACCAACTAACTAACCTACAGCAACTCCATCCAATGGACATTATTTACATTACATTACAATAAATATAATTAGTAAAATACATATATGTACATAAAAATGATTAAACTTATAACAATCATTTTTTTCCTCATAAATGTGTATATATATATATATATATTTACAAAATAATCTAAAAAAAGCAATAATAATCCTTTCCTTTTATTTTATTTTAAAATTATAACTCTAAAATTTCCAATTTGGGGAGGTTAAAACCCATAAAGATGATATGCCAGTAAGAGCAATATTAGACTTTAATAATTATATTCTTAATGATTTACATGACATAATATAGAAAATGATTCTCATTGCAATAGATTTTGGCAAATATTGTACTAGGAATTCAGAAGAACTAATAGATAAATTAAATAATGTAAAGATAAATAGAAAAGAAATGATTGTATCATTTGATATTGAAAAAATATATCTAAATATATGTAGGAAAGATAGTATAAAAATAGTTATTGATAAAATAAAAATTAGTAATATAATTTTAGAAGAATGTTTATATGTTATCAGAGAAGCATTATTATTGATAAGTGATGCTTTATATTTTAAATATAATGAAGAACTTTGGAACATAAAAAGGGATGGTTTTTGTGGGTTGCTTTATTAGTGGGAATTTACCATCAATTAAGATTGACTATACAGAGGAAATTATAATTGATAAGTATATAAAAAATTAGAAAATTCTAGAATATCATAGATATAATGTGATATAATTGTAATAGGTAATAGTAGAAGTATTGTCAATGCATTTGAAGAATTGAACAATAATAAATATAAAATTAAGTTTACAATGGAAAAAGAGGAGACATTCTTTAAGAAAATAAATTAATGGTGAATTATTTATTAAACATTATATTAAGGATCAAAAAAAAAGATATAATGAATCCAAATTCATATAAGCCATGGTCGCAGAAAATAACAGTTTTAAAAGGGTTTAAGTTTTAAAATGATAGACTAATACTGAATATAAAAGAAGCATTTGAACAGAAATTGTAAATTGAGAATGATTGTGCTAATATTGGATATAAAAGAAAAGATTTTCAGAAAATAAAAATAATAATACAGAAGATAATGTAAGGCAGAGGTATACAAATAGGAAGTGGGTTTCAGATCAGAGCATTTATATAAAACATTGATAAAAGAAAAGTTATCCTGCTGATATTAAAATAGATTGGAAAATAGTAAATCTTTAGGAAAATGGGCGTATAATTCAAAAAAGATGGATAATATTAAAAATAGCATAGGATTGGTTTATAAAATTAGTTGCGACCTTTGCAATATTATATATAAGTCAGACAGGAAAGATTGCCATTGAAAGAGGTAACTAGCATGATAGGGCAATTAACAGAAAGAATATAAGATTAGGACAATACATATATTTTTTGGATACTGGACAGAATGAATTGTGAAAAAAATATTCAAGTAATAAAGTGTGTTAAAAATTACAAGGAAAGAAAATGTTTTGAAACTTTGTATATTCAAGAAAACTTAAACAAATGTGAAAATATGGTTAAAGGCCAGCACAATTAGAGGGGAAATGGGTATTGTTATTATTGGAAACTTTAGTTATAATTTTAAAATAAAAGTCTTCTTGGTTTTTTTTTAAGATTATTTTATAAATATATATATTATGAAAAAGGATTGTAATAAGTTTAATCATTTTTATATACATATATGTATTTTATTAATTATATTTATTGTAATGTAATGTAAATAATGTCCACTGGGTAAAGTTGCTGTAGGATAGTTGGTCATGTGATTGTGTAAAAAGAAATATCTTGAAAATGTCCTATTAAGAAATAAAAGCCGAGTTGATATATTAAATAATTTTATTATTTATAGTGAATTGTCTGTTCCAGTTTTGTTTTAAATTAATTATTTGTAACAATGATATATATTATATGTAAGTGATTAAAAATATGAAATACTTTAAATGAAAAGTATTTGACATTTTTGTTTTTGACTGAAAATTTTTATTTTTTTTTTTAAAAAAAGCTTATCCAAACTATATTGCAAATGAACTTCACTTAATATAAATAATTTTACTTTAAATCAATTTTACACATATAGTGTATATATATATCACCAGATATTTGTGGATAAGTTAATACATAGGGTATATGAGCACAGACTTTCACACCACCCACCACTCAATCTCATAACACTGTATTTATACATTGGATTATTAACTATCATCTACTATAAGTACTGAATGTCTTTAGAAAAATTTAACTTATTGTAGATGATAGAAATAGTCCAATATATAAATACTACTAAAATACCATTATCACAAACTTTCAGGAAAATAGCACTGTATTCTTTATATATATCGCATTTAGTAAATGTACATAAATATATATGCATAAAAAATTAACTTTTCTGTTTAAAATTGTTGTTGACATTTTTTCTTTTTATTTTAAATTTATTTAAAAAAAAAAAGCTTAACAATACTCTATTATAAAAACTTTTTTATTACTTAAAAAAAATCTGTACACTGCCCTCTCACGAAACATAATTAAAACAAATAAAAGTTCTAAAAAGAATTTTAAATATCAAAATATTCAATATTTTCCCACTCTCTGTTCCATATCTAAGAATCTAGGTGGCTACTGAAAAAAGTGTTCTAAATAGATTAGCCTGGTGTTAATTAGTTGGTATACCAAATTTCAAGCAATTCTAGTGAATTTAAATGTATTATACTTCTATTTTAAAATTTCATTCTAACTTAAAAAAGATCAGAAATTTACAAATTAAACATACCAACAAACAAACCAATTTTCCAACTTTAATACAGGCATTTAAAAATAGAAGTTTACTGTTACTTGCTATTACTAAAATAATAATAATTTAACTTGCATGCAGCTGCACTAGTGATTTGTTTAATTTAATAATTTTACATTATTTGAAATTGCTGTTACCCATTGTTTCTGCCTTGCTTGGTTGAATATTGATTTTTGAATAGCCATTCTGTTGAGTACTTCTTTTATTGTAAAAAATCATAAGTGATTAGCAAATTTTTACCAAAAGTAGTTTTATTGCAGACTATTTGTTTTGTATTTTGTTAAAAACAGTTTCTAATAAATTTTTCTTTAATACCATCACCATCATTATTAATAAAAAATTAATAACAATAAACTTATTTTCTCTTTAAAAATATGGTTCCAAATGATTTTTCATATATAAAAAATCCAATATCATTACTTTCTACATTTCTTTTTAAAAACTTTATTTATTTACATGAAACCATATACACTCTAATACATTATGCATGCTTTTCCAATGTTTCAACTACTTCCTTGTAGTCATTATCAAGGATCTACAAATATATATATATATATATTATTCTTATAAATATATATATTTTTAAACTCACAATTCTTTAGCATCTATATATACCTCTTTTCATTATATAAATTTTACTATTACAATTATTAAATTTCCCTATTCTTTATTTTTTAAATAAATTTTTTAATATATCTTACTACTAAGCATCACATGATCACCATCTCTTATACTAGCACATAATTGTTATAAAACAAGGCAAAACTCTCCATACAGTAGTGCCACCTTGTGCCAACCAGAGTAATCAATGGATGCCAGAAGTCTTGAGCATAAAATCCCTATCCAATGCCTACTCATCCAATATCCCCAGACTAGTTTCTGACTTGTGGCCTTCGTCAGTGAGGAGTTTTGGATCTGAGAGCAGTGCACCTAGATCTTAGGATCTAAGGCAACCCTCCAGCAGCTACCTTTTATCTCTACTTAACTACAAAACTAAGAGAATGAAATTGAAAACACAATAGTATTTTCAATCTAAGCTCAATAGCTTATATAGTCATATGGATCTGAACTAGTCTGGGGATATTGGATAAGTAGGCATTAGATAGGGATTTTATGCATAGCCTTCTGGCATCCATTGATTACTCTGGTTGGCACAGGCCGGCACTACTGTATGGAGAGTTTTGCCTTGTTTTATAACAATTATATGCTAGTATAAAAGATGGTGATCATGTGATGCTTAGTGGTTTAACACCAATCCTGCCTAATAGGATAGTGGTGGCTATGGTTGTTAAAAGAGCCAAAGACACCAAAATGTATGGGTGCTGAAATGAGTTCAGATCCATATGACTATACAAGCTATTGAGCTTAGATTTAAAATATTAGTGTATTTTCAATTTCATTCTCATAGTTTTGTACTTAAGTAGAGATAAAAGGTGGTTGCTGGAGGATTGCATTAGATCCTAAGATCTAGGTGCAGTTTTCTCAGATCCAAAGCTCCTCACTGATGAAGGCCACAAGCCAAAAACTAGTCTGGGGATATTGGATGAGTAGGCATTAGATAGGGATTTTATGCACAAGCCTTCTGGCATCCATTGATTACTCTGTTTGGCACAGGGTGGCACTACTGTATGGAGAGTTTTGCCTTGTTTTATATCTTACTAATGCACAAAACATTTACAAAACCAGTAATACCAACAATTTCTTAAGTACTGCCATTTACACACCATTATAAATTATTTACTTTTCTTTGTTAATATATAAACTTTCTTTTAATATTTTTTCTTTATATAATTTAACCTTTTCTATGTTTATATCAAATTAGAATATTGAAGGGACTTCTATTAATCTTACTGGTCTTATAAGCTTTAAATAGTAAATAGTTAACAATTTTCTGAATATAATAACTATATATATTCAAAGAAAAGTTCTCTCCAGATCTTTTTACAAAAAAACTATTAAAGGAAAAAATAATACCCATCAAACTAGATAAATCTTTAATTAATATTGGCTAAAAACTAGTATTTCAAGTGGAAGGTTAACTATAGGCTGACTACCCAAAAAAAAAAAAAACTTTCTTTAAAATTTTTCCAAGTTTTATCTCAATTTGAACGACAGTTATGAAAATGGTAAGTGGGTGCACTAAACCAGAATGGTACACATTCATATATATGTTTACATTGTAATAAATAAATATTTAAATGAATATTTAACAATAAATATATCACTTTAAGAGAAAAAAGCTTTTGAAAATGGTTCTATCTTTGTCAGTGTAATGTATATATATATGTATGAACATTAATAACAAACCATTATACATATACTGGCATCTAGATTTTGTTTTTGATATACGATAAATGAAAATATGACAATATTATTATGTATAACTTTATTTTCTATGTTACTAGAATAGTCTAATTTTTTCTTCTTTTTCCATATAAGTTTAAATAATTCTAAAAACAAAATATAATTATAAATATATTTTATACTTAGTAAATAAAAACAATTTTCAAATTATCAATAATAACTTGAAAACAAAAAAAAATAACTTGACAATTGTTTCTGCTTAACAAATAAAATTTGAAAAAGTACCACTATTTTGGGCAAACAGTTCTGCAATTTAACTTTTGAACTATAAAGCTTTAAACTTTGCTGATAACTCCAGCCATTTATTAATAAAAATAAATCTAAACTTTATAATATTTGTCACTCATTTGAAAATATTTACCTCAAGAATATGATACAATTATAGGCAAAAAGGCTTTTCAAATATTGTCTAAGTAAAATTGTAACAATCAAACTCAACTGGAAATATCATTCCAGACTGACAAGCAATTTGCCAGGAAAGAGTTAAGGAATGAAGTCTGAAATTCATCTGCATATTTTAATTTTACATTACAGATTAAATATAACTGCATGTTTTTTTTAAATTACTTCTTAAACTATGTGTCAATATGTTCTCTGTACATGCATTGATAAAATTGTTTTGATCAAAATATAGCAAGAGAGTTCGAGTTGTTTACATTTTTCTAATGTCTTGAGCTAAATATTTGAATATAAAGAATATGATGTTTTAACAAATACATTACATTTAGCACCATGTAAAAAACCTATTAATATGTATTTTAAAAAGTTATGTATTGAACTATTTATATTAATTAGATATTCCATACATTAAATATTTCCATCTAAACCATCAATTAAAATATTATATTACAATGCATAACCTACTAGTGGAAGGGTTTATTATAATAAGAAGATTAAAAAGTTTGCTATACTTTGATTTCTTATACCTATAGATGTAAACAGCAATGGTTTGTTCTCTATATTAGATCTAGAGTGGCATTCAAAAGAAAATCCGCTTGATTCCTCCTTTTAAATGCAATCAACCTGACAATGTCACTTTAACTCTTGGTCTGGGTAAATGGCTTTCATTAGCTAGTGTTCTAGGTTGAGTACTTTCTAATTGAGAAAGTATAATGGAATAACTCCATACATTAAATATTTCCATTTCAAACATCTACTAAAAATATTATATATATATATATAATTGAACAGGAATTAACTGAAGCTTCTGATGAGGTGTATATGTAAATAAACTCTTCCAAAGATCGATGATATCATCTAATTTTTTTAGCAATTGTTTTTATATATGCTGTTTATTTATATAATTTTAAATTAAGGGAATGAATTCGATCTATTGATTTTATAAATTTATAGACTAAATGATAAAAATCACCACTTTAATATTCAATTACATATAATCGAAATTATTTATTTACATATATATATAATGTATCATTTGTGGTTAGGTTCAAAATTGGAATTACATCTTTATCTTGTTTAGCGCTTGGCCTTTTTGCAAAGATTCACAATAGCGATTATCATTAATCTGTATCCACTACTTTGATTTACAATCATTTATTCACTATGATGATCGTTAAATCAAATTTTTTGGTGACCATTTTGTAACAATGATGATGACATAGAATAGTTATTAGTCATCTTATCCAAAAACAAAATACTGTACTGTAGTAACTTACATGCTGAAATTGTACAACACAAATTTTATTCATAAACACATTATAGTGCTGCATTCAATATTTTGATTATAAGCTTAAAATATGATTAATGAATATACAGTATTTTATTTAGTTGTCATCCTGTATTTTTACGAGACAATTAGTACTTCATTAATAACATATCCAAAGTAAATATTTTCAATGTTAATGACTACAAAAGCAAAAAAATAAAAAGATTCATTCAGTACACAAGTGAATATTAATATAGTACTGTAAAAAATAAATTCATTCAGCATGAAAATTAAAAATGTACAGAACTAAACATATATTAGTTAAAATATTCAGTCAATTAATTTTTTTAATTAAATTTTTTTTATCAAATCGAAAATGCTACCATCGCTAATCTAAAATATTTTCAGTAAAAAAAAGAGGGAAGCTAAGAGGGTAAAATGATTTCAGATCTATAAAATTAATATCAAAAATTACTAAACGTAAATTAAAAATAACACTTATTCCTATCGTGTTCCTCGATTTTAAATCATCTTGTAATTATTTTCAGATATCAAAAGCAACGAAGACATTATTGCACGTGTAAAAAAATGCAGTACAGAGGAAACAATATAATTTTCATTTGGTATAAACTAAAAATAATTTTTGATCATATGTACTGTCAATATTAAATTTTAAATTGTATACAGTATAAATTTTAACTAAAATTTCAGACAATCAATTTTGGATTGAAATCTTTACAAATGCTAATTTCAATCAAATCAAAATTGCTATCCATCGTATTTGAATTGCATTTGATTTTATGCAATTAATAAATTGTGTATGATGAAAATACAGTGCAAATAAAGTGAATAAGATTAATGCCTTTAATTTTTATTTAAATAAATAGCCTGTAACTATGCAAGATTCAACAAATTGCTAAGTCATCGCAAAAACATGGCTATCTAATTTGATAAAATAGTGATATGTCATGTCCAAAAACCCCGCTACAATTATAGTATTTGTTTCTTTAAAGCAATAACAAAACCTTAAACATTCATTACAATATATAAACTCAGCATGCATTAGATTTTTTTTTCATTTTTCAATACCTAGAAATTTTTTTTAAAAAATTGACGGTGATTAAGTTTTTATAATGTATCATATGTTTATTTGCTAATGATATATAACAAGTCTTTATGGTCAAACAAATGATTTGTTATTAAACAGGTTTTTTAATTTTAATAATTTCATGTAGATAATATAGTATACAATTTCGATATGGATTTTTTTTTTTGAACATAATGAAAAACAATTTTGCAGAAAAATACAAAAAAAAATGTTAAATGCTAGTTTAGTTTCACTTTCTTGCTCTATTTTGCTGAACCTTTTGGACAATGAAACACTTTTTTTTTCTAATGATTCTATTTAGTCATCATAACAACTATGATCATGAAAAAAAAATCAAGAAAAACTTTCAACTTGGAAACCAATCTGAAAAACAATGATTGGTGAAAGGATTACAGAAAATAACAACATTAAGCTACATGGTTTTTTTTCTTTTTACATAGATTTAAGTTACATTATCATACAGACATAAATACAAATTTTAAGTGAATACTTGCATAATACAGCACAGTTTACACAAGCATATAACACATGTTAAGGGTTTTTAAATTTTTGTACTTAATACAGCATTCCTAACTTATAATGTAATTTTTTAGCTGGAGTAACCAGTCATTTTTTTACCTATAGACAATTATTATAAATGCTTATTCTGCATACAATATTCTTATTTAACGAGTTTTGGGAGCCCAGTTGTCCTTGCTAAAGGGGGTAAGGCTGTATTGTATTTCTAAAAAAAATTTTTTTTTCATTGATTTATCTGTTGTCAGTTGTATTGAAATGATCGAGTTGTGTATATTGTTAATATAGGGATATTGAGAATACAGTAGAATATGAAATAATGATGTTTGAGATTTTTTTTATAATTTTAATATTTATCATTTTTAATAAGCAATATAATAGATCATCTGTTACAATTAAGTTAATATTTTGTTGTGGAAAGATTGTATAAATTAAAATGTGTGCCAATAGATTCATTTTATTAATATTTTATTTATTTATATCTTATGCTACTGCATGCATTAAGCAACCAACACATAAACATGGATAACCAAATAGTAAATTATTGTATTGTGTGTCTATGTGCAGTTGTATAGGCTTCTTGTTAGGTCAGTTAAATAATTTTAAATTGTTAAGTATTTTAAAAGTATTATTATTATTTTATAATAATTACTTTCCAATAGGTAATGAAAATGTATAATATTTTATATTAAATAAATAAGAATACAAAAAAATATTCATTTATTTTTATTTAAGCTATGATTTTAAAAAAAAATTGTAAATTCATTGTATTTTTTTTTTTTAAATTGTGTATTAAGTTTACGACATTTTACTTCTGGAATGCAGGTTTTAAAGGAATTCTTTATTATGAAGAATTTAACTCTATATAACAATAAAATAGTGAAATTGAGTGAGTCTATAAATACAGTATCCAGGTTGATGACATCAATATTTTGTCATTGGAAAAATCACATCAAATGCCCATGTTTTGAAAGTGCTCTCTCTCTCATTCTTTGTCTTTTATTTTAGTAAGTTAATTTTAAAGTATTATATATAAAATTTGATAATGAATTTGAAATATAGCAATGGAGGGCTCGATAAAATAAATGTTGACTTCGGAAAACATGGTCTTTCAAGAGGTTTGTAACAACTTGAAATAAAATTATCTTGAAGTATTTATATAATAAAACTGAAAGAAAATATGTGATGTTCTAAGCGATGGAATTTTTAAAATACATACTGTGTGCTATAAACAACTAAGTAAATATTGAACAAAAATAGAGAATAATTTGAATTACTAAAAAAATTTACTTATTGAAGAGAATAAGTAATGCTTATTTTTATATAATGATGAAAATGCCAATATTGCCAGGATTTACTACAGATATATTATTAAAGAATGCTTACTTCAATAATTTCATGGGATTATAATTATGTACTAGAATTTCAGAACTTATATAAACTTTAAATATATCTTTCATCATGGAATTTTCTTTACATCAAGATGGATAAGAAGCACCAGGATTTAAAAAAACAATAAACATTGCATAATATTTGTATTATAAAATATGTATATGATAATTCATTTAAGGGATGTGCAATGAGCTTTGGAAATATTCAGTTTGTACATTTTATTTATCATATATAGTTATTTATTTATATACTTGTTTAGTTTAGAGTATGTGTGCTTATATGTAACATATAAATAAAATTAACCAAGGAGAAAATTAGATAAATTTGAAATAAAATTTTCAATATTTTTTATCAAAATTTAACTGTAATTTTATAAAACATTCTGGAAGTAAGTTTTTGTTTGTTTCATTATTTAATCTAGATTTGAAGAGTAATATAATTGATAAATAATTTATGTATATTTGTAAAATATTATTGTTAAACCACTAAACATCACATGATCATCATTTCTTATGCTTACTCAAGCTGTTAAATCAGGCAACTCTCCATACAGTAGTGCCACTCAGTGCAAGCTAGAGTAATCAATGGATGCAAGAAGGTTTATGCATAAAATCCCTATCCAGTGCCTACTCATCAAATACCCCAGATTAGTTTCTAGCTTGTGGCTTTCATCAGTGAGGAGCCTTGGATCTAAGAGCATGCACCTAGATTTTAGGATCTAATGCAATTCTCCATGGCTCCTCACTGATGAAAGCCACAAGCTAGAAACTAGTCTGAGGATATTGGATGAGTAGGCACCAGATAGGGATTTTATGCACACCATTGATTACTCTGGCTTGCACTGAGTGTCATTACTGCAAGGAGAGTTTTGCTTGTTTTAACAGCTTGAGTAAGCCTAAGAAATGCTGATCATGTGATGTTTAGTGGTTTAATTAATACCAATCCTGCCTAATAGGATAGTTGTGGCTATGGTTATTAAAGAACCAAAGACAAAGACACCAAAATGTATGGGTACTGAACTGAGTTCAGACCTATATGACTATATAAGCTAATGAGCTTGGATTGAAAATATTGTGTTTTCAATTTTAGACTCATGGTTTTGTAGTTAACTAAAGAGATAAAAGGTGGCTGCTGGAGGATTGCATTAGATCCTAAGATCTAAGTGCAGTGCTCTCGGATTCAAGACTCATCACTGATGAAAGCCATAAGCTAAAAACTAGTCTGGGGATATTGGAGGAGTAGGCACTAGATAGGGATTTTATGCACAAACCTTCTTGCATCCATTGATTACTCCAGCTTACATTGAGTGGCATTACTGTATGGAAAGTTTTGCCTGTTAAAACATAGTTGTATTTAAATTTATTACTTTTCATTTATGGTGATAAAAAGAACTGGGAAACAAACTTAATTCTTTGTCATTTAATTTTTTTTTTTTTTTAATATTTATTTATCAGTAATGACATAAATATTTTCTTTTTGGTTAAGTAGTGTATTGTCCTTTGCATCATTCATAGTTATACAAGTTAAGACTTTTAATAATAGATACTATTAAATCAATTTATATATCCATTAATCGATATATCATTATTATATTTATATATATACTTATTTTTTGTCAATAAATTATTGTTTTATTGAATAAAATTTGAATCTTGTAATTATTTTAATTCACTGAGTATATTATACTATAATATTATTTAAAAAGTCTCTACATAATTATATTTTACAATAAATACATTAAGTTATTCAGTTACTTAAAGATAAAAAACATCTATATACTTTAATAATTTATGTTCTGATTTTAGCAACTTTTTTATTTACAGTTCATTAGTTATATAAGTTAAGCTAATGTCTCAATAAGTAGTGTTTATTTGGAATTAAATAAACCGGTGCTCAACTTATTTTATGTTTTATAATTTATATTCTTCGACTATTATTTTCATGTTATTATATTCTGAAAATAAATTAACACTTAATGTTCAAACAGGATAAGTTATTTATTTAATTTATAAGTATAGGGGATTTGAACTAGACTTTCAAACACCCTTCAATTATCCACACTATCTCATACAACTGATACACATGACCACACACATGTAGAAAAGATAAACAAACACCAATATACATATTTCGTGCTAAACCAGCACTCATCAGTTGGTTCAGATTATCATCCCCCACACACATTTATAATCAGTACTCAGTTACTGATGAGTGCTGGTTTAGCAAGAAATATGTATATTGGTGATTGTTTACCTTTTCTACATGTGTGTGATCATGTGTATCAGTTGTATGAGATAGTGTGGATAGTTGAAGGGTGTTTGAAAGTCTGAGTTCAAATCCCCTATACTTGCTATTAAACTCCAGGTTTGTGAAGAGTGCCTGGTTTTCAAATATTTATTTAATTCATAGTGTACCGAGGTACATCATGATCGAATATGTAGTATTATTTAAAAGTAGTAATATTTAATAAATCTCACCTTTAAAAAAATAAAGTGGGAAAATTAAGCTAAAATAAAAGTTGAAGGAAAAGAAAATTAAAAACAAAAGAATAGGGTAGGGAGGTTTATTGTTAAAGAAAAAATAAATAATAAACGCTTTTAAAGAAGGGTAAGATTTTTTTATTTTTAAAAAAAAAAAAGAAGGGTGAAATAAAAATGATTTAATATTATTTTTGATTAGTTCGTAATAAAAAGTAATAAAGAAAAATTTGTTTTGTTTTATAATAAAAGAATTAAATGTGTGCGTGTGTAAAAATTTTGAATAAAAAAAATAACACAGAAGCCCAATCAGAGTGAAGTAAAAGTACAATAATTTCACGAGATAATAAACGCTGGATATAAGAAAACTTTTTCATTGTTTAAGACGGTTTTAAAATTTCAACATTCCATTATTATTATATTTTTAAAATATTTCAAAATATTTCATAAAATCAAAAGAAAACTATATAAATTGTTATACAGACAAAATGATGCATTGTTAAATTTATCGTATTGTGCAACTAACTGGAACCTTCACTGCAATACGATCAGCAGATAGTTCGGAGGGCAAACCATGTTCGGATAAAGTCAACAGAGTAACGGAGTGTCTATGCTGAAAATCCACTAAGGCTACATAACATCACGAATTCAGGGAAGATTTACTGGAGGTTAGCACTAACCGGTCAGAGATAACATTTTATAAAAATTACATTGTGCTGTACGTACGTCAATTCACATTTCAAATCCTAGGTAATGTTTAATTTTCATATTCTCTAATTCTTGATTTTTTTAAAAAAAAACTGTGATAAATAAATAAATAAAACTTTCAACTTTACCAAGTAGTATCTGGAAAATATAAATGATATCGGCTTCAATGTTCAACTTTATTCAAAGACATTAATTGTATGTGTGTGTGAATTTTAATTCAATATATTATGTATATTTCTAGTTGTTTATAATGTATTAAAACATTTATGTTAATGAAAGAACGTGTGTGGTTGAATTATAAAACAAAACGATCGTTTAAAAAAAAAGATTTAAACTGTCGTTTGAAATATTTATATTAATAAATGAATACACATATTTATGATGAAATAATATTTTTGGTAAAGTGGGAAGAAAAAAGACTTAATTGTTATTGAAAAATGATTAAGTTACAAATAAAAGAATAAGGAGAATTTTTCTTTTAAAATGAGGATTTGTTTTTTTTTAAGGACGCCAAAGTCTAACGTACGGTAAATCTTCATTATTATTTAAAATAGAATTTTTAGATCAGGCGGAGGTTTCTTTTCTTTTAAGGCAGCTACAATTCGATGAGCTAGCTGGGGTCTCAGGTACTAGATTCGTTGCTGGTCAGGTAAACACGTTAATTACTATGTGATTAACTGGTGCCTAAAGGGTTTACCTTAAAATAAATAGTTTATTTGGTCAGTATTTGTCTAGTAGCCGAGTGTTTATATTATTGGTAGTTTGCTGCCAATGATATTGTTCACTCTACCTGAGGACCAAGCACCTTCAGATATTGGATGGTTTTAGTAAGGAAGGAAGAATAATAATATATTTCAATTTGTTATTATTATATAAAATAAAGAATGTGGGCGGTTCATTTGGCGCATCAACATGGCCCGAAACTAGTCGTTTCAAATGGTAGGACTAACGTAAGCTGTAGTTGGACGTTTTTTGGTTGTTGTGGTCAAAGTTAACCATTAATAATATAAGTGACAGTTAGTGTGAAAGAAGCTAGAAGGCGTGATAGTGTTGTTGTTTTTTTTAGAGAACCGGTAACATTAGTGCAACTAGTAAACAGTGATTGTTATATGACAATATACAATGTAGAGGCATAATCCTTAAGAAAAAAAAAAGGGGGGGGGTTCCGGACGAGGTTATGATAGACGAACAGGAAGCGTAAAAATAGAACTATGAGGGTTAAGGTTGGTTGTACATATGTTTTGAAAAAGAGAAAAAGAATTTTACTTTTTAAATGAAATTAGATAAATTAGTTGTGAAATGGAAATAGCAATCCGGGTTATAAAAATAAAGACTCTCGGGAAACAGGGGAAATTTTGAATATACATTTAGAGAATTTAGGGCAGTTTTTCTCATGTAATGAGTTCAGCGAATCAATTAAAGTTAATATAGCCATTAGTTAAATAAAGGATGAGGCTGAAGTTTGGTGGGAGTCAATGGGAGTAAAACCAAAAAACTTTGAGGAGTACAAACAAGCATTGCTGTCAAGCTATTGGGGGGAGGAACTTTAGGAGATGGTTAAGCGTCAGGCAAAGGATAAATGGCGGACAGGGGAGTTATTGAGCAAGTTTTTTTACAGACAAGTAGCGAAACTGAGAATGGTCACAGCATACAAGTTGTCTGAGCATCAAATTCTGTGTATAGTAAGACGAGGTTTTCCAGAAGACATCGTTGGGCAATAATAGACAATATGAGGAAAGTCAGAGAAAAGAAGGGAATGCCGAGAATACTCATGGGCAAGTAGCAAACTTGACACAAAATGAGGTAAGGGAGGAGTTGAGAATGGCATCTCATTCATGTCTGAAAATAGAAGTGAGAATCGAAGAAAGAACAGTAAACATATTGTTTGACTCAGGAAGTCGGGTATCAGTCATTTCACAGAAAATTTTTGATGAAATAGGTCAGAGCAATTTGAAGCTCAAAACCTTGCCACTAAAGAATGTATACGTAATGTTGGCGAATGGAAAAAGAGCCAAATTGGCATCGGAACAAGCTTGGATAAGTATGAGTATAGCAGGAAAGGAATATAACCACGTTATGCTGATTTTAGAGGGACTGATACTTGATGTTATCCTGGGGTCAGATTTTATGTGTGAAGTTGGATGCGTGTTAGATTATGAAAAACGACAGGTGAGAATTAACAAGGCGGAAATCCCATTTGATGTGTATGAGATAAATAATGTTAATGCGAAGTGTGATGTAGAAAGTGCAGGGATAAAAATAGAGGAAAAGGTGATGGAAGATGAACGAGGGAGTGAGAATGGAAAACAGTTGAAGGAGTTGTTGGATACATACGAAAGTGTATTTTCAGCAGTTCCTGGAGTTATTGAAAGATATGAGCATAGGAGAAAGCTTATGGAAAACCGACCATATCAAGCTCGAGCATACCCTATACCACACCAATAAAGAAATGCAGTGGAGGAACAACTAGAGAATATGTTAAAATGGGGAATTATTTCTAAATGCTCTTCCCCATACAACAACCCGCTAGTGACAGTAAAGAAAAAAAAATGGGTCTATTCGATTGTGCCTAGATGCAAGGCAATTGAATAAAATAAGTGTTAGATACCAATGCACCACCACCTATAAGTGAATTATTAATGAAGTTCCATAAAAAAAAAGATATTTTCAACTTTTGACCTAACGGCCAGTTACTGACAGATCAAGCTGCATCCTGCGGACCGGAAATATACCGCTTTCCGTTATAACGGACGGGCATATAATTTCAACCAAATTCCCTTCGGTTTAAAAAACAGCGGGGCAGGATTAATGCAATGCCTTGACCAAGTATTATCCGAAAAAATCAAAAGCTTGATTACGATGTACGTGGATAATATCATTTTAGCCTCAGAAAGTGTGAAAGAACACTTCGAACATTTGAAATTGCTATTTGATGAATGTAAAAATAAAGGAATTCATTAAATTTAGGTAAACGCCATTTAATGACTTCAGAGGTAAAATTCTTGGGACACATAATTAGTGAACAAGGAATATCTCCAAATCCAGAGAAAATCCAAGCTATACAAAATTTTCCCAGGCCAACGAAGAAGAAAGACATCAAATCTTTTCTCGGGTTGTATAATTTTTTCAAATCGATTCTATAAAAATTTTTCCTCAGATATGGAGCCTCTGCTACAGCTATTAAGAAAAGATAAAAAGTGGGCGTGGGAAGAGCAACAAGAGCGCAGTTTTGAAGTGTGAAAAAAGGTTTCTTAAAGGAAGTCATGTTGACATACCCAGACTTTAGTAACCCATTTGTAGTACAAACGGACAGTAGTGGAATCGGATTGGGGGCTACGTTATCCCAGGTGCAAGACGATGGAAGGTATGGGATGCTTTTCTTTGTAAGTTGTTTATTAAATGGGCCAGAGAAAAATTATATGGTAACCGAGAGAGAGGCTTTAATCGTGTGGGCCTTTAAGAAGTTTAGGCAGTACTTAATAGAATCGCAGGTGATAATGATCACCGACCAGAGGAGCCTTGAGTTCCTTAATCATAGTTTTCTTACAAATAGTAGGTTGATCCGATGGAGTCTATTCTTGCAAGAATTCGATTATAGTATACAGTATTGTCCAGGCAAAGACAATGTGGCAGCAGATGCTTTAAGTCGATACCCGATAGAACATCAGCTGCAACATTTAAATTGTAATAACACATACATAGCAATGGCGGAAATACATCAAGATGAGGAGATAGAATGCGGTTTGAAAAGGTTAAGAGAGTTGCAAGAAAAGGATGCAGAATGTAAACAAATAATATACTATTTGCATCACCAACCTATAGGTGGACCTATAAACAATACATTATGGAAAGAAAACGATATTGATTAAAAGATGGACTTTTGCAGCACAAAATGAAAGATGGCGAACATACATGAATCGTTCTTCCAATGGCCATGCAGAAACAGATGATCAATCACATACATGAAAAGTACGGACATTATGGGGCAAGCAAAATTGAAGGATGGATAAGCAACTGGTTTTATTGGCAGAGAATGTATAGGAGTGTCTTAAATGCCATTGAGGGGTGTACCGTGCGCGCAAAAACCAAACCTCCTAATACGTCAAATGCGGGGCTGCTGAGACCCATATATGCATATCAGCCTAACAATTTATTGGCAATAGACTTTTATGGACCATTACCTCAATTTAATCGAAAGAAATATCTGGTTGTGACTTATGACGTTTTCTCCAAATTTGTGGCTGTTTATCCAGTGACGCAAGCTGATGCTAGACAGACCATAAGGGTCCTTGAACATCAATATTTTCAAGATGTGGGAATCCCAAAACAAATAATGTTGGATCACGGAACGCCCTTTATGTCTGAAGAATGGAAAAGATGGACAGAGCATCACAAGATAAGACATATCCTCACTTCAATTCGCAATCTAATCCATGCGAACAAATCATGAGGGAATTGGGACGTTTATTTCATGTGTACCTACAGAATAATCATCGTAGATGGGTGAAGGAGGCAACAAGAGTTGCTGACATGATAAATTGTTCAAAGAATGAATCAACAGGGTTGGAGCCTATTAGACTCCACCAAGGAAAGAATATCCCATATCCGTTCAAAACTATCTTATCGGTTAGAGCGCCATATATTGACAAGAAAAAAGATGTTGACGAGGCACGCCATAAGCTTAGAAGGATAGGCAATATAAGACAAAAGAGTCAAGGGAAGGTCAAATGTGTGTTTAAGTTGGGGGATGAAGTTTTGGTGAGAGTAAATCCAGTAAGCCATCCGGAAAAGGGAATATATAAAAAATTTCAACCAATATATGATGAGCCTTATAAAATCATAAAAGAATATGAAAATAATGCATTTGAAGTCGCTCAGGGGTCAGAGAAAAAAGGAACGTTCAATGCTCGATCTCTACAATTACTAAAAAAGAATTATAGATAATAATATGGCTATATGGAAATAGGAAAAACAGATTTCAATTTAATAAAGCGATGGGATTTATATAATACTTATAAATTTAGATTTTGAAACTAAAATGCTCAGAATAATATTTTAGTTTCAGGAGAGGGAAGGAGATAATGTACCGAGGTACATCATGATCAAATATGTAGTATTATTTAAAAGTAGTAATATTTAATAAATCTCACCTTTAAAAAATAAAGTGGGAAAATTAAGTTAAAATAAAAGTTAAAAGTTGAAGGAAAAGAAAATCAAAAACAAAAGAGTAGGGTAGGGGGGGTTATTGTTAAAGAAAAAATAAATAATAAACGCTTTTAAAAAGGGTAAGATTTTTTTATTTTTTTAAAAAAAAGAAGGGTGAAATAAAAATGATTTAATATTATTTTTGATTAGTTCGTAATAAAAAGTAATAAAGAAAAATTTGTTTTGTTTTATAATAAAAGAATTAAATGTGTGTGTGTGTAAAAATTTTAAATAAAAAAAAAAAACATAGAAGCCCAATCAGAGCGAAGTAAAAGTACAATAATTTCATGAGATAATAAACACTGGATATAAGAAAACTTTTTCATTGTTTAAGACGGTTTTAAAATTTCAACATTCCATTATTATTATATTTTAAAAATATTTCAAAATATTTCATAAAATCAAAGAATCAAAAGAAAACTATATAAATTATTATACAGACAAAATGATGCATTGTTAAATTTATCGTATTGTGCAACTAACTGGAGCCTTCACTGCAATACCATCAGCAGATAGTTCGGAGGGCAAACCATGTTCGGATAAAGTCAACAGAGTAACGGAGTGTCTATGCTGAAAATCCACAAATGCCGTATAACATCACGAATTCAGAGAAGATTTACTGGAGGTTAGCGCTAACCGGTCAGAGATAACATTTTATAGAAATTACATTGTGCTGTACTTAGTCAATTTCAGATTTCAAATCCTAGGTAATGTTTAATTTTCATATTCTCTAATTCTTGATTTTTTTTCAAAAACTGTGATAAATAAATAAATAAAACTTTCAACTTTACCAAGTAGTATCTGGAAAATATAAATGATATCGGCTTCTGTGTTCAACTTTATTCAAAGACATTAATTGTATGTGTGTGTGAATTTTAATTCAATATATTATGTACATTTCTAGTTGTTTATAATGTATTAAAACATTTATGTTAATGAAAGAACGTGTGTGGTTGAATTATAAAACAAAATGATCGTTTAAAAAAAAAAAAATTTAAACTGTCGTTTGAAATATTTATATTAATAAATGAATACACATATTTATGAAATATTTTTAGTAAAGTGGGAAGGGAAAAGACTTAATTGTTATTGAAAAATGATTAAGTTACAAATAAAAGAATAAGGAGAATTTTTCTTTTAAAATGAGATTTTTTTTTTTTTTTTAAGGACGCCAAAGTCTAACGTATGGTAAATCTTCATTATTATTTAAAATAGAATTTTTGGATCGGGCGGAGGTTTCTTTTCTTTTAAGGCAGCTAAAATTCGATGAGCTAGCTGGGGTTTCAGGTACTAGATTCGTTGCTGGTCAGGTAAACACGTTAATTACTATGTGATTAACTGGTGCCTAAAGGGTTTACCTTAAAATAAATAGTTTATTTGGTCAGTATTTGTCTAGTAGCCGAGTGTTTATATTATTGGTAGTTTGCTGCCAATGATATTGTTCACTCTACCTGAGGACCAAGCACCTTCAGATATTGGATGGTTTTAGTAAGGAAGGAAGAAGAATAATATATTTCCATTTGTTATTATTATATAAAATAAATAAGGTGGGCGGTTCAATAGTAATTAAATTGATTTATTACAACATAGATTTTGGTGTCCTAATGTGATGACCTATTTACTAAATTGATTATATGTATACAGTTACATATTTAGCTTGCTTAATTAGTAGTATATAATAATTATTATACATTTATACTGTTATAGATTTTGGTTCGAGACATGATGAGCCATTAAGTACTGTATTTATTACTTTATATTGGCATAAATTTTTGGTAGCCTAAATTTGTAAGATCTACATTCTTTTTATATTGGTACAATATATATGCATAGTTTTAAAGTGATAATTGTAATTAGAAATCAATATGATTTTTTCTCAAATCTGAAATTGAAATTCCTACACTTTAATCATACTCAAAAAAAAAAAACCCCTTCCATCAATTAAGACATTTCAAATTTGAATGTGTAACTCTGAATCATAAGACAGCCAAATTAAAAACAATGCTTTTGCAATAAAAAATATTATCTATGCAAAATGTGGCCCAAAAGGAATAAAATATTAATATATCATCTGATAACAAATGTTTAAACTTTTTTCTTTTTAATAAATTACTTCTATAAATTTACCAGGTTAGAAAATAATTGCTCAAAAGTTCTCTTAGTAGAGAATGAACTTCAATTATAATCAGGATTTTCAATTTTTTTTACAAATTAAAATCTATTAGAAAAACTCACCACTGTAGAAATTTTTTTGTTCCGAAGAGCTGCTCTCATCAGGCACTTATATTCTTGAGGGGGTTGTGGATTACTTGGAGCTTTTGATGCTCGAGGTTTTGGTTTTACATGACCATCGTCTAGAACAATAGAATAAAATAAAATTACGTTTTTTAATGCAACTTGTACAATATTTTTATTCAATGAATATCCATTTTCTAAAATTTATCATTTTTGAGACAGAATAGATATTTAAAAAACTACTCTAATATAATAAATAATTTATATGTATAACACATGATGATTTAATTATATTAGTTAGCAAATATTTTACTTATAGAATGTCATCGTTAAATTACATATTTAAATAAATCGTAAAATTGAATAGATTCATTGAAAACTTTTAATTAATTTATAAATTAAAAACAATTATTAAAAATTTCTTCAAATCTTTAAAACTATTTTAAATAAAAAAAGTATATGCACATTTCTATCAATATATACAGACAAAATTTTTAAAACCAATCTCTACTTATGCAGTTATCACATTACAAAACATCAGCTCTTTAAATAATGATTTAAAAAGACAATGTTAATAATAATAAAAATTGCAACAAAAGTTTTATTTTTCTTAAGAAATAATAAATGTAAGACCAACCAAATTTATAAAAAAGATAGATAAACATGAATATATATATATATATGTAGGGAGATAGTCTATCCTGGCAGGGAATATGTATATCATTGGTGTATACACATTTCTACTATTTTTCCTTCATGTGAAAAGATAAGCATATTATTACATTTATTACTTTTTTTAAAATTTAACTCTAGATACTTTGAAATTCTGAATAAGAAGCATGATCATCATTACAATGAGCACTATGAACTATATACAGACTTAGATTTAAGACTGACCTGTTTTCCCTCCTCACATTCAAATATATTTTATTCACAAGAAAATACATCTTATATCATCAAATATTCCATTAAGAATAATATTCAACATAAAGTGATCTATCTCTGGGCTTGCCAATCCCATAGACCTTTAGTTACACAGCTAAATCTAAGATGGACAAATGCTCTATTTACTTAATAACTAATTAGAACAGGAGTTCCCAACTCTGTGCCTGTAGGCACAAATATACCCATGGTCTGATTTGTGTGTAATATCAGTATCGGACAAAAAATATTTTATTTAAATTTCATTTTAACCAGTCACCAGAAAACAAGAAAGCTGACAACAATGCAAACAGGCGGGCATCATCGATATCATTAATGTAAAAAGCTAACAATAATGCAATACGAATCAATAGTTGATAATTAATAACATAATATAAAAATAAAAATCAATTATAATATGCATAATAGAAGTAGTATGCCAAGAATTTATGTTGCAGCTATGAATTGCACCAACTATGCAAACTCTGACTCTGTGCGAACTGCTACATGCTGTGTTTTGACTGTATTTTCAGTGGTCATGTGTAAGATTAATTTGTGCCATATTTGCATTGCTCACTTGCTAATTTTATACTATGTTACACGTGTACAATGTAAAATAAATTTTTGTTTATATTTAAATATATATTTTTATTTTTAACCTAAAATGAGTGGATCAAGTAAAAAGCAACGAATCTATTATTATAACAATATCTGGGAGGATCATATTGTTTTGTTAATTTTGATAATAGCATGCAGTACCAAAAAAACAATGCTGAATGTCACTTCCAGACAATTCATGCCACATCTGATACACATTATCCTCTGAAAGCTAAAATAAAGGAGCAAAAAAAATAACTCAGTTAAAGTCAAACTTATTTGCCCAACATTTGGAATTCACTAGGCATGTGGAAAAATCTAAAAATGTTACTATTGTTTCTTTGAAAATTTCTCACATGCTAGCAAAGAAGAAAAAGCCGTTCCAGGATGGTGAGTTATTAAAAGAAGTATTTTTGCTGAAGCTGATTATTTATTTGAGAAATTTTCTAACTAACATGAGATTACATTAGCAATACAAAACTTAGTTATCAAATAACACTATTATACAAAGAATACATGCAATTTCAAAGGACAATCAAACTCGGATTAAGAGTGACTTGGAAATATGCGAGTAGTTTTCACTACAATTTACAAGTCATTAGGCATATGAGGCTTAGCATAGTTAGTAGTTATGATGACAATAATATTTAGTATTTTCACTATGAAAGATCTACTGAAAATATTACCAATGAAAGAATGAACGTGAGATTGTTTATAATACATTTGCAACATACAGCAAATTGATAAATATACCTTTTAACAAGCTGTCTGCTATAACAACTGATGGGACACCAGCAATGATTGGAATTAGGAGTGGATTTATCACTCTTTGCAAGAAAGATGAATCATTTCCAAACTTTATGTCCATCCACTGTATTAGTCATCAAAAAGCTTTGTGTGGTAAAGTATTGCACTTCGTACATGTGATGAAAGTAATTACAAAAATAATCAACTCTATTTGAGCAGCTCCTTTGTAGCACTGACTTTAAAAGGACTTGATCTCATCCTTCATATTGAAGTACAATAGCTCAAAAAAAAGTAAATATTTGTAAGTTTGACAGATGCAACAAAAAAATTTTTGATCACAAAAAATTAAAAATCCGATAAACTAACAGATTTTTGCTAGTTACTTGATTTGGATTTTTTTACCGACATAAAGAAAAAATTGTATTACTTAATCTGGAGTAGCAAGGAAAAGATATTAGCAAAAATAATAGAATCTGTAAATTCATTTAAAGCAAAATTGTCTTTGTATCATATCTACAGAAGAAGTCTCTCGTGCATTTTCCAAATATAAACAAAATGATAGCTGACAGGGAATTTAATGTCATCCTTTGTTAGGTGCCATCAAGTGTTTCAGTAACAATTTGACAAGAGATTTTAGCAGTTTATTGTTATCAAGCACACGGTTATTTATCAATCCATTTACTTGTCAAGTAAATATAACAGAAATAGTTGATACATTGCAGAAATTGTTCAAGTAAAGCCAGAAAAACTGAGGTAAATTGGATCTTCAGAATGATATTGTGCTAAAATCTTATAAATTAGATGAGAATTTCTGGAATCTAGTTGTCAGAGAAAAGTTTTCATTCTTGAAAAAGGCAGCATACAAGATAACATCATTTTTCGGTTCCACATACATAGATGCATCTTTGTTTTCAACGATGAATAATACAAAATCAAAACACTGATCTTGACTCTTCAATGAACATCTTGATGATTGTTTATGAACAAGAATATCATCATACTGTCCTAGCCTTGATCAGTGAAATGCAATGCCAAAGATCATACTGACAATTAATGTCGAGAATGTTATTTTTGTTATCATATTTAACAATTTTTTTATTATCATTATTATATTTTCTGTTAAATTTTTAATTCCAACAAAATTAAAAGTATTTTTTCAGAAATATAATTTTATTTTTATTTTATTTTAATAATATTATGCAAAAAAAAAAACATTAAAAATCAGCAAGAATTTTGCCTAAATTTGTAAAAAAAAAAAAAAAAATTTCTTAGTTTGGAAAAAAAAAAAATCATAAATATAGCCAAAAATGTTAATACATGTGATGTGATACACTATGGCTTCTCCTTTCTTGGAGTCAGATGCCCAGAGAAACCTGTTAGCCACCTTATCTTCCCTTTCCTTTCCCCGCCTAAGTTTTCCCATATTCTTCTCTATCCTGCTCCAGCCCATTTCCACAACATTATCTTTGTCCACTCTATGGCATTTATATTTAAATCCCCCTTATATTTTTCTAAACCCAGCATAAAAACCAAGAACTCAATTTCTGTATTGTCATTTTGTTCATATTTATTCTCCCACAACTTCATTATTTGTAAGCATTTACATTCAATTGACAGATGCCTAATATTCTCCATGCCTTTCTTACATAAATTGCAGACTAAATCATTCATATTTCTCGATTTATGTGTATATTCTCTTTTGCTACTGATCTTGTTCAAGCCTTAAGCAGTAAACTACTTGCCTTGCTATTATCATAAATTAACTCACACTCAATATTCTGTTTACTTTTATATATATTTAAACTTTTTTTACTCTCAATACTAGTTCTCCATCTCTCCAATTCCTTATTTTTTATTAATGCATTTATTCTTCTACCCCATTCCTTGCCATTATAACACTCAATAATTCTCCAAATACAATCATCCCACCTTTTGTATAAGTATATTGACATAAAGTCTTTATCCAAATCTTCTGCATACTGTACTATCTGTCTTACCCATCTTGTTGCCTATCCTTTACTCATAACCCAATTAAATACTATTTTGGCTATTCTCTTATTATCCATAAATTGCAATCTACCAAACATTTTCATTTTGCTTTTTGTATCTTTCATATAAAAACTTGACCATCTCATTTCTCCTTGAATTGCCTCCTTTGCCATCCACCCATCTGCATCTAAAGCATGTCTTCCTACCTCTCTGTGTACTTTTTTCTAAGCAATCTAACACTTCTTTACTAACATATAACGCATCATTACCATATGTTAACCCTGCTACTGCAACTCCCTTCCATACAATCCTAGTTAGATCATATTTATCATATGAAAACACTGTTGATTTCTTTATCAACCCTTTTCTTTTCTTTGCTTCATTTATCAATTTTTTCTCCCATTCATCCAAACAATTTATCTGATTACTTAAGAGGATTCCCAAGTAGTAATATCTATTCACCACCCTTAACTTTATATCCCCCAATAAAAAAAATTTTGTTTTCACTTTCCCCAGTATTAATCATCATTACTTTTGATTTTTCTTCATTAAATTTAATCCCCATCTCTTTACCTATCTTTGCACATGCCCTCAGCATAACTTCCATATCTTCCCTTCTTTCTGCACACATTTAAATTATATTGCCAGGGAGACCTGAAGACATTTTTTAGAAACTAATTATCACTGGTATAATTTAGAAATTAAAAAATAACTTTATTATTATGAAAAAATAAGAGAAAAATAATTTTTCAACTCCTCTCGCTTGCAATTATTAATAATGTTCTATATAAATATGAAGTCTGTTTTTACAAAACAAATAAATTTCCATGCAACAGATACAAAAATTAATCATCATCATCAAATTTCTAATATTATTCTTAAGAAAGTTTGCTCAAATGGAGAAAATACAATATCATAAATGTATTGTATTATATACATGCATGCATACAAATCACCTTAAATTTAATCATTGACAAGATAATAAATTTACCTTCTTCTAAGCTATATTTTCATGTAAGATATTGATAAATCTAAAATATGACATTCTTATAGTTTGAATCTTTATAATCATGTAATGTTTTTATAAACAAAAGTTACTATATTATTAAAATTTCAAAACTATTCCCAAACATCATTGGATTAATTAAATGCTTAGATACATCTTCGACAAATACTTGTGCAAGTAAAAAATCATATAGAAAAAATATGGTTTTAGTAAACATATATTTTTACTTACATGCATATCATGATTAATCACATAATATTATGGAATCAGACACAAGTGAAATACAATCAATGAAAATATATCAAGGAAGAATCAACAATCAATAATGAATATGAAATAATCAAAACTGTCAAATCAATATCCATAATTTCCATCAACAATAACTATATTTTATCAATGATATAGCTATGTATGACATACATGTATGCATAAAAGATGTTCTTATCCTTTGATCAAGCTCCTTATATCACAGAGAATTTAGGAATAGTATCCATATAAATTCACCAAGCTTGGATTTGATCTCATTCAGATATATATTTAAAATGATGATTCACTCAATTAGAGAGAATTACAATCACTGTCTAGGTGTCCTCATTAGGGTAGGGGTTGATAATTCTAAATATGAAACTGACAGATCAGAACTACTGAGAAATATTAACTTATATAGATCATCCCTTTAATCAAGGCAAGGACTATATTAAATGTACCATGATTCAGGTGATATATCTTAATTGTTAACTTTTATTACTTCAATATTTTTATAAAATTTTATCCTATTGATCAATAGTCAAGATTACATAAATTGTATTATGATTCAAGTAGCACACTAGACTTCTTAGCTTTAAGTAGCTTATAACTTTGCATCATTCTAAATTTATTGACAACTATTTATCACCATCAACTAGTGAAATTTTTTTTTTAATATTTAAAATAAGAAGTATCAAAATTATAAGCTCATATTATCAAATATAAATGTCAATATTATCTGCTAATGGTAATATATTATATACACACCCTATATATATGTATATTGCGATATCTACATAAATGTAGGCTCGCATGTATATATTATTGATTCTCAATAATATTAATAAAGAGAAGGGTTCGTTAAAAGAAATAGAAAAAAAAAAAAAAGAAAGAAAAAATTTAGTTAAATGGATTCTAAAAACTTATTTTAAAAGAAATTAGAAAAGCTAAATAATGATGAAAGATTAGAAAGGAAAGGGGAGGGGTGTAAAACTGAACGCGTCTCTTTCTTTCTTTGTTAAATAAGAAAATCACTTGTAAAAAGAACGAAAGAATAATTATAATTGTGAAATTAAAAAAAAGTAAACTTGTACCAAATTTCCAAATAGATTGGTACAAGATAAAGTGAGAGAAAGGAATGTTGCAATTAGTAACATTCAATATTTAAAAGAATGAAAGAAATTAATTATAATTGTAAAATTAAAAATGTAAACTTGTACCAAATTTCCAAATAGATTGGTACGAGATAAAGTAATGAAAAGGAATGTTGCAATTAGTGGCATTCAATATTAAATGTATCAAAAGAATGAAATGAAAATTGTAATTAGAAATTGGAAAAATGTAAACTGTATAAAAAAAATTCCAGATAGATTGGTAAGATAAGAATGAAAAGGAAAGAGGCAATCAGAGACATTCGATAGCAAGACAGCAGAGGTTTAAGCAGAGCTGATTTAGAAGTAACCGGTTGTGTTTTTTGCTGGCTAGAATTTAACAAAAATAATAATAGAAGGGTACGCTGACATGGAGGGCTAGTGGCAAACACCGGGCGTTTGCTCGGTCTATCTCCGTCTAACCATTCGCTCACTACTTATAACAACTAAAATGCTGCCGAGAAGAGACCGCCGTTACAGAACCAGATCTGCCTGGAGATTCGAAGTAGAATGTTGAAGGGATGAATACCGACTAAAATGTGGAATTAGAAAGGAAACAAACCCACGTCAAAAGACTATAAAATCTCACTCCATTCACTGGAACGTCTGAAAAAGCGAGCAACCATCTCTGCAAAAGAAGGGAAGGTTTTCCCCCTCGATGGTTGACCCGACATTGGAAAAATCATACCTAGGTAACTATTAATACATGCATGTCAGAATTAATTTGAAATAAGAAATCAGTCAGAACTAAATTATTAAAAAGTTGCGCAACACTTCGGACAGTTATCATTAAAAGAACTTATGATGGTAATCTATTAATGTATGGGAAGGTAACAATTGAGTTACGATAATTTATTTAATGTTTCATTTGAATTATATTCTTTATTGTATATTTATGTATTTATTATGTTAGTGTGTGGATATATATGTGTGTTTTAGGATTTTATTATTCATTAGAATTAGCGAATTGCAAATTAAATTATATTTATAAAAGGAAGTACTTAGTCATTTGCGTTTTCTTTTCTCTACCAAGCGAATAACTATTTAGAGTGAATTAAAATTAGATCAGTGAGCTAACAAGTTGATTAATTGAGGAATAAAATAAAGTAAGCTAAATGGATAAATAAATCCAGTCTGTATTGTAAATAGAGTAAAGGAAGGAAGTGCTATAATTTATATTCCTGCTGTACCGTGATAATTCCGGGAAATTTTATAAATATTCCAGGCGCTGGGCAGAACTAATTATTCGATACAAATAATTTGCCCAGCAGAGAAGAAGCGTTTAATTGGGAAATATAATGCTGGGATGATGTTTTATTATGTCAGTGTTCAATTAAGAATATATACTCGATTTTAGGGTGTATATTGGCTTCTTGCTTGTGGTAATCATCATCATCGGTGGTTAACCAGTCGATCACATAATTAAGTGCGGCTGGGGTCTTTAACCGCACGGCGGTGGTGTTACAATATATATATATATACTATCACTTGTCATTTCATTAATATAAGAAAGCACTACTTTGTGAAACAAACATAAAGCCTGAATTAATAAAATAAGTAAAACTCAATCTCTTATCAATAAGCTACAAAGCTCTTAAGTATATTCAAATCCAGACTTATTTCAACAAGGAGTATAAAATTAAACCAGCAAAGACCATAACTGATAATAAACAAATATAATTTCAATTACATATACAAAGAAAGACTAATACAATAATCATTTTACCTTTGAAAATAACTAAACACAAATATATAAGAAATAGAATGAATTGTGTATCATTATCTGAAATTCAAACAAATTATTATCATCACCTATCATAACATTAATTTCAGAAAGCACTATCCTATGAAAAGGTCAATATTTTACTATAAACTACGAAGTTCTTAAATATATTCAAATCCAGTCTTATTTCAACAAGAATGTGAAATTATATCAGCAAATTCATTAATTCAAATAGCAATATATTTGTGCTTATGAGCTTTCAAAATTAAAATGAATATTGTATTAGTCTTTGTTTGTATACATAATTTAAATTGCTTCTTTATTAGCAATTAAGATCTTTGCTGATTTAATTTTATACTCCTTGCTGAAATAAGTTTGGAATTGAAAATACTTAAGAACTTTGCAGTTTATAGATAAGAAGTTAACCTATTACCTATACTATTAATTTGTTTTATGCTTGTTTCACAATCTAATGCTTTTTTTAAAAAAATTTCCGCACAATCAACTGTAAACAGAAGGAATATTAATTCCAAAAATACTATTTATCTCTGCATTTTTTGAATATTCATTATGTTTATCCTTTAGACTGACAGAGCAGCCATATTGAATATTTAAAAAATTATGTTAAGCCACAAATTTTATCATAATATATGTTCGTATTACTAAAAAATGACATAATATATATTATTTGAAACATAAAATATCAAAGAATGTAATGAAGCTGAAAAAAATATGTCATTAATATTCAAAGTAATAAAAAAAAGAATAAAAGTTAATATTTCTAATAATTATTTTCATATTATTTCATAAATTCAAAATTATCAGCATACAACTTAAAATTATATTTTTGTTAGTAGGTTAGTTGAATTCATCATAAAATTTTTTAAAAATTGGTATACAATAACATTTATCTAAGGTAATCCATTACTTGAAAACTTCATAGAATAAAGATGTTAGTACCCTTCATTTTTTCTAGTGGCCCTTCAAAATGTATTTCCATATAGGGGTTTGCAATGAATATGTCATTCCTAATAACATCCCTTATAACAAGTAATTAATATTGAAAAATAATTAGTATAATTTGAATATTATAATAAAGAACTTCAATACAGTTTGTAATTTACCAAAATTATTACTAAAATAATCACTATATGCAAAATAAAAAAATAAAATAATAAGTGAATGAGATACTAAATTCATGATTGAGTTAAGCTTGAGGTACATAAGTTAATAGTTTAGAGTCAAGATGATTACATAGCAGAAATTTTGTGAATTTATTCCAATTAGAATTGAAATTGGAATTACGTAGACAATAATGGAGATGCCTATTGTAATAGGATGGTTTATAAAAAAAAATAGTGCGATGTAGTATTATTTATCCTATCTTTATAGGTTTTGAGGGTTCATATTGCTTCATGCTACTACGATCATAAATTTAGTAATAGCTTCATCAACTGCCATCTCTCTTTGTATTTGATATGTAGCTTTGAAATTTACATTGCAGTAGTGTTTAGCATTTACATATTTTTATTATTATTAAAATGCAGACAAGACAGAAAAATCTAAATCGGGTCATAATATTTGCAAAATATATTTTTCTTTGTCTCATATCACCTAATTTAAATAATGGATCCAAACTCACATGATAGCAAAAAATGCAGATAATTCATGATATAAATATACACAATCACGATCTAATTTTTTTTATGTTAGTTTCAATAATAATTTTTTTGTATATTTTTTATCAAATATAAATATATAAAAATAAAATAACGATTAAAAAATATAGAAATATAAATATTTACCATTAGACCCACCATAATGTTGTTTTCAAAATACATCCAGTAACTATCAAAAAATGAGAGAAAGACAAAAAAAATTCAATTTACTTGATCACAAAAATTATCAAAAAATTTTTATTTTTTATTGTAGAAAAATAAAACTTAATTTTATGGAAAGTAGAAAGATGGAAACGATGGTATAAAAAGCGCATGCATAGACTGTGTAGATTTTCGTTAATATTACGTTGAAAATGGTTTGTTACATTTTGAAAATGCTTGCCCACATTATGCGTGGATAAGAACGAGATTATATTTATTTTTGTGATGGAATTGTAAATGTTGTTATTATGCCTACTATGTAATAATTGAAATATGGGCTTGTTATATACCTGTATCAATATATGTAATATATAGGAGTGGTCCCCAACCCTATGCCCGCAGGCACCATGGTGCTCGCAGACCATTTTATGTGTGCCCGCCGCTATCCAAATACGATAAAAAATTATTTATCTGATACAAATAAATTTAATTTTTAATTTTTTTTATAAATTATTGTATTGTAATCAAATTGTAGGGCATACTATACTTTTACAAAATATAAACGTTAATTATATGTTAAAATTTTATTTTTGAAATAAATATTTTTTTGTACATTACGTGTATTATTAACAATATCCAACTATAAATTTACATTGAAAAAATAAATAGTGCCCACCACCTGGCTGGTATTATAGAATGTGCTCTTAAGTGCAAAAAGGTTGGGGACCCCTGATATAGGATATATGAGCACAGACTAAAATCAAATTATCATTACTTCTTTTTCTTCAAAACATTTAGTTTTCCTTAAAATGTTATTAGTCTTTTTTTTTTAATTAAAAATATTACATTTTAATTAAAAATATTACAAGTCTGACAAAATATTATTAGTCTTTTTAATTGGGGGGAGGGGGGTATCTTCTAACTATATACGTGAAATAGTATGTGTTTCAATATATTTATGAATTTCAATACAAAAAAAGTTTATTTCATGGAAACTTAAAAGATTATCAACTATTCTTCTAAACAAATGAGAGTGTAATGGCTTAACAATGACTGATTATTTACAATTTGTATTCTAAATCAAATTGCATTTCACCAAAATATTCACAGAATGTATATTCGATTTCCAATTAATGTAGGTAATATTTTATACTAAATATTGATATCTAATATCAATAAGAAAGATAAGCAGCTGTCCTAAAATATAGATATCACAAGAGAGTTATGAGTAGAGAAAACATCAATTTTAATTCTATTCAGTATTTGTATATCGTAATGTCATATTGAATTACTTCATAATGGACAGCTGTATTTTTCATGAATAGATCTTTAGTTCATGTATATTTCTTGTGTGTTTAAAGATCACTATACAACATAGGAACAAAATACCATCTTTCTGTAAAGATAATAGAATGACAAAATCCATGGATATATATATATATTTAAAATCATAGTTCAACTGCATTTAACGTACCATATAATATATCATGTATAGTAAATAATAAATGAATAATTATTTTCAGAGGCATCTAACATAATTTACACTATCTACTAATAGGAAATCTTGCAACAATATTTCATATTTTCATGTTCTGTTGATAAAGCATATTTTATTTAATGTGGAACATTTAATAAATATATTCTTATCAAGCAATTAATGCATACCATGGATTATTAAATCCTATTCAGAAATTTATTTATGTTTATTGCAATTACTTATGTTAGTTCTTTTATTTTAAGATTAATGGTGTCAACAAAATATAATTAAGAGAAATAATTATCATTATTCCAAATTACAACCTTATCAGTTTAGGCAAGTATGAATAACTTATTTAGATTTTTTTTTTATTCATTGGACTGATTAATTCACAATAACATAAAACATTTATTGATATTTTTTATTAAAGTGTAGTTACACACACACTTATATACTTTCTCTTAGTTATAAATATATGTCTATTGTTTTTTATATCACCATGGGTCTGAACACCTAATATCGATACACATATGAAGTTTGTTTAGATATATTTTATATACATCCATAGTTCATTTTCAAATTGTAAATATATCATTATTGTTATTATTAATTTTATGAATTGCTGAATTAGAGATTAATTATCCTATAGCTAAAATACATATTTGTAAATAGTATTCAAGAACTATAAATTACTTAGTATCAAATCATTGTCTTGTACTTTTCTATATTTTAAGAACTAGCACTTATCACTAAAATAATTTCTTTAAATAATGTATTGGTATAAATGAGGAAATTTTGATAAGATGTAGAAAGTCACTTATTCTACTTAGGCTAATTCTAAATTTAATTAATCTATTAATTTAATTTCAATAGAATCACTAACCCAATCCATATAGCCACACTTCATACCGATACAATATATATATATATATATATTGTATTAGTCATCTAATTATTTACACAGCAGACGGGGGGGGGGGTATCTGAACCTCATAGGCTTCAAACGACAATACTAATCTGTTATATATACTATGGTTTTATTTAAAGTTTCAAAAATACTACCTTATTTCTAAGTTTATAAAGAAAACTAAACTAATGTTAATTAGTTATATTTGCCAGCTATCTTATGCATATCTATAATTATATGGAAACTAATTTATACTTTGTTTCAACTTCCTCAAGGCATATTTATAAGCACTGACTTCCTTATCAGCCTTAAGCGCCCATTTTTAACTAAATAAAGAATTATGCAATGAGGGAAATACATATTAAGAATCATGCATTAACATCAGGTATGGCAATCCCCTATACTAGCTCAGCATTATATTCTAATTCTCAGGGTAAGTGGGGGATTAATAAACAATTGGAAATAGAGATGCAGACTGATATTAATATTTAGCAATATTCACTTATAATAATTAATAACAAATTATGGAAAGGATTGACCGCCAACTATGTATTTTATTAATTCTATCAATTTATTTCAAAACATATTTTTTTTTTAAATGTCATTTCAATAAATAAACAATTAATAACAAATCTGACAAAATTATAACTTTTCCCAAATATATGTTTTATATATCGTCATTCACCCAAACCCCGAATAAATAATAATAATAATAATAATAATAATAATAATAATAATAATAATAATAATAATAATAATAATAATAATAATAATAATAATAATAATAATAATAATAAAGAATATATATAATCTATACAATAAATTTTTACCATTATTCGACTATACATTAAATATAAATTTCCATAAGTACAGTTAATTCAAAATCCCATTCTCTTTCTTCATTTACCCTTCCTAGGTACATATACATCCATGTCTGTGGCAGTGTACCCTCACACACACACACATATATATATATATGGCTTTTTACACTATTTAATTCATACATTAATAAAGAAATAACAAAAACAAAATTTCAGTATCAAAAGTTAATAATACAAAGGAAAAAAAACACACACACAAATTGAAATAAAGCAAAATAAAAGATAAATTTTCACCTTATTTCCTAAGATCATAATAACAAACATCAGTAAGATTACCTACATATGTAAATTTTATGTGAGTTTTTTGTTTACCCATAGAATGTTCATATTTTTGGAAGCAAAGTCAGTCTTGTTCTTCAATGGATTCAAGGCTAACCTTGGTAACAGGTCCATACTTTTACAGTTCTATGAATCCTTAATGTTTTTTTCATTAGATGTACACATTGAACTCTGTTTTGGCAAATCAATCATCAGATAGCACATAGATGACAACAGAAATATCACAATTACATGGCCAATACAGATGACGAATCTGGTATACTTCTGTTTTCACTCCTCCATTATATTTATTACTTGGTAATTAATACTATATATCTCACACGTGATTCATATATATTTTACCAGGCACAAAACACTCATTTACAAGAACTGATTTTTTTGTTGTTCACTTCTATCAAAAAATCTCAATTTAATTCTCCTTTTTTTTACTCAACTTGGCCAAAACATTTCCCCCAAAAGTCATGTTGGCATAATCATAAACTAGTTTGTCTCTTAGTAAGAGTACTTTTCTTCTCCCTCCAGAGAACATAAATACAAGAAAAACAATAGCTGAAGAGATACCCATACAAAGCAAAAATACATCATTTTAATATTTTTTTCTTTCTTTTTATACTTCCCTTACATAAAAGAAAAATACTGACTCATCATTCAGGTGGTCTATATTAACATTTTTTCATCTTTCACAAAAATAACACATAAATAAAAATTTCCATTTTCTTTATCCTACAATCTTTAAACAGCATATAATTACAAACTTTTTAATAAAGCTGGAATGCCTGATTCAATTCTGAACAAAAGAAAAATCTTGTACATTGACTCAGTATAAAATTTATTTTGCATTGATAAGATAAAAAAAAAAATCTTATTAATTAATCCATTATAGGAAATCTAAATACCTTTCACCTTTAAAAAAAAAAAAAAAAATTTTATCATTAGTCACATACCACTTAAAAAAAATTAAACCACCAAATATCACATGATCATTATTTCCTATGTTAGCACATAACTGTTATTAAAACAGGTAGAACTCTCCATACAGTAATGCCACTCAGTGCCAACCAGAGTAATCAATGGATGCCAAAAGGCCTTTGCATAATATCCCCAGACTAGTTTCTAGCTCTCAGATCCAAAGCTCATCACTGACGAAGGTCACAAGCCAGAAACTAGTCTGGGGATATTGGATGAGTAGGCATTAGACAGGAATTTTATGCAAAAGCTGTCTGGCATCCATTGATTACTCTGGTTGGCACTGAGTGGCACTACTGTATGGAGAGTTTTGCCTGTTTTAAAAAAAATTCTTATGTAATCACCTGGTTACTAATTAACAAATACTGAGGTAGTTATATATAGTACATGAATTAATGACATTCTTCTATTAGTATTGTATAATCTTTTTTTTTTGTTTTTACAAACAAAAATTCTTAATTTTAAAAAAAACCTTTATATTATAATAAAACAAAATGACAAGACAAAATATAGTTTATAAAATGTGTGCACACATCTTTTGATCCACAGACACATTTCTATTTATTTTAAACTCTTTTTATCTTTTTCTGGCTAAGGTTTATTTATATTAAAATACTTCAAACCTTGTGAAGGGGTTTAAATCTTAATCCCCTTCACAACAGAAATATATATATAACTATCCACTTCTAAAATAACTATCATTATTCCTGCTATTAAGAGCATTTAGATTCACAGATAAAATTATATTAAAGATAAAACAATCAATTTTTGTAATTTTAAATTCTAATTCATGAGGCCGAATTAAAATATTCCATTATATTCATACACTCTCGCACCTTTAATACTTTGTTTTAAATAAAACAGATTAATAATTTTCTTTGTGGTTTACATATATTTTATATCATTTCTTATCACCTGGAAAAAAACAATTTTAAAACACATGTATTTTTCCAAATAAATATCAATTCAATCTTTAAACAGACATATGTATATACTGTTCATAAGCAAGTCATGTATTAATTTTCATATATTGTTTGACAATACCTGGGAGTCTTAGCTCCACCACTTCCAATCATGACCTTAATCTGTTAAGATCATAAAAATTGATATCAAGATTAAAAATTTCTCTGTATTACCGTATTTTTTTAATTTTAATATAAAAAAATTATTTATTTAAAATTTTAAATATAATTTTTAAAATAAAGATTGTAAGAAAAATCAATTACACATAATATAAAATATAATTAAAACCATAAATGTATCCAATTGTATAGTAGTGCTAATCAAATATTTCTTTTAAAATTCACTTGTTTAAAGTCATATTTTACAGACTTTTTTCATTGAACACAAGTTCCTTTTAACTTTATATAATTGAGTTTTGTGGAAGCTTATTCAGGAAAAAGATTTATTTATCTCAAGGAATGGAATTTAATAAATGAAAATGATGGAATTAGATCATCCAGAAGTGAAATTCTTTTTATTTTCCTATGCATTGACATTTAAAACACTCTGCTCTTTTTTCTTCTTTGAAAAAGTATTTTCTCTTCATTAGATTGGTAGGATCATCATTCTGAAATTTGGGATTAATAAAAAGATTTAATTTTGAAGAATTCTTTAAATTAAAGGTGATTTTTCTATTAATAATTGCAAATTCAATTAAACATTTTATTTTACTTTCTGACAGCAGTGGATTCATCATTTATTATAAGTATTACATTTGTCTAAAAATTACAATCTTCCAGAATGGAAAAGCATTCCAACTAGACAATTTTCTTACTTGTTTATCTTGACATGTATAATAACAAGCAAATGATTCAAAACAAGAATAAGAACTGATTTTTTTTTTTTTATGCCTTATATATTCTTCATATATTTCTAGGAGAAATTGCAACAAACAGTGTTGAAAAATTCAATCTACACTTAATTCATATTATTAATTTTAGGGTAGGAAGATAAACTTTGATTATCAATTTTTCATTAACACTTATGAATGTTTTAAAATATAAAAAAACTTTGTTACCTCAAATATCAATTTTACAAGTATTGTTTAAAGTTTGACAAATTTCTTAACTCCATTTTTTAAAAATTTTTATTTCCTCCTTCTACCTAGACAAAGTTAAGCTATATTATTTGACTCAAAGCAGACTGTATATCAAATATTCTCATTTAAATTGTACTGTTACTAGATTCAAATATATCTTTTATACTTATTATTTAAATATGATTACACATAAGGGCATGTGTGGATGTACACATACATTCAATCAACACATTACGTCATATACACCGTTTAGATCCATGTGGGTATTATTAAATATTTCTATTAGAATTTTGAGGATTTCAAAATAATTCTGCTTAAATATGAATTATTGTATGATTTAATAATCGAATTTAAACATAGATTAGTTGGTAATCTTTTAGTCTACTAAATGACTTCATCAATATGTCTTATTAATTTCCCTTAATTCCTTCTCTCTCTCTTTCTGATTATTATTATCCATCTTAATATAATTTCTTATTATGATCGATATTTTATTTTTTATTTTTTCAACCCATACAACATATTTTATCTTAAATAAACTAATCCTACTTTAACTTGAGGTTACTATTCCAATATATATGTGCATAAAGAAGCATAATAAAGGGATATCAAATCTCCAATGCAACTTAAGATGCATTGCAATGAGCTCTCAAAAACAATGATCAAATACTATTGCTTGATCATGATACTCTATTATCTAGTTACTTTACTTGCCTTCAAGCAGAAAGCTTCCACATAAATATTTAGCAAGTATTTATCTGCACATCATTTTACTTTCAACTATGATTAGTATGTTGCTGTATTTGCAACATTACATCTTAATACAGGCAAAACTCTTCATACAGTATTGCGACTCAATGCCAATCAGAGCAATCAATGGATGCCAGAAGGCTTGTACATAAAATCCCTATCTAATGCCTACTCATCCAATAT
This sequence comes from Epiperipatus broadwayi, assembly GCA_028023455.1. Taxonomy (NCBI): domain Eukaryota; kingdom Metazoa; phylum Onychophora; class Udeonychophora; order Euonychophora; family Peripatidae; genus Epiperipatus; species Epiperipatus broadwayi. The sequence goes on from JAQFVV010012717.1 coordinate 296,738, forward strand.
ACCCAGACTAGTTTCTGGCTTGTGGCCTTCGTCAGTGAGGAGCTTTAGATCTGAGAGCACTGCACCTAGATCTTAGGATCTAATGCAACCCTCCAGCAGCCACCTTTTATCTCTTTAGTTAACTACAAAACCATGAGAATAAAATTGAAAACACAATAATATTTTCAATCTAAGCTCAATAGCTTATATAGTCATATAAGTCTGAACTCAGTTCAGTACCCATACATTTTGGTGTCTTTGGCTCTTTAACAACCATAGCCATCACTATCCTATTAGGCAGGATTACCACTAAACATCACATGATCACCATTTCTTATGTTAGAACATAACTGTTATTAACACAGGCAAAACTCTCCACTAGTTGGCACTGAATGGCACTACTGTATGGAGAGTTTTGCCTGTGTTAATAACAGTTATGTACTAGCATAAGAAATGTGATCATGTGATGTTTAATGATGTAACATTATATCTTCATAAATTAAACTCCTAAAAGAATGCTCACAGATTTGGTAACTTTTTGGCATAACCTAATGATGATAAGATTTGTATATCATGACAATTGAAAAGAAGTGATAAATTGACCAAGGTTGCAAACCAGTTTATGCATATTTCTATTGAGAACAAGATATGATTATTGGAATCAATATTATATATATAGCAAAACGATACACTGATTAAATTCAAGCAATGATATAAATACAACACTGTAATAATGATTTAAAATCAACAAATGATGATATTGACACTTATAAAATCTATCAGGTAATCTTCAACTAGACAAAAAGCACATGTTTTTAATTATTGGCATCAATAACATCAGATAGCTGATCTTATCTTTATTTTATCATTAACAGTAAAATGTACAGTAAAAATATTAATCAATCATAGCATTAGTGAAATAAAAAAATTGGGTGGAAGATTAAAATTGCATGGAAAAGTTTCAATTTCTTTTCTGCCTAATCTACATATATCATTCTATCTATGGGTAAAATTTTAAAAGAATAATATATGAAAAATTCAATCAAGAGCTTAATTTCTAGTTTATCTATACTTGGATCGAAACAAACTCAAGCTTATTAAGCAGAGTTCTAATGTGATTCCAGAGGAAGAAGTCATATGACCCTGGCAACTCAAATATGCATATTCACTGGTCTTTATACATTTTGTCCTGGAGATCTATTTGTGTATGTGATGCTATGAGATTTCTTTTAAGATAGACATATACCTATCATAGAGATCAGATGGCTTAACTATGTGAGATAACTGGATTGAACTCTCCTAGTTTTAGCAAAAAAAAAAATTCAAACAACTAAGTAAAGGCTCAGCTCCTATAAAAATATAATACAATTACATCATATTTGCCAGTGAGAAGATAGACATATACCTATCATAGAGATCAGATGGCTTAACTATGTGAGATAACTGGATTGAACTCTCCTAGTTTTAGCAAAAAAAAAAATTCAAACAACTAAGTAAAGAAAATATAAATCATGGCTCAGCTCCTATAAAAATATAATACAATTACATCATATTTGCCAGTGAGAATATTGACACTCACCTGCTCAACCTTGGAATCTTCTTAGCTTGTAATAATTAAAATACTCACTCAATGACCAATAACTGGATGATTAGTTAGGTTATCTGTAGCCAAGCTTTGCAAAATGTGAGCTGTGGCTCCCCAAGGGCTGCAGAACATTTTGTGGGGGCCTCGAAAAAGTTCAGTGTTGATGAAAGTCACTGTCAAAAAACAAATTTGTATATAAAGACCACATTAAACACATTTACTTCTAGAAAGAAAATGGATTGGAGAAAGTTGTTCATCAAAATGTTGTCATCATCACACAGAAAGTTATAACCAGACTAATACTTAAGTACTTGTGATTTTTATGTAAGAATAAATGTGAATACTTGGTTCACTAATCATACAATATATGCTTCATCAATTGTATGCCCATCATGTGCCTTTTGTGTGTCAATGGGAGATACGAGTACATAGCAAGGAAATTGCTATAAAATTTAACAATTCAGCCAGTAAGAGATTTGAACTAAGAGGTTTAACATATTGTACCAGTCAGTTCGCATACTCACTCAACTAGATCTAAAATCTCAACACAAGTACCTAGAGTCCAATCATGCGGAGATACATGTCAGGAATACTCATGAACTCTGCCCTGTATGCCCAGACTTCAGATTCAATTACTTATGAGCAGCAACTCTGATGATACTAGATTATTTAATTTATCACCGGCCAACATCACACAGTGGAGAAACAAAGAAACTCAGGGAAAAATCATGGCAGGTGTCCATATACATTGATATAGACAAGTACATATGCTTAACCGTAGTGGCATCTTATAACTCTACAAATCATGATATTTATACTTTAATAACTATTTTAAAGTTTAACTAAATCAGTTAAATAAAGAACTAGCAATGGTCAGAGATGTTTAATTTTAAGATTATATTTAATAATGAACATAAATTGAAATCAGAAATTTATACATTTGAGTTATATTAAATAGTTATTAGTCTCATATTACAATAAATTATATTGTGCTTATTCGCACTTTAAAATATGTATTTACAGATAAGATTATATTATTAGTACTTTTGATGCGGTGTTATATTTCAATAATTAATCTAGCGCAATTATATGGTGTACAGTCATGATAACTCGCCCGAATTATAGAAGAGAAACCCAACCTTGACTAATCCTAGGAGGAGTTACATAATTGTCGGTTAACTAACCAACCAAGTTATCATAAGTTCATTATAAATGGAAATATGTATAATAAAGATTTATTTAAGCCAAGTAGTGAGTTTTTACCTGTTTAAAGATTTATTTACTTTATTTACATGGACTAACATAGGTAGACATATTTCTATAAATTATTATCTCTAGAGTCATTAAGTGATATATCAACAGAAAATTATAGATATTTATAGGTTTAAGCTTTTTAAAAGGAGGAATATAATGTAATTAAGTGTTGAGGTGTTGGCATAATGGCCAAATAAGATTTGCAGATCTGTTTCTTGGAAGTGCTTTATCATTTGGAAAGAAGAATATGCCGACTTGCCACACCCACATTTCGTGGAATCAGTTTCTTGGAGTTAAGGGTCTCGGACGGAGTTGCAATGGGTCGAACTTGGAATTATCCCATGCATTGCTCTCATTATGCAACTAGAGGGTCATTCATTGCCCTGATTTCGACCTAAAACGAAGATGAGACAATGCAGGTATTCCGGACGCAAGTCTCTAGATAAAGCTTAATCATAAGGAATAATAGCCTATGCTAACAACGTGTTGGATGGACTAATAACTAGTCAAAATATATCAAATTAAGCTTATAACCTATAGTAATAACATCAAAAATAATGGTATGATTGGATTTACTAAACATAATTAAAAAGGCATTATTATAAAATATCTTCAAGTTTTAACATAAACTAAAGTTCTAATCCCCTCCCCCCTTTCATTACATTTCTTCAATAAAACTCCACATACATTTAATATAATAGAAAATTAAGTCTAAAGTGTGCTTTAATAAAAGTATACATATATGTTTAAATGGGTGAGGATAAAGAAATATAAAAGTAATATATATAATTAATATATTTGTTTTGAATATTAATATTGCGCTAGTAAAGAGATTAACCTTTGCATAATTCGTAAACTAATCAAAAGTGGAACTTTATCCCCCCCCCCCTTTGTTATTTATGCAAAAAGTATAATGACTAAAAAAAAACATTTAAAAATCTTCTCCCAACCTAGCAAGCGTTTATAGTTTTAAAAATAAAAATTAATTAATTAATCAATTGTCAATCCCCTCTAATAGCGAGGAGCTAAGCTAAAAATAACTATGTTGGCGAGGGTGGGAGTTTATTGAGATATCATTTAACATTTAAAATATATGTATTAGATCTCGTATTAGGAAAATAATTGCACATCAACTTAGAAGTGAAATAAATTCTGAGGCTAAACAAAAATGCTTACAGAATAATCACTTATATTAAAAGTTTACATATAAAATTAATTATGGAATGGTTACAGAGTTTACAAATCATTAATGTTAAATTTTTAAACATTTAAGAATTAATTAGAAGAAAGTTAAGAGTTCATAATGTAGCACTTCAATGGCATTACCTTTTGGAAACAGGTAGCAGATCTCCAGGTTAGTCTTTACATCATAGCATCAAGTTCACGGATGTTTAGCGGTAGTGGCAGGCTGGTGGGAGCTGGATTGGCATAGTCAGGAGAAGGTGCATCTTTCCCTTCTACTCAATGGTTGTCATATTGAAATTTTGAGCGACGTGGATTTGTTTGGCTGATGCCTTACAAATTTAACTACTCTTCCTTTGATGACTGAAATCGGGCCCTATTTATATGATTCTTGTTATCTCAAGAATGCTTCTAAACTACATTACCTAAGTGCTACAGATCAACTTTTAATAAGGAATTTTCCTTTTGTTATTAAGGTAGTATAAAACAATGCAATCATATTGGTATATTTCTGAAATGATTGTTCTAAATCTATTTCTAACTCAGAAATAGATTTTACTAAATGATAAATTTCGTTAAGGAAATTGATTCGATTTTTTTCATAGAAATAATAATTTTAATCATACTAATGGATTTTAGTTTGGAATGCTTCTAGAAGCTACCAAGCCGATTGCATCATCCTGACTGGCATTACATAAATAAGTATTTTAATATGATATAATTTTAAATATACATTTTTTACATATACAATTCCCCATCATCTTTAATATATACATAGGATTTATGCATATATACAAACTATTAAAATCTATAAAATATTATTTATTTATTTAATTAAGACATTATTAAATCAATTGGTCAGTTATTTTAAAAGAAAATTTAAGAGAAAATGAATTATATGGGTGCGTATATAAGCGTATGACTGGGATTTGAATTCAGTTTGGTAGTGAGGGATCGGATAGGACTGTGAAGCATAATATGAATCTCAGATTGACCACTTCAATATTAACCATTAAAATGAATGTGAGTAATCAGAAAAAGTTCAAAAGATATTGCAGAGAATGATAATGTTGTCCAGTCAAAATATCTGACAAGTCACATGGAACAACCACAACCCACGTTGATTTCTAAAGCTGGAAACAAGCAACAAAAATTATCCAACGAAAAAAACTAAAATATGATGCTGTATATATACAGTATAGATTTATTCAATCGAATAATGAATCTAACAAACCATTGTACCTAATTTGGCGAAAACAATCATCAAATAAGTATATGTGGTCAAGCAAACTTATTCACCACTTGGAAAACATTCATGCTAATATAAAAATAAAACAGTTGAGTTTTATCAAAGAAAGACTGAAGAATTTAAATGACAATCAACATTCTTTTCAAAACAAACTAAATTAAACAAATTACTGAAAGCTTCCTATGAAATTGCTTTTTTTTGATAGCTAAAACAAAAAAAAAACACATACAATTCGAAGACCTCATGCTATAAGCAGCAATAAAAATTTGTGAAACTATTCATGGTTCCAAAATTTCAGAACTATTAAACCAAATTCCCATGTCCAATGATATAATTAAAAGAAGGATAGATTCTATTGTCAATAGTACTAAGTCTATTTTAATGTCATGAATAAGACAAAAGCAGTTCTTTTGCTATTCAGCTCGATGAGTCCACTGACAGTACAAACAATGTGAATTTAAGTTTTTGTGAGATATCTGCATAATTTTCAAATTCATGAACATTTATTTTGCAAAAATAAAAAAAGTAAATAATTTTTTTTTATAGAAAATGCACTTGGTGGAAAAAGTGTGATGGAATTTGCACTGATGGTGATGCAGCCATGACTGGCAGAATATAAAGATTTATAGAAGAGGCCAAAAAAATTTGCCAGAAAGCAAGACACATTTATTGCATTATTCACAGGGCAAATTTAGTTTTTTGACAAATAGAAAAACCTTGTCAATACACAACTGTTTTGTATTTTATGCCAAGAAATGGATTCTAATTATGAAGTACAAAAGGGAAATCACTATCTTGCAGAAAAGTTCCCAAAAGAGTTTTACCATTAAAGATAAATTGAGAATTTTTCTAATTCATAAAAATTATAAATGAGCAACCCAAACCTAAGTATTTGAATGCAAGTATAATCCATATTTTGAACTTTAGAGGCAATTAAAAAGGATTGAAACAGATTTTCAAACTTTCATCAGCTATCCACTCCATTTTACATAACTGATACATATGACCATATACATGTAAAAAATATAAATAATCTCCAATATATATTTGTAATGAATCAGCACTCATCAGTTGATACAGACCATCATCTCCCACACATTTACATAATCAGTTGCTCGGTTTATATTAAGATAGAAAATCTTCAAAATTAATGGACATGCTTTAATCTTCTTCATCCTCCAACTTTTCAGCCATCCATATTATTGAAAATCTAATGATGGAATGTTCAAAGCCCTTTTTGATGCCAATATTGTTGTTTTACCCATGTGAACTTTAAGTCACTCAAACCTTTCATATATAGAACTTAATATGTCCATTTAAATACACAAAATAGGAATAGGTTCTATATATGAGGGGTCAGAGTGACTTAAAATCGACATGGGTATGACAACAATATTGGGATCAACAAGGGCTTTGACCATTCCATCATCAGATTTTCAATAATATAGACGGCTGAAGAGTTGAAGGATAGAAAAAGATTAAAGGCTGTCCATTAAAATCTGAAGATTTGCTATTTTAATATAAATTGAGTACTGATTATATGTGTGCGTGAGATATGATGATCTGGACACTGAGGAGTGCTGGCTCAGAATGAAATACGTACATTGGAGAGCATTTATCTTTTTCACATGCTATACATAGAGCTCGCAAAATAAGCTCCTAACAAGCTTTGAGAATATCCCCAACTCCAGACCAGTTTCTGCTACTGGCGTCATCAGTGAGGTGCTAGAATATTCAAGCATTAGATTAAAAATACCAGGACAAGCTCAGCACTTTATCTAATGTATAACTATTAAGTAGATAATCTGAAATTTTCTATATATAACATTTGTAAATACAAGTTTATTAAATTAGGTCATGTGACATCTGATTTGATTTTTTTTTTTTGATTTTTTACTAATTGTCTCCAATAATAATAATCGTGAATAATAAGGAAACTCATCAAGGAAACGTCCCAGCCGGCTGGAAATATTCTCACCTAAAGCAGTAACCAAAGAAAACGAAGTTCTACATCCACATTCAAAACCCTAGGTAATAATATTTCATATTCTTATTTCTATAATAGCCATTGCATCGCATTAATTTGTAAAGCCTACAGAGACAAATAATTTGAACTCTATAAGCATGCATAAAATGAACTATTAATGTGCGTGTTTGTGAATGCTATATGATTTTATAAATGTCAAACATTATTTATGCTTTCTCATAAGATATATTATAGTGTGTTAATTTAAAATGTGTGTGTTATTTTAGATTTATAAAATGTTTAAAATTAGTAAATGTTAGTTAATAAATTGTCTTTAAAATTAAACTTTATTTGTCGGTCAATTCTTTTTATCAATTCTTTTTACCAATCTCTCTTACAATTCTTTTCACCACTAATTATGCATAATCTGTTAGTGATTACCAACAACTGAGCTAATCGTGGATACTTAGGCGTTGAGTTAGTGGCCATTGTTCAAAGTCCGTTGTTTATTCTTCTGAATAGATAGCTGGCGCCCGTGTTTACATGAAACAAAAAAGTGCTTTGAACTCTGGTGTTGAACTCAACAGTCGAGAAGAAGTTATGTCCTGGAAATGTAACGCTAGTTATATATTTTATAGCTATCGTTTGGGCATACATACTCTCCGAGTATGTTCTTCTCTGCCTAAGAGACCGGTGTTTTGATGGACACATTCGAACCCGGTACAAATGGCGTGACCAATGTGGGCTGAACCTGTCATAAATGACAGTTAACTAAATACTTTCATTTCTTGTTTAAAAAAAAAAAAAAAATTTTTTTATACAAAAGCTAAATTACGTATGTGAAAGTGTTTTAATAAAAAAAAAAGAATTGACCGAAAACTTTTTTTTTCTTTAAATGAAAAGAGATTTATGCTATTTACGTTAGTTAAAATAAATCATTCTGTTAAATCAGACAATTAGATGTTTGGGCGGAGTTAAAGCGTTAAGATCGGGTAGAAAAATGGACAAAGGGGGTGGAGTCAGCGTGTTTCCGTCTTAGTAAAAAAAATAAATTAAGTCGTATATTAAATCTAGTTTAATGTAAGCGCTAGTTTGAAAAATAAAAAAATAAAATATATGGTCAAAATGGGAAAAGATAGAGCTGGAGGAATTAATAAAAAGAGTAGAGGCATTATAAAGGGAACATGAGAATATAAAAACATGGGTGCACATATATTTTAAAAATCCCCAGTTAGTGGAAAAGGAAGATATATCTGAGACGCAGATGATGATGAAAATGATAATGAATATGATGCAAAATTTTGAGCAAAGTCAGCAAGACCTCAAAAAAGAATTGTATCAGAAACTTGAGCAAAGCCAGTTAGAACTCAAAGCAGTATTGAAGGAAGAAATTAGTCAGGTTAAAGGAGAAATTAAGGAACTCAGAGTAGAAGTAAGAGACATAAGATGTGAAATAACAGTAAATGTAGAGAAGAACCAAGAAATTATAGAGGTAGATTTAGCTAAAGAAAGTCAGAAAGTTGAGGTGATAAAAGACATAAAATTTGGATTAGAATCAGATAGCATTGAAACAGATAAAGTAGAAACTTATGTAGATCAAAAGGCAGAAGATAGCGTTAAGTATAGTGATAGAGAAATGAAAATAATAAAGATAGAAAATAATGTAATAGAGTTTTCAAAAGGAAGCGTTCGTGTTTGTTTTAAATGTAGATTTAAAATAAAAAGGAAGCGTAGGAAAAAATATTCACGATTAGGAAAAATACGGAGGTCTGCGAAGCTTGAAGGTTTTCTGATTTACAAGGCAGAAAATAGAACAGAAAGAGAAGGAGATAAAATAAATTTTAATTGAGGGATAGAAGTGGGAATATGGAGTATAATTTATATTAGTGAGTTAATAGAAAGAAAGAAGGAACTGCCTGACATAGTTTAAAAGTTAGTAAACGGGCGGAATAGTAAAGGAAATAAACAAAAAGGACCGGAAATGGACTATGAGTTTAATATAATTATTTTGACGTAGGTGAAAAGCCTGAATTAGAATTTCGCTATTTAAAATGGATTGTTTTGTCAAATAATAATGGAGGTTTCGTAAAATAAAAGATTTTTTTTTCCCCACGCACATATTAATTAAGAAAAATGTTCATAAATATAGGTCAAATAAAATCAATAAAATCAAGTTAAATAAATAAGTGTAAGATATCCGTAGTAAAAGAATAAAGAATGACTCGTAATAAACTAATAGATTTTTTTTGGAATATACGTAAGTTAATAAAAGGAAATAAATAAATGGTTTAAAGTAATCAAGTCTAATCAAATCTTTGTATAATAATGAAGAGCAGTAAAATAAATAGTTTTCTAAGTACGCACACGTTAATATATAAGTTAAAGTAATGGGTTAAAAATAATATCGTAATATAAATAAATATGTAAACTGATGTCCGTGATAATTTAGAATAGTACTGTAATATAAATAAATATGTTAAAATAATATTCGGAAGGGTTTAGAATAAAGATTAAGATAAATAAATGTTTAAGATAATATTCATGTTAACTTAAAAATAATATTGTAAGGTTAAAATAGATAAAACATAAACGAAAGTCAGTCTAAGTTATATTAAGAATGTATAAGGGTTTGAAATTAAGGGATGAGGGTAGTATTGAAATAAGTTAGATAAGGATAAGTTTAAAGCTGTCGAATGGATAAATTTTAGTACCCATAACGGATTGGCAGGGATCATTCCTCTTTTAAAATGTGCACTGGGGACAATCCAGCATAAACCGCAAATCACTTTTCAGGGGAGAATTCCCATATCTCGTACCTCGTTTTCCAAAGCGTAAGTCGGAAACGGACAGTTGAAAATTCCTGCCATTCGCAGCGACCTCTTCTTAGTCAAAGTCCGATCAAGAGAATCGGCAATCGTTTTCCAAAGCATAAGTCGAAAATGGACAGTTGAAAATTCCTGCCATTCACAGCGACCTTTTCTTAGTCAAAGTCCGATCAAGAGAATCGGCAGCCGAAGCTTCGTTTTCATAGTGTAAGTCGGTATAAGACAGCGAATCTGCATCCACCTCATGTCTAAAAGATCCCTGTGTCACAAAATTAGTTTGTCCTCATGGTCAATATCCAGGACTCAGAACATTGTAAACAATGTTTCCAGCATCGAAAGGAGTAAAGACTAATTGAGATTGTCCTTAGTATGGAAAGTAAAAGATATTAAAAGGCAAACTTAGAAAATAATAAATTAAGAATTGAAGTTGTCAGAGATAAAATGGTCAAAAATAGACACATTTTACTCTCAAACGGGGACGGTGTAATGTACCAATATTGAAATTGGCACATAATATTATCTAAAAAAAATTATTAAAATAAACTTTTGTAAAAAGAAAACGTATTTAAAAATTTAAGAGTTTTATTACAGTTTATTTTCGTAAAAGAGTTTGAAATAAAAGTTAGAAAATAATTGATTAAAAGGGGGGAGGGGGAGTTTTGGTTAGAAAAGTTAAACTAAAAGTTTTATAAAAGGGAGTAGAGTCTATTATTAGTAGTTGAAATATAATTTAAAGTTTAAAAAATACAAATCTCTTTTCATTCAAATTAAAGAAAAAGTAATCTTAAAACTAGTTATATATGTGCGTATATATGTGCGATTGTAAATAAATAAAAATGTATGCGTAATAAATATTAAAATGAAATAAAAGATTATCATTAAAAACACAGCGATGGCTATTAATTAAAATATAAAACAACAGGATTAAAAAGCTTGTCTCCAAAGGATTAGCTACTAATTAAAATTATATAAAACAACACATTTGCATGGCTATTACTAACTAAACGATCTTCCAAAACACATTGTCAAAGGATTATCACAGGAATTTCGACAACAGATATTGCCAGAGGATATTACAAGGACAACACGTCGCAGGTATAAATAGACCTTTTTTTTTTATCAGACAATCGATTGAGTCAGTTAAGTTCAGAGAGGACAATCATTCAGTCGAGTAATTGTTTCAGTTCAGATAACAGTGCAGTTTATTAGGTATCCAGAAACAGAAATGCAGTGTTAAAAAACCACGGGAAACATACACCTCTCCACAGCCTGAAGTCCGATGAAAACAGCAAGATCTGCCCATGAAATTCAAAACCCTAGGTAATAATATTTCATATTCTTATTTCTATAATAGCCATTGCATCGCATTAATTTGTAAAGCCTACAGAGACAAGTAATTTGAACTCTATATGCATGCATAAAATGAACTATTGATGTGCGTGTTTGTGAATGCTATATGATTTTATAAACGTCAAACCTTATTTATGCTTTCTCATAAGATATATTATAGTGTGTTAATTTAAAATGTGTGTGTTATTTTAGATTTATAAAATGTTTAAAATTAGTAAATGTTAGTTAATAAATTGTCTTTAAAATTAAACTTTATTTGTCGGTCAATTCTTTTTATCAATTCTTTTTACCAATCTCTCTTACAATTCTTTTCACCACTAATTATGTATAATCTGTTAGTGATTACCAACAACTGAGCTAGTCATGGATACTTAGGCGTTGAGTTAGTGGCCATTGTTCAAAGTGCGTTATTTATTCTTCTGAATAGATAGCTGGCGCCTGTGTTTACATGAAACTAAAAAGTGCTTTGAACTCTGGTGTTGAACTCAACAGTCGAAAAGAAGTTATGTCCTGGAAATGTAACGCTAGTTATATATTTTATAGCTATCATTTGGGCATACATACTCTCCGAGTATGTTCTTCTCTGCCTAAGAGACCGGTGTTTCGATGGACACATATTCGAACCTGGTACAATACATAATCAGTAATGTAATTAATCAATTACAAAACTATATTATTATGAATCCAAACAATTAAGTGATTTCTATAAACTCATTGCTTGTCTAAGATATAAGATGTTACATAGAATAGACAAATTCTGAATTGTAAACTGACAATACTAGGCTAAGGATCAATTTCAATAAAACTGTGAAGTTCTAAATATTATTAAATATAAATCAGAATAGGCTTGGCTCTTAATTATATTAATTAAGGCAGATTATAATTCAGAATCTAGCTATTATTTAACATCGTATATCTTAGTTACACAATGAGCTGATGTAGAGTACTCTCATTCACAATATAAATATATATTTTGGTAATAATAATGTATATATTTTTTTAAAGTTCTTACATCTTTTCATAGTTATACAGACGGATCCTTTGTCTCTCGACCTATGAAACATCTTTGTGAGTTCACTGAGAAACTACAAATAAAAATGTATGCATAATATTTAAATTATTTTTGAATATTTAAATGTATTTCATAATAAAATATAAAATATATGAAATGTGCATTTGCAAAAATAATAAAAAAACTGATATGCATAATACAGGGTAAATGATGTATGACAAAAATGCATTAAAAAAATAAATACAAAAAATACCATCATGTCTAAGCATATATTCTCAGCTACAAGATATACTTTTTAATATAAAAGTATTCAAATTGTATTAGGTATTGATTCTATACTTATCAAACTGTCACTTATTATGAGCAGGAATTACACTTATTACTACATTTCTAAATAAACTTATGGCAACATGTAAATAGTTGGTAAAAATACATTTTTTTCCTTATTCAAGCATACAAGTGTATAATAGTATTTAGTTAATCTCGACCATTCTTTCTTCAGTAATTGATTAAGTCCATATCTACCAAATACCAATTACTAAAATATTCAATTGAAATTGTGGTCTGAGGTATCTGATGAGCGCTGGAAATCATAGATCTTTTTCATGTCTTTGTTCATATGTTTATAATTACATCCCTCCACAAGATGTTAAAAGTGATTGAAAAAAGTCCCTACTTTGCGTGAGGGTGGTGTAATGAAAATTACACTACATAAATCACATCATTTTTGCACTTAGTTCTTTATATTTATGCTAACAGTTTTGACTGTAACAAAAATATTTTTTCAAAGCTACAAATATATAAATATAGAATATTGTAGGAAGCAATGAAATCTTCAACTGCAAAGGAAAATGGTTCCATATCAGTTAAATGATAATGCGAGTGAAATGTTTGATTAAATTTAATATAGACTGCGCTTGAAAATTTGATCACTAAGTAACGCCATTTGAATTAGATTATTAAATATATAAATGTTTTACAATTTCAGTAATCAAAAATAGTTTCCTATTATTTATAATCTGCTATTTTTACTTTTTTTTGATTAAAAAAGACTTTGATGAGACAATATATAAATACAATATCAACTGCAATCATTTCGATGAAAAACAATTTCCAACAATATGCACTGAAATATACAAAAAAACAAATATGTTACTACTTAGATTTTAATTATTGTTATTAAAGAATCATAAAATTTGTACTATGATTATTGCATTTAAAATTTTTACTTTTGTTTTATATAACAATTTGATTTATAATATATAACAATATATGATTTAACATTATCAGTTTTTATTGTTGTAAGTGGATATTTAGTCAAATCAGGCCTAAACTTTTGTCTAAAATACCAATAACCAGTTTGAAATTGCCTTATATACATTCTCATGTAATTAGTTCAATAAAGCTGCTTTAAAAACATTGTTAAAATCCAAATTTTTTAATCCCTTCAAAATATATCTATATGTGGCAGAAAAAAAAATCAACATTGAAATGTTTACTTCCTGAATTATATGACAATAGATCAAGTGTATTTTATATATGTAGAGATATGTATAAATTGTTAAATGCCAGAATAAAACTAGTGATTTGATGTTTGCAGATGTTTTATGTTTCATAATAATGTTGATTTTAAATTTACAAATAACAAAATGTGACAGGATATTTTTACAAATGTTTAAAAAATTTAAAGATATTATGAAAAAACAATTGTAAATATGGTTCAGGCATATAAATAAAGATATACTAAATTTCTTTTATTTCATGTAATCCATGGCAGTATGTTTTTTTGTTTTCAGCAAATTTTCAGAAGAAATCAAGATTGTAATTCCATTTGTAGTAGTATTATCACATGACTCTAGATATGATTGATATATTTGTTTAAATAACTGTGGGTGGGGAGGGGGGAGGTAGTTGATAACGTTAAAAAAAAATGGAAAAAAAATTAGTATTAGAAGTCAAATTTAAAATTTAAGAATAATCAATATTAATTATTCATGTGGAAAATTTGGCTCATACACAATGTGGGATATGACAATTTTTTGAACCAAGGGCAGTCTGCATTGGCAAAACCCGAAAATTAAATACAATCTTTTCTGAGATTTATGAAATATATATAAAGATATAAAAATTGATCTATTATTTTCTCAGGTTATGAAAATATAAAGAACATTTTATAAATTTAACAGACGGATCTATGGGTGATATGATTCATTACAAAGTATATAATGCTCAGAAATGTTGATGGTAAAAAAAAAAATGACTAGTAACGAAATGAACGGACTCTTTCATAACAATAATGAATATATTTTTGATCATCTAAACACTAAACAATAAACCATTCTATAGAAATGTTATTCATACGAATGCCAGATTATTTTTATTCATGTATATCAATGATCTTATTTGTAATTAAAAGTGCCTTTTTTCCCTTGATCTAACCGGATTTGATTATTAACATAAATACTTTGCAAGAATGAACAATCTTGGTTGAGTAGTTTGATTTACAAAATATATATCAATAAGAAATGAATCCTGTGACATTTTTTTTGTGGTAATTATACATTGTAAAAATACCTCCTAAAGTTCTTTAAAATAAAACTTGTAAGACTATTATGTATGTTATTTAGCAAGCTAATAATTATAATATGATACACTTTGTACAATGTCAAATATTTTCCCATTGTTTATTGCAACAGTGGTTCTAAATTCAGGCCATAACCTAAATTAGGGTAAAAAATGATTTAAAATAGAATAGCAAGAGATTTCATAAAAAACTTGATAACTATAAAATCAGATCATAATCAAAATTCAAATAGAATAATCAAAAAATGTAATTATAAAATCAATTTTTAAATTTATTGGAGGAATTAGATTCAAATAACATTATTTATTATTGAAGAACAATGCTACAGTACTTTTCATGACCATTTTATAATGCAATAATGTTAAGAAATTTATATAATAGAGTCACATATCTTTTGCTTTATTAAAACCACACCTTTAAATATTTAGAAACATAATTTACAAAGTTGAGCAAGGAATCATTTCTTATACAATTCTGATCTCAAATTTTTGGTGAATCTTTCACTATCTATAGTTTAATATCTTAGTCACTTAAGAGAATATATTTTTGACATATTTTAGATTTTAAATTAAGATTTTTAACTGGTATGTTTTTGGTTATCTTAACAATGCATGAAAAAACAATAAAATATTTCTGTAAATTCAGTAAGAATAAAAGATTTAAAAAGAAAAGAGTAAATTAAGAAATTTCATGGATAAACTTGAAATATTTTTCATTTTTTAATATAAATCATAGTCTTGCAATTTAAACAAGATTGCATTAGTTGCAGAAATGAATGCCTTCAAATAAATCTGGGAATTAGCAGAGGACTTTAATTAAGAAATAGTTAAGCTACAATCACTGTAAAATAAAATTTTAAAATATATAATTAAAGGATATTAGCATTAAGAATATCATATGACTTTCTTCCTAGTTGAAGAATAAAAAGGATATAAAATTGAGATCTCTAAAATATATAGAAACTGACCTAGTATCAAATCTATATAACTATGTGGAATATTCTGTGTTTAACATCTTCAGAATTTTTTTTTAATTTCAGGCTATTAGCTTGAATAATATAAACAAGTAAAATGTGGCTGCTAGATGAGACATTATAATCTTATAACATCTAGTGTCTAGAGTAGGGTGAAAATAAATGCTCTTATAAAAGAATATATCAATAGTTATTGCCAAAAGTTCTGTTTTATAAATTTAAAATTTTACTTTTGCCTTATTTATTATATCAGAATGCTTTTTTTTTTTTTTGGATTTATTTTTAAATAAAAGGTATCTGTAGTACTACATCAAGTCACTCACATCAGTGTTCTCTATTATACTTTAATGAAAGCATTTAAGACATTAAGTATTAGAACGTAGCCTTTATGTGATAAATTACACAAAATTACATTAGCAAAATATCATGTTGAAATTTAGATAACAGAGTCCCCAAGAAAAAACTTTTTCTACTGTATTTATTCAAGATGCAAGATTTAAAAAAGTCCAACCGACCAAATATTTTTCAGACATAATAATAATAAAAAATTTAAAGCTTTATTCAAAAACTGATCTTTTTCAAAATTATATTCTCATCTAGAGGTTAAATTTTAATATTTTTGATTTCCTTCCAAGGTATTAGATTTCTAGATGAATGTTTCTACTTTAAGTAGATATTCAGGATATATAGAATTCTTATTTTGGATAAATGTTGAGAGAATAAATTAAGTTAGACATGAATCTCATTTTATTATTAAAAGACCATGTAACAAAGTTATTTGAGAGCGAAAATGCTAATTGGGCTTTTCCTCTACTTCATTAACGTTTCACATCTCAAGATATAATAGGTGAAAATAATTTATGCATCCCTATAATGTAAAAAAGTGGGAGGGTGGGGATCTCTTACGTTTACCAAACAACGCTTTCCAAAGTGAATAAATACCCTACTGATCACTATGGGGTTTAAAATTATTATTTTAGGGGAAGAAAGTTTTAAATTTAGTAAACTATTGAAACAAATATAAATCAAGA
The DNA here is from genome assembly GCA_028023455.1 of Epiperipatus broadwayi. NCBI lineage: Eukaryota > Metazoa > Onychophora > Udeonychophora > Euonychophora > Peripatidae > Epiperipatus > Epiperipatus broadwayi. Next base: position 313,728 of record JAQFVV010012717.1, read on the forward strand.
GGAAACTACTCTATGAGTATAAGAAAGAAATTCAATTCTAATACAGCAATAAATAAAATAAAAAAACACCTCATTCCGTTGATTTTATTCATCTCTCCCCTTCTTCGTGAATAACATACTTTCAAAAAAATAGTTGTGTAATTATACGAACATAAACTTTTTGTAAAATAAATATGCTATTATCCTGCCTAGAATCATATAATTTTCAACATGACATAGTTTATAATTTTCTCCGATTTAAAACTGCGCATTGCTGATGATACGACTGCGATCAAATCTTGCAAATATTCTACATCTCAGCTTTTAATATAACAAGCATGTAATTTTATTTCAATTATTGCACAATATGGCATATAACATGAAGTTTACATAGCAAATAATTAAATATTTTTTTTAAAAAAAGAGGCAGCAGAATAACAAAACTCATGGAGTTAATATTTCTCTCAAAATTAATTAACACGTGAACAAAATTTTACACGGTTTTTTTTTTTTTGTTTAATTAAAAATAGCCAAAATTAGAAAATATATGAGTTTCAAATTTTGTTAGTAGTCCACGAGACAAAGAGAAAATTAAACATCCAAAGAATAGATAGCATTAGACATATAATTGTTTTAAAGAATGGAAATTTTCTATATGAAAAGTTAACAATATTATGAAATATTATCAAGTTATCTACAAAAACATTCACTACACATACCCCGTCGTTGTCAAGGTACACCATTTTGACAAAAAAAAAAAAAGAACTATCCCGCCACCTAGTGAAAGCACTTTATAGTATTTTTTAAGTATGTTATTGTTTAGCTTTAAAATCTATTGTTTTCCAAGTCAGTTATTTATAATAACAGTAAAGAAAAATTGAAAAAAAAAACAATAATACATGCTTTTAAGAAATATATTAAATTTACTTTATTAACAATATAATTATTTTATTCAATGCTCAATAGATGTCGCAGTCGTTGACCATCTTTTCGTTTCCGTTTCCAATTTATTTTTCTAACCGGCTTTGTTAAAGTCTATAAAATTTAATTTAATTAAAAATGGAAAATCGAAAAGAGGTTGATATTACTGAAGATGAGGCAGCTTTGTATGATAGACAAATACGCTTATGGGGATTAGATGCTCAAAAACGGTAAATACAAATCTTTTCTCTAATATTGTGTTTTCTAGAAGATGGGGCACCGAATGTATTTTTTCAAATGTGTACAAATATTTTTTTTCATTTACTTCAATATCGAAATAAACATAATTCAATGTAAGTCGAATCTATTTTTCAACACTTACTTGAGATATGGATTTAAATTCTGTATTAATCAATAATTGACTTCATTTGGTTATTTTCATATAATTTTCAGTTGATTGCAGTTGCAATGATTAAATTATTTCACTGAGCATTTATTATAATTTTATAATATAAATACAAGTACAACATAACTTGTAAACCACAGTTAAAAATTTTTAAGCTATTTGCTGTTTGTTTCTACTTCAAGGATAAACAATTTAAACTAATTTTATTAAATTTGACTCTAGGATCCTAATAAATTATGTATGACTATAATTCTTTTTTATTAATAATGATTAAGCTTTTTGAATAGATTAATGTTTTTCTGACTGTTATGAGTCATTATTTTCTTTCAAATATTCTGCTATATCCAAGAGCAACAAGTAAAGGCAGAATTGAGATAGTTAGCTAATAGTTTAATTTAAATAACATATGAGGATGTTTACACACTCCATTTAAGGCACATAAAAGGTTATTATGACCTGCTTATTATATGCAGGTCTTAACCCTAATCTCTGAATTACATTAATACCAGAACCCATATACCGGGTTCTAGGGGTTTGAATATTTGAAGAGAAATGAAAAAAAAAGTTAAGAAGATATAAGATGAATAAACTTCTAGTTTATATATCCCTTAAGACTTCTAGAGTCTTTTAAATATCTTATCATATATGGCATGTTTTACATGCCTCTCACTATACATATTGTTTTTTACATACCTTATAGCATTGTTTACAGTTCACTGGTCTTATAAGCCCTAGTATGCAACTCTACAACCTAACAACATTGCTATTTTATTTCATATCTGTTTTATTATTATATACGTTGTAACAAAACATTTTGTTACGCTCTTAAATTTTACGAGATTGCAACGAGTTATTGTATATAATTATTATATACAATTATTACACATAATTATTATACTTAATTACTAGATGATTATTATTCATTATCATTCTAAGCCAATAAACATCACATGATCACCATTTCTTATGCTTGCTTATAACTGTTATTAGAACAGGCAAAACTCTATACAGTATTGCCACTCAGTGCAAGCCAGAGTAATCACTGGATGCCAGAAGACTTGTGCATAAAATCCCCATCTAGTGCCTACTCATCCAATATCCCCAGACTAGTTTTTGGCTTGTGACCTTCGTCAATGGGGAGCCTTGGATCCTGAAAGCACTGCACCTAGATCTTAGGATCTAATGCAACCCTCCAACAGTCACCTTTTATCTCTACTTAACTACAAAACTATTAGTCTTAAATTGAAAACACAATAATATTTTCAATCCAAGCTCATTAGCTTATATAGTCATATAGGTCTGAATTCAGTTCAGTACCTCTACATTTTGGTGTCTTTGGTCCACCACTCTCCTGTTAGGCAGGATTGGTTTTAAGCCAATAAACATCACATGGTCACCATTTATTATGCTTGCTTGGAACTGTTATTAAAACAGGCAAAACTGTCCATACAGTATTGCCACTCTGGCTTGTACTGCAATACATTATCATTATACAAAGTTATTTTTATTCTACACAGTTATTAGTGTATTTTTATACATTATTGTTGCACACATATATATTTCTTGCTTGGCTTTGAACACTGCATTCCTCCACCACTCCAGAAGTATGATTCTTCAACTAACATAGTCTTTGAGATCAACAGAAGGGTTTCTAGTTCTTGTCAGCTGTTGGTGGCCTTTACTATGCCTCAGTGCTGATTTCAATTTAGCTATCTCATTTTTGGGAGGGTCTCTAACCATTGACAACTTTTTTCTTCAAGTTTATAAATCTCCAAACTGACTGTTGCTGTAGTTTTTGCTTCAACATTGTTGTCAGTTGCTTCACTGTCTCCATTATTTATGGTTGACAGATATTGTCTTCTCAGTTTTTATGCTTCCAAAGTTTTATGCTCTCTTCAGTTTCAATTTCTGCCAGTTGATTTGCAATATTTTTCGTGATGGTTATTTTCTCCCAATTCTTTTTTAACTTATTCAGTGACTAAAACATTGTTTTCTATTTCAAACTTTTTCTCCACAATTACAGTCTCCTTAATTCTTTGTCGGATAGATAACAAGATTGACAATTTATTTCTTATTTTTCTTTGAAACAACAGATCAGCTGGGGTTTTCCCAGTGGTATTGTTTATGAAATGCTATTTCAAATAAAGCTTCATTTATATTTTCAGTTTTAACCTTGGCTTAAGTTTTTTTCTTGTTTTGGACCCTTCCTCAGTAATTCCGTTAGACTCAGGTTGATATGTTGGTGATCTTATATGTTTTATCCTACATTCGTTAATAAAATCTTTGAATTTCTCTGGATAGAAAGCAGTACCATTAACCATTATCTGACATGAGGATCTCTAGCATTCCTTGTGTAGCGAATATCTCTCTTTTTTAAGTTTCTCGATAGTTGCAGACAAACTAATATTTTTTATTACTCTGTATTCAGTCCAATAATTATATGAATCCATCATTCCTAAATAATAAGGTCCTATCCATCGATCGGCATAATCAGTGTGTATTCTTTTCCAAGTTTTCTCCAGGGTAGGCCATGAAATATATTTCTTTGACCATTGATCAACTGTAATTTGACATTCTTTGCATTTTTTAATATACAGCTCAAGGTCTTTATTTACTCCTGGCCACTATACATAGCTATGTGCCAGCATTTTAACTCTATTGCCAGATAACCTTGATATAATAACCATAGCTGGGTAGAAATACTTTTTTCGTCCATCAATATACAGCCTTTATTTATAGATAGCCTCTTACATACTTTTCACAACCCTTTATTTAAGTACAGAGAACATTTAGCAGGCCATTCACTCCCTGGTCCAATTTTTTTAAGAATTTTATAGCCAGAATCAGTGTTAGTCTATTCTGCTATTGTTTGACTATTGATAGTTTTTGATGCTAGCTGATCCATGTAATTTAGATAGGTTTCTATCCTTGGGCATTTAGATGATGCGTAAGCATGCAATATATTTTTACCCTTCTCATAAGTGATATTGTAATAATATCCTGATAAGAATTCTTGCCACCGAATCACTCAAGGGCTTAAATGGTCAGAAGTTGTTTGATCCTTAAGCAATATTCCCAGTAGGGTTTGTGATCAGTAATGGCCTTAAACTTTTATTCATAGAAGTATTAATGGAACTTTTTTATAGTGAATATTATAGCCATTGCTTCTTTATCCAGCTGACTGTATTTTCTCTCAGTTAACATTAATGTACAGCAAGTGTATGCTAAGGGGGGTGATCAAGTTTTGACGGATGACATATTACAGCTCCAAGTCTATATTCTGGCACATATGTGCTTGTTATAATGAATGATGAGTCCTTCAAATGTTAGCAAGGCTTTGGTTTGTTCAAACGCTTTTTCTTGATCGCATCTCCTGTCCCATATTTAATTTTTCTTTATCAGGTTATATAAGAGTTGGGCAACGTGAGTCTTGCCCTTTAAGATGGTTTCAAAGTAATTTAAAAATCCAAGGATTTTTTCAGCCTTGGTGCTTTTACAGCATTCACTTTCTCAGATGTAGGTTTCTTCAATTGCTTACTGATAAAGTGTCCGAGGAACTTAGTCCAAGTACATTTCTTGGAATTTAATCTGACTCCATATCTTTCAAGCAGTTCACAATTTTTATTACCGATTTTTCAATGTTTCTTTGTTGCCTTTATTAATATATAATATCAAAGTACGGAATGACTCCATCTGTATGTCTGAGTAACAAGTTCATTTTGGCCTGGAATATGTTTGGGGCCATTGTAATTCCAAAGGGTAGCCTATTGTAGTTGAATAGATTTTTGTGGGTTGTGATTGTTAAGATCTCGGCTGTTTCCTTCGTAATATTTTACAATAATTATAATGTTTGAATTGAAAAGTTAAGCTTTTCTTTTTTCAAAAGATAAAGAGTTAACCTTTTAATTTCCCATCATTATGGTTAAGTCATTGATTATTTTTCTGGATGCTAACCAAAAATCTGTTCAAATAACTCAAGAATTATAGCATAAGAAATAAACTGCTGGTCAGATATCAAACTTTTTTTTAGTTTCAACCATATAGTTAGATGAATTTAAACTTTAAATATTACTGTCATATTAATAAATTAAGAATCATTCATGGTTGCTGCTCTTAGTCATTTTAAAGATGGCTTAGATCTACACATACAGAGGATGAATTGAAGGATTTAATAAACCAGTAATAAATCTGTCACTTATTTGGACTACAGATTTTATTATAATGTTTGATAATAGTTAGCTATCGTAAAAACTTACTTAATCTATACTGTTAAGAATTCAAGCCTGTAAAACTAATTTCTCGATTATGCATATTCATCAAATATATCTGACTCAGCTTATTTGGTTACTATCTAGTGTCCATTAATTATTCAAGCTTGTAATATATCTGGAATAGGGTAATAAGGTCTATTATTATTCCTAATAAATAAGTCTCTATCTGAGATATATAATTTTAATAGTTCTTTTCTTATTTTCAGTAAAAAATAGAGTGGCTTTCAAAGATATTTTATTTTTTCCTCGTTCTTTTATCATGCTGAGCTTTACTATTGTTGATCTTTGATAATTCTTTATACAACCAGACTACTTATAGCTTTGACATCTTTCTACTAGAAGATTTTCTTACTAGGAATTATCCTAATGAAGGCATCCTTGTTTCTGGAAGATAGTTCTTATAATTATTACTTAACAGGAGTTTTACTTAAAGTTTAGTTCTTATAATTATTACTTAACAGGAGTTTTACTTAAGATATTGATGTAGAGAAGCTTTATAATAACTTTCAAAACAATAATAGTTATAATTTCTCCAACCTAGCATTATCTATAATAAATTTGAGTAACCAGAGATTACCAGATGATAATGAAGTTAAATTTTCATCCCTAAGTTTTCAAACTAAGTGTTAATTTTTATATATATAAATAAATTTATGAATAGATTGAAAAAAAAATTGAATTATTCCAAAAATTTATTTAACAAACATGCTCAAATTTTGAGATTTATGACTTAATTTTTTTGTAATCATATTTATAAAAAATTAAACCAAACTATTTAACTTTTTTATATTTGTTAAATAAGTTGTTATAAGTCTGGTGACCAAAACATTAAGGCAATCATATACTGGTTTAATTATATAGTTCATTGTTGAATTTCTAAAAATTAAAAGAATTTAAATTTTTATATTTTCTACTAAGTAAAATTTTTTGACAAGAAATAGTATACCATATAATAAGAAGACAAACTCGAAAATAGAAAAGAGAAAAAACTGTTATTCTTCTGATTAATAAATATTTGTTGCAGTGGTACATTGGCGTATTGGAACTTAAGTCCCACAAATTGTCGCATTCATCCTATCATTTCCAGTACTCGGAACTTTTTATGAACTCTCAATAAATGAGGGCATGCAGTTATTTATTTAATAATGGTTTAATTTAAGGGACAATTTAATAGTAAAAAAAAAAAATTTACTATGAATCTATTGTCTGTTTGTTTATGATTTAAAATAAAATTTATTTTTGATCTTGAATCAAAACTGTACCAGACCCTTCACTTCTTTTTATCACCAAAGACGTCACTGACGACCTAGAAAATTTGATTTACAGTGATCAAAAAGTTGATAATGATGAATATAAATGCCGCAAGCTAGATCCAGGGAGAGAAAAAGATCTTAAACATTGTTCAGACAAAGGACAGGACACAGAAACAAATTTTAGCCAAAAACAAATATAATTTTAATAATTTTTAAGTTTTATTATATTCAAAAATATTAGTCAAAAAAAAAAAAATGGTTGATCCAAATTCCCCAACTTTCTTTATCTAAGAATGCAAGTGAATACTATATATAGTATATCAAACACTTCGGCAGATAATTTTGTTTTCTCACCTAAGAATTAAAGTGAATTATCATGATCTTTCTGCCAGCGATCAATCTATTCACTTTCCTTTATTAGAGATTTTAATAAAGATGATCTTGCACACAAGTCAATGAATCACTGTAAACACTCGTAAGGGGTCGCATATAATACAACCCTTAAAGTTACCTCCATGCAAGCAAAGGGACAAAATTGTAACTTCTTAATATTTAATATAATAAATAAAAATGAAATCTCAAAATCTCTATGGCATACAAGAAAAACAGAATTATGTAATCAATAAATCACTAGCCAAAAGATATATAGTTTGCAGGAAATGCAAACACACATTAAAGTAAATTCAAATAAAATAGGGAACAGGTGAAATAAAAAGAAAACTATTATTATTTGCCAAAGCTTTTAACAGCCATTAATAATAATAATAATGAAAAACAATGAGTAGAAAATATTTACAATACACTCTCCGACAAAGTGACAAAAATTGCAATCTTGAACTGATTCTCTACCATTTATAGGTTTTTTTTAAAAAATACATACAATAAACTAAATATGTTTAAATTACTAATAATATCAAAATTCCTACTTGTAGGCCTATCATATGTTTGTACTCTTTTCTTTGAATATAAAGTTTAGAGATTTAAAACCCTGGTTAAAATAGAAAATGTTCAGTTACCTTCCAGGTTTCAGTTTTATTGTCTCATTGAATCCAGTAGTGTGCGCAAAATTCTAGTCCCATCAAGAGTATACTACTATGGTTTTGTGTCTCCATTTATCTGGTCGGGAAATACAAGGCAATCTTCAGGATCAGTTTCGACCTAGACATTAGGACATGTTCATGAAGGCACAATTTCAAGCTCCAGGGTTCTTCTTGCACACCATACTTTTAATGCAGTTCTTTAAGGCTGGTATGTTCTTCATTGTCAATGTATGGTCGTTTTTTTTTTTCTTCAATGGTTGCTTTATCAGTTAGCAATCCCCACTTAGCAATCTTCTATTAGCTGTCTTGACTTCGCAATTAGCAAAAGATAACATCAATCAGCAATTAGCAAATATAAAAATCTATAGGACAGCAGTCCGCCATTAGCAAATATAAAATATATGTCACATCACCAGTCCGCAATTAGCAAAAATATAACTTTTATATTTTCAGTCAAAGAGTGGCAAATATAAAATTATATATCAGATATCAACAGTCTGCAATTAGCAAATATAAAAATATATATGCAGTCAAAGAGTAGCCAGATCTTAATTAAAAGTTTGGTACTGTTCTATTAGCTCATGTCAGCTGCTTGATGGCGTTATTTATATGCAAAAACACAAATATGCCGTTTACATGGCCACCGGCCTTATTTCTATGCAAAAACACAGAAAGAGGCTGTTTTACATGCCATTGGGTAGCTGACCTGGTGCTTCATGTTACGCACTTTATCCCAATGCTCACAGTTCAAAGTTCACCACAGGATTGTGTGAGGGTGTCTGGACTTCAGTCTGCCACAACTCTTCAAATATGCATGTCAAAGTAATTAGCTTACAAGTCATCTGATCTATTATTACCTCCCTAACAATTGTAAACCCATCACCACACTTTCCTACTCAATATGGAACCTTCAAAAAATTCAGAAAGGATACATCCAAGCAAGATTTCGACCAGCTCACGTTTGTGTGACAACCCAGCCATGACAAATAAAATGGTTCATTGCAAAATCAAACCATTCAAATTTATGTCAACTGCCATCCACTGAAGCTGGCATGGTGGCGTGTTTACAGGACAACAACATACTCCTACATGCCAAGAGATGTGTGTGCAGCAAAATGATGAAACTGGAGATGTCCAAAACCATCTTGCAGTTCAGATGCAAATCCATTTCTGTCGGCAAAAGTTCTCTTCGAAAGGAGACCTGCTTCAATGATTCCAGAATCTCGTTCATTTAGAAAGCCTTAATGTGATCCAGATTCAGAAATGAAGCATGCTTCAGGGGCTTATGTCCATTTCTTTGGTTTGCCCATTTAGGAGGAGTCCACTCCCTTTATTTCCAGTATTTAAGGATTGGCTGATGAAGTATTTTGGAAAGCAGTAAAAGAATGTAGACCCAAGATACCAAGTACTACAATATTGCAGATACAGTCAAACAATCTTATTAACATTAATATATAGGTATACCATCCCATATGTTACTACGCTCCAAAAAAAAAAAAATCTATTATGAAATGAATGAAACCCCCTTTTTCCTTGTCATTTAATTAATTTAGATGCAGGTATTATACCAGCATTTTATTCTTAGCATGAGTAATTATTAATAGCTGTTATCATTGAACTATTTATACACATAGATCTGATTCTTATTGAATATCTAAATCTATGAAAAAGATGACATGGTACCTCTCTATTTCAAAGATTGAATTAGCAGACGTGAATGTAACTATTGCCTTTTAATGCGTAATTAATTAATGCATATCTGGTTTGATTAAGTATACATATAAAAAGTATAACTTGTCTAATTTATTTACAAACGAGTTCCGCCTTACATAGCAGGTGAGAGTCAATTTTGAAGAAAAAATTGTTTTGAATTTATTTTAATTTCTATCATCCAACTTCTTATTTATATACATATATTCCACATCATCAGCTAAATAACAAATAAACAAACTTGTTGATTTTGTAGATATGCTAACATACATGAATATATAAAGATATTAAAAATTAATTTTTATGCAGGCGGCCGGTAATGTTATATTTCTGTGTTTTTGCATAGCGTCAATACCATCAAGCAGCTGACATGAGTTAATAAAACAGTACCAAAAGTTTTAACCAGGGTTATATTTTATCTTTCGTTAGATCTTAATTAAGATTTTAACCAGGGCTATTTTTTATCCTGTTTTTTTACTTTTCAAATATCAATTTTAATCAATTAGAAAATGGAGTTTTGGCTTTTAAAATAGATTAAAACAAACAAAACAAAAAAAAAAACTTATCTTACCCAAAACTCTTTTAAATTAAAATATTTTTCTATTTCCATTTATAACCGAGTAAGCACATTGTGGCATACTCTTAATAAAAAAGAATAACAAAATACAAAATTTTTAAATACAATATTTTTTTTCCTTTTAAAATCTTTATAAATATACATTTTAGTTTTGATTTCACAATGGTTGCTTTTGAAGCGGAGAAGGTATCCGGTTCACAATTTATGTAGAAATTTTGGTTCTAGACCCATTGTCATTAATATATCTTTTTTACTATATTTTAAGATGCCTATTTAATTAGTAATAAAGTCTCAATAATTTATTGTACAATGTGCACTTATTTTTACGAATTCGTTGTTCATTATTAATTCTCAACCAACATTAGTAATATGTACATATTTAGCATTATTTCATTAGTTGTTACAGTTCATAATTATTTATTTACCTACACATAGTTAAAGATTTATGTTTACAAAGCTTATTTCTCTAAAATGTTCAGGTCAGTAATTTTGGGTACTGTTGTTGAAATTATATTTTCATTTTGGTACTTCATTATTAAATAAAATTAATAAAGCTCCAGAATATTAAAAACAGAGCCTGTTAGAATTTTATTACTCTAGACATCTAATTTTTATAATTTAAGAAATCTAAATATTTATATAAAATAATTTGAGATTTTCTAAATATAACTTTCACCTCAATAACTTTTCTGTTAAATTGTCTGTTTTTGTGTATTATTTTTAATTACCTAATAATGGATTTACATTTCTCTTAGTGTAACAAAAATTCTGGACCAAGTTGTCATAAAATTTAATGAGATATAAATATCATAAAATTTATTTTTTATTACTATTAATAATAATATTTCAAACTATTTTGTTTATTTAATTAAATTGAGAAATATTTTGTTTGCAGTTTGCGAGGAGCACATATTTTAATTGCTGGTTTAAATGGACTTGGTGCTGAAGTTAGCAAAAATACTATACTTGCTGGAGTAAAGAGAATTACATTGTTGGATCATTTACTAGTTAGTCAAATCTTATTTTATCTTAAAATAAGAATTTTCATTTTTTAAAAAGTCACTGTAATATATATATATTTTTAACAGTTTTTTTTTAAAAAAAAAAAAACAAATATTATGCTTATTTTTTTTAATCAGTTATATTTATTATCAATATTTTTGGAAATTAATATATTATCTATTATATAATTTATCAAGAATTTTTATTTTATTTGTTTTTGTGAATAAAGGTGACTGATGAAGATATGTGTTGTCAATTTTTAGTTTCAAGAGATGATATTGGTGAAAATGTAAGTAAATTCTGATTTATATAAGCAATAAACATTTAAGCAGAATCAGTTTTAGTCAATTAATATTATTGCATCATAGTACAAGTGTAATTTGTTTATTTTTATATCTTTGATGTTATTAAAGTGAATAAGTGATCAAAACTATTTTGATAAATCATGATCAAATAAATATCATAATTTATTTACCATCCTAACTTTAAAAAAGAGAGACGAAGAACAAGAAATCTAAAAAAAAGTTTTGTTATTACTATACAAGCTGGATATATGGGCATATTTGAAATTCTCTTTGATAAATAGAAAAGAATTTTAGATGCTTGGGTCATTCGTGGAAATGATGTATTCTCTTTATATGAAAGATAGATTCGAAAATATTTCATATATGTCAAGGTGATTGATTTTTTCAGTTGTAGATATTGTATTTTTAAACAGATTGCATTATATATCAAATAAGTTTTCAAATCATTGTTCACATATCTTAGCATTATTATCTGGTGAGATAGACCACGGTATATATGAAAGATTATTTCTATTTTTAACCTTTTTAAAAAAAAGTCAATTTTTTTTTTTAATGTTGCTTACTCTTAATAAATGACTAGCAGCAAATTAATTAACACATTTATTTTAATTATATGATGTCTTTTTTGGATGTACTTAATGATCTTTACCATGCATTCTTGAAATATGTCTTTTTCTAAGGCAGAATGGATAGAAAATATATTAGCAAATTAGAGTTCAATATTAAGCTGTGTGAAGTTACAATAAAGAAAGACAGTTTGATTTTGAATATTTGTATTATACTTCGTAGAGGTGTACAAAATTTAACATTATTTTTCTGTACTTGAAGATTATCTATCATTGCTATTCAAAAATAGTATCTTGATCTCATATATTACTGATTGTATTCTGTATAAGACATCTTAATTTTGCTAACAATTTTTTATACTTTTTGCTAATCATGTTTAGTATGGTAACAAGTCTCAGTCAGTGAGCATGTTCAGTCTTGTTTACAAGTAATTTACATCTTCTCTATACTTAATGAATGAATAAAGAAAAAATTAAGTAAAACTTATTTACATATAAAATCTGATATAAATATAGTAATAATAAATTTCAACAATTTATGCAAATTTTATAAAAATATCAGTACAAGATAAGAGTTGGCAAACAGTCGTAAATACAAATTTAGATTTGAATATTGTTCTTTCTTGCATGTCAAAATGTTTCTACTGTAAAAATCAAGTTATGGTTTAATCTATAAATAACAATGATACTTAGATAACATATTGTTGCTCAACATTGTCTCCTATAGAAGTTGGATGTTGATTATTCAGTGCTTTTGATTTTAAGCTTTGCTTGATTTTTGAGCTGTATTAATTTTTCAAAGTATATAATAAATTTCATCAATGAGTAACAACTATTTCTTAAAAGCACCATAAGCTTCTGAAAGCTTAAAAAGTATTAAATAATTATTAATTTTTATATCTTTTGGATATATAGCTACAAAATATATGCATTTACTAAAAATTTACTTTCATATCTATATAATTATTTTTATAATCCAAAAAGAAAAAAATATTTTAATTTTTTTTTTTTTTTCACGTGTTTTCTTCCAGTAATGTTCCTGCCAACTTAAAATAGTAATTAATAATAAGTTTATCTTTTTATTTATGTAATAAGGTTCCTGCTAGCTATCTAATAACATTTATTTTTACACTAGAGGGTCATGACCGCTATCACCTTCGGCACTCAATCTCCCAGGACTCGCTCTGCTCAACTTCACTCTTTCAATAGAGCTTATGGGAAAATATTTATTTCAAACACTTCTTTCCATGTAATATATATTGTACCTTTTTGAAATTCCTACAGTAGTTGAATAAAATTGGAAAATCACCAAATATATATATGTAGGATTTAAAATAATCCTAATTTAATGCTTTATATAAATTCCTCATTAATAATTTTTTACAAAACTTCTTCAGGTAGACTTGTATTTCTAGGTTCTATTTCTGAAAGCAAATTATTTATTGACAAAGAAAAGAAAGATTGAAAAAATGCTTCTAATTTTTTTTTTTTCAAAAGATTAAAAAAACACTGACAAATTCAAATATTTTAAGCTTTTCCCAGCTTTCAACCTCAGTAGTAAAGACTAGAAAAACATTTAATTTAAAGAAATTAATAAAAAAAAAACTCTTGTAAGTTATATGCTTGTCTATGAGGATAAATTCAAGTTCTATTTTTCTCATGTTAATGTATTCTTTTTTTGTTTGTTTTTATTTTAATGTACTTTTTAACATGCACACATTATGTTTTATTAATTAGGCTAGAACAAGTTCACTGTTAAATAAGTAATTATTGATAGTTTTTACAGCAGATGCTGTATTTCTTTAAGACTAAAAGTTTTATTTTATCCACACTTAATTATGAAATCATATATATTAGAATCTTAAAAGAATTGCCAAAAATATTCATAATAAAGTCTACTTTAACTCTGAGGAGAAATTCAACTTCTATTTTTTCCATGTTAAGCAAGTCCATATTAACTATTTCATAAAATGCAACTTTTTTTTTTTTTTCTTGTTTTTTTTCTTTAATATTTATATCTGAGATTTTTAGCAAATCATATCATTTGCTTCTATTTTCTTTACATAAAATTGTCACTTATGATTTTATTTATGTAGGATTGATTGCAATATAACCAAAAAGATGTATTTTAAAAAACTAATGATTTAAGTTCATGTCCATTCTCCATTTATTATTTTGAAAGAAAATTAATGAAAATTACAAATTATTATGCCTATTTGACAATTTTTTGTTTTGTTGCTTAAAGTTTCAAACTGAGAAAGGTAAGAGTGAAATATGTCTGTGATAGTCGGGCATATTAATTTATTTAGTGTACTATGTTCATTTTTATTAAAATTTTAGTTTTAAAATATGTTGTTTTTTTTTTTGCAATAATTTTATTTGATGAAATTTTAATACATGCCAAAATTTTGAAATCTGATGGAAATTGGTTCTCTCTTAATTTTGTCCAGATTAAAAGGATAACAAATTATCAGTGCCAGATATTTCATCTTGTATTAATAGTATTAATAAAATTTTATTTTTAAATAAAATATATGTGATTATATATCTATGAATATCAAGAGGTGAGTAGTTTGATTTTAAAATGTGAGGGTTTTTTTCAATAAATTTATTCAGGATTAAATCAAAATATTACTTGATTAAATTTTAATTTGTGCCAAAATTATAAAATTTAGTAATTGGAAAAATTATTAGTTGTGAAGTTTTCACCATTTTGTCTTATATTAATGATATTAAATTAACTTTTATTTTGAAATAAAATAATATACTTTGATGTATATATAAATATCAAAAAATGAATAATGTAATCAATAAATGGTGGGTGAATTAAAAAGAAAATATACATAAATATTACAAAAAGAATTATCACCAATATTTTTTTTAAAAAAAAAAAATAGTACAATAAAAAAATAGGTGTAAGAATTTACATTATAAATATAAAAATATTAGCAATAAAAAGAATTAAATTCACAATAAAATATATAACAGATGTTAAATTGATTATATATTATATATTTTTTACTTCTTGTTATAAATATTTTGTGGAATTTTTTTTTTTTTTTTTTAAGCGAGCAAAAGCTTCTTTAAATAGATTATCCAGATTAAATCCCACAGTTGAAGTTACAGCTGATAGTGAAAACGTAGCTGATAAATCCGAGGAATTTTTTTGTAAATTTGATGTTGTCTGCATAAGTGGCTGCCAACAAGAAGTAATGATACATATTGATAACATCTGCCGAGAGCATAAAGTCAAGTTTTTTGCCGGTGATGTTTTTGGCTACTTTGGATATATGTTTGCAGATCTACAACAACATGAGTACTCAGAGTAAGATATTTATTATAAAATTAAAACTGTAACTTGGTATTTAAAGTGAATACATTCTTTCTTTTTATTTTTCAGAGAAGTAATAAACGCTTCAAAAAAATCAGATAAAAAAATTGAATATCAAACTCAAAACGAAGAAACTAAAACTGTTAAAAAGGTAAATTTGATATGAATATTTATAATAAATTGTTTTGATAATTGAAATGTTATTAAATTGTTTTGGTTTTTTTTTGGTCCAGCACATGTCATTTGTTAGTTTAAAATCAGCATTGGAATTTGATTGGAGTACAGATGATGGCAAGAAGCAAGTAAAGAAAACACCTAACACATATTTTATTGTTCAAGGTTTGGCAAATATTTTATATATCTCTTCTTTTTTTTTAGGATTCTGATAATTTTATTTATTCATCTTAAAAAAAAAATAATCAAATGATTCATCATGAGGTCATATAAAGTTTTAGAGACGGGTTGTACTTTGATTTAGGATCTAATTCCAGACATTCATTCTACCATTGCACTAATCTGCACACGGCATTAGTCTTCTAAGTAATAGCCAATAATTTATTAAGATTTTTTTGTTATTAATGAAGTGAAATAAAAGTAAATCATGTTTTCAGATCCTGTAGTAATATACATATACAACTAATAGTGGTGGCTATATTATCCTAACCAAAAGAGAAAGATGCCTACAAATAATTTAAAAACTGAGATTCATAAAATATATAGTTACTAGCCTAATGTGAGATCTATAAAACTATATAAGTAAGCCAACTTGCATGCAAAACCTTAAGATGGTTTTGAACTTCAAGCTATTAGTTTTAGGTATATAATTGCTAAGTGTCTCACTGATGAAAGTCACGAACCAGAAACCAATCTGCTAATATGGATATAATAGTACTATAAGATCCATTGATTACTCAACCTTACAAGAGTTAGTTATATATATTAAATAAAGTGATTTTTGCTCCTAAAAGCATATGTTAAATGTGAGCAGAGAAAGCCATTTAATGTTTTGTTGGTATACGCTATCTTAGCCAAAGTAGATAGGTGCTTGTACTTAACATAAAATGAGTTCACTAAAACATGTTACTGATCTGCATAATTATATAAGCAAAATTAACTTGGATTCAAGTTTAGGCTATTAGTTTGATCATATAAAAGAATTGATAATGATTGCTGGGTATGTATGTTTATGAGGCTTAGAGATTTTCACTGACAAAAGCTCGAAACTAGTCTCGGGGTAACAATAGCATTCATTATCCATTGATTTGTCAAGTTTGCAGTGGGTGATTCAGGAATAAAAAGTGATTTACTAAGGAGGTCAAAAGTTCTTAACATATTCTATAAAATTAGATTTTATTAGTGCCAGTTAATTTTTTGATTTTTATATATTAATACAATGATAGGAAATTGTTCCTGAAAGTTTATTACTCTGACTAATTATAGTTATGAAAGATGAATGTACTCATTCCATGTTGACAGTTTCAGCTTTCAATAATCAAAATAGTTATTATCAATTTTATAATGTGAAAAAATGTAGTGCTTCTGTGTAATTTTAAGAATGTCAGTAAGACTCAAAATCTAGATTTTTTTATTTGAACTGATTGAAAAATGTAGGATGTCTTTAATTCTCTAACTGATAAATTAAACTATATTATTATAAGATTTATTTTCTAAGATTTTAACAGACATGCTTTTAAAATTAAACCACTTAACTATCATTTAATCATTATCCTCTATCTTTCAAGAGAACCCAATGTTTTCTGCAGAGTTTATGAAACCTATTAATATTCTACAGATTTCATAAAGCTTATGTCCAGTCCACTATTAACAGTCTTTTTTCAAATATTGTGTTATAACTTATGTTCAGCATAATAAGTTATTTAAGACCTAAGAAGTAGGAAATTCTTTTTTAAGAATTTTTTTCTGATTCATTTATTTCACTGTAAACATAAGAAAGCTATTCAGATTAGAGTAAATCATAAGCTTGGCATCCATTGGCAAAGAAGACTACATTGCATTACATTATAATGTTTGTTTTTACATCACTGCATCATCTAATCAATTTAGATTAAACTAAAATCTTTGTTCTCTAACTAATAATAGCCAGATAATTGTTTATCATTGTTTTATATCGTTAAGTGCAGTAGTAGAGTAACTAATTCTAAAATTCAGGGCCCATGCTTTGCAACTAAGCTTTGTTATTTCAATTGCATGAACTTCATGTGATGTTTGGAACAACAAATTTAATTATTTTGCCCTGTATAGTTTAAATCAATGATAGAGTGATGAATTCTGGAGCTCAAAGTTTATAGATTGTGCTCAACTTATCACTTCAGGTGCTCAAAAACTTAATATGAACTCCCAGGCAACAAACTATTTGGGTTTTTTTTTAATGCCTGGCTGTTCAAGATTGGCTATGAGATCATTATCTGAAAGAAAAATCTAAGCTTACTTATGACCTGAATAAATCTCCAAAGTTTATCAGCTCCAGGTTGTGCTCTAATCACTATGTTGCAAGGCCTGGCGAATAAATTAATGGGATTATTTTTTTACCTTTTTTTTTTAAAGCAAATAATAATAGTATAATTTTTTTATTAGTAGTTATTATTTAATTCTTTTTATATATATAAGAACAATGGAAGGTGTATCCAATAATTTGTAGTTTATTTATAATTATAAATTGCTTTTAAAAGTGAGGCATTCATTTCTGGGAAACTTTTTCCATCCATCTTCAAAAAAAAAACTTTACAAAATATTTGGTGTTTCTCTTGAATACAGTTCTAAATAAAATATAGCTTTCAAAAACTGTGTTTTAAGATTTCATATCTGGTACCTTTTTTATAAAACTATGGCAAAAATTTTACAAATACATAAAATTATGGCACCATGTACATGTTGTAAAAAAAATTAATATTTTCAATACATTATGTATTAATCAGTTAATGGTATTGCAGTTTTAACATTTTTATTGATATAAATTTTGCATAACTTGGAATGAGTATTGAATAGGAGAATAGATATAAAACCATAGAAGTATTCCAAGTACTTGCTGTGAAGTCTCATTGTAAAGTAAATGATCTAAGAAATACATGAACTGGTTATAACATTTTAAATATATCCAAACTGTATATATGATCTAAGAAATACATGAACTGGTTATAACATTTTAAATATATCCAAACTCTATATATCATAGTCTGGCTAAAGTTGATGTAAATGTTCAACCTTGTGGAGATTGTTTCTGATTAGCTATTCCATGAATATACTAATAAATTTATTTCTGATATTTCTTCATTGGTAATCTTCTTAACCATATAATCCAATATTTGCCGAATGTCACTTACACAAGAATCAATAGATATAAGGATTTCTATAACTCTATACAAGAATTATTGATTATATTCTTATTATTGGAGCTTTAATTTTTTTAATCGAGTCTCGTAAATCTCAAGACATCATTTTTCAGAATTCAATTTTGCCATTATTTGTCTTATACTACAGATATTTTACACAAAGTTCCTCAGTAAAGATGGAAGTGGTATTTTGATTCACAATTCACTATTTTTCTATCGTCATTGATTGTAAGTTTATTTACTTATTCATATAGTATAGCTATATGTACAATATAGAGTTATTATGCAACTAGCTTTCATTCAGAGGTTCCTTTGTAAAACCAAATGGCTAATGTGTGATATTTAGTTTATTGGAAGTGAGAAAAAAAATTATATTTTTTTACAATTCTTTATTAATATCTTATTTGGCAAAAAGTATTGCATAAAATCAGTAGCCATTGAAAAGAAGTAAATCAGCATTTGTTAGATGGTTTACTTAAGAGTGAATATTTAAATAGAGAGTCTAATTAGTGTCTGTGAACACTATTATAATAAAAGTAATAATCAATGGACACCAGAATTTCAATCAAATTCCAGTTTCTGGTTACTAACTTTCATCAGTAAGAGAATTGGATTGCATATACATATACATCAGCTATATCTACTTTTTATATATTTTTTATTATTATTATTATAAGTTAATGACATTAAAATTTCAAAGTTTCTAAAGGTTTGAACCAAACTGATATGCTTGTATAATTATATAGTTCTAAGTCAGCAATTGCACATTATAGTGGCCTAAATTATATGCTAGCTATAGATACTTTTGATACATTGCAAAAAGAATCACATATTTTTTAAACAAAGTATCACATGACTCAGCTTACTTTTAATATCTTACCTTAGTGTCATCTATTATAAATATGATTAATTAATGAATGCCAAGTGTTAGTGCTAACCAGTTTTTGCTTTTGGTCTTCATCATTAAGAACTTTTTATTAGACGTACACATTCAGTAGGTACTTTTTTAATACTGTCCAGTCTAATGACTTGATTGAATATTTTTATCTTGAAGAAAAAAAGTTATAAAATAATATCTATGAACTTATGCAAATCAGGATTAATTTGACCATGAATATATTCAATTGTTTAATGCAGATCTCCAATTTTTAAAGAAATTGGCATTTCAAATAAAACTTCACTTTTATCTCAGGAAGCTGCATTTGCGTCTATATGAAATAATTTATTAATTACTATCATATAACATATATCACTACTCCTGAGCATATTGCTCGCTGTCTTTGCACAGATTCTTTAGTAACACACTGATGATCAAAACTTTTCAGTAGGACATTTTATAATTAATATAATTTTACAATCAGAGTGAAGACCTATTACTTCTCTCTTTAAATGTAATAATAAGTTCATTTTATATATTATATGAAGTTGGAAAATATTTGCTTGACTTAGCTTTTTTGTTTATAAAAACTATTCTTGAATTACAATAGACTATATATAATTACATTTGGAACCATTTCAATTGCATATCAATAAGTTTATCTATGTATGAAAATACTCTGCCCAATGAAAAGAGGAATAGGTAATAGAACATTTAATTAAGTTATAATATTTAATTATATTTAAATACAAATATAGTGTATATACTTTAGTTAGATGTAATTAAAGGAGATTTAACACAGACTTTCAAGCTCCCTTCAATCATCCATTCTATCTTACATAATTAATGTGTCCACATACATGCGAAAAAGATAAAATCAGTGTTCAAATCCCCTTAAATACTTAATTATAGTAATAATAATATCTTGTGACTTTCTTACATATTTATTCATGTATCTCCAAGAGCAACTTGCTTCATCCTACTCTAAAGCCATCTGCTATAATTTGAGTAATCAGATAGTTATCATCATCTCCAGATTAGTTTTCTGGCTTTTACTTTTACAAATGAGAACTAAATTTAGAGTAGTTTACCATTACTTGATACCAATTTATTCTCTTAACTCAATTTTAGCATTATCTCATATATTGTAATGAACCTATATCGTTAAGATGCATTAATTTTATTGAAAAATTCTTTATTGAATGTGGGATTAATATATTACATAATAATAAAATAATAAGCTTATATTTTTCATTTATTGTATAATACATAGTTATTATTTAAGAACTTTTAAAAAATGATTTGATTGCACCACATAACAATATATCATTAAAGAATAAAAATTTAATTATGTAAGAGCCAATAAAACAGGATCATAATACATGATTTTTTTTTTTTTTTTAATTCTTCCAACACTTAAGCAAATTTCATTGATGATATATTAATCTTACATTTCTTACAAAGCTTAAAATTTTAAATTTGCAATTAACTTCAAGTTGAAGACTATAGTAAATTTGTTGTAATTAGATTCAAATTTTAGATAATTTTTCATTTTTAATTGTTTTATTTTAAGTAAATTTTTAATTAACAATAGAATTATAATTTTTTAACTATTAACTTAAGAACTTTATTTAATCAGCATTAACTTGTTATTGCTACTTTTATTTTCACCATTACATTTATTGTTTATAGGATTTATTTTGTGGAGTTTTTATTAGCTCTAGTATTTCTTTCTTTCTTTAAAGTCAAGGTTTTTGCACAAATTTAGATGAGATATCCACTTTTTTTTTTTGATTTTGTAGGTATAACAACTTTTTGTGCAATACTAGTCTTACAAGCTAAAACTATTGACAGTTATTTTAAAGGATTTTGTTGTTTTTCAGGATTTTTTAAAGATATAATCTTCCTTCTTTAATGCTTGAATTTTTTTTTGAGTTGTTTTTGGTTCTCAAACATTTTTTTCTTCATTTAAAATTACTCATCTAAATAAGAAAATTATGAAAAACTTAATCACCAAAATGTAAATTATTTATTTATATTTAGTGTATCTATGTTCAATAAATTATGTGCCATAAGGTAAATCACAATGATCAAGCCATAACACTAGATTGTAATTTGTGATTGCTTATCATTCTTCACAATCTTTTGAACTCAATTATTTCTAGCACTTTAATGTTTAAAGCTTAATATACTATTTCAATGAACTTTATTATTTATTTATTTTTTATTGTCTATTGATCTTTAAAAAAATAAGAATATTTCACTTTTTTATTAGTAATAGAAAACACTTAACCTTTATCTTCTACATTTAAATATAAATTATTAACTAGGAATTTTTAATTTAAATTACAAGTTTTATTTTTAGTACTATTACGATTTCGTCAAGCTCAAGGAAGAGATCCACAAGGTAAAACTGCAGACCGAGATACTTCAGAGCTTCTTGTTTTGCGTGATGATGTCGCTAGTGATCTAAATATTAGTAGACACATTCTAGGTGAAGAATTTACAAGGTATTGCTTATATTTGATTTTTTTATACTTTTCTAGAGTTTGTTCATTTGTTAGCAAAATCGGTTTTTTAGAAAATATAGCTTATCAATCGAATTTTTTTAACTGTGAGATTGCTCTTCTTGTTCCTAAAAAAAATTTTTTTATTTTTATTATGACCATTTTTCAGGCATTGTGCAGCCCAGCTCAGCCCTGTATGTGCGATTGTTGGTGGAGTATTGGCTCAAGAAATTGTAAAAGTAAAAATATCTTTTCAAAAAGAAAGTTTATTTATAAATATACATTGTCTCTACATTATTTTTTGTGATAGATATATATTACATCAAACAATATTATATTACTGTATTTTTAGAAAAATATTATTTATTGCTTAAAATGTTTTAAGCATTTCTTTCATAGACAAAAACATCTCAAATCTAGTCTGATTTTTTTTAAAAAAAGAAAGACTTGCATGAAAATTATAATTTTAAATTAATTATACTATTGAAGTTTTTAATAAAAAAAGAAAAGTGTATGTAGATTGCTGTTTTCCACTTTGAATGTATGTATCTAAGTAAAGAAATATATTTAACAATCATTATATTTATAATCAAGTGAAAATAATGGTAAATTTTAATTGATTTTAATTTCATTTGGAGCATATATGTATAATTTTTTTTTTTAATGTGATTCAATGGAAAATGCTAATCAAAAGAAACTTGTGAAACTAAGTAATACATATTCTATGCTTATTGTTGAACATAGTAAGCTAAAAAGAGAATTTGCTTTATTTTGTATTTTCAACCTTCCACTATATAAAGAAAACAAAATGACTTGATGCCACATATTTCTGTTGCATTATACAGTATAATCATTTATCTTCATTGTAGCCCAACAGGATAAAGACTTAAGTTCCATTTGGGACTAAGGGTAGCATAGATGAAAAATAAATATTTGAATAACCTCATTTCCAAATATTATTTGGTCAGAGTCAACAAATACAAGAATAGTACTGATTATCAAAATCATTGCATAACTTTGAAAAGTAGCTGAATGAATTACTCCAGGATATTTCCATATTAAAATTTGGAAAATACTAGTTTTCATAAAAATGAAACTCAGAGTAGTGATGAAAATAATTAAATTTTTAATAGGTGGATGGGAGAAGTAAAAAAAAAACTATTGTATATTTAAGAAGATAAAAAGAAGTTTGGAGTATTTCATTCATCAAATTATAAGTACATCTTTGGCCAGAGATGAGATAAAGTCATCACTTTTACTGAGTATATGTATTATTGTCCTTACTGAAACTAACCTGCTGTAGAATGTTCTTAGTTTCATATTCACTTATATTTTATCTACATGAATTAGATTTCAATACTTGTATGAAGGCTAAGATTGTGGGGAACCATTTTTAAACACATAATGCCTTTTAAGTTTAGTTAATATTATATGAATAACTACTTTATGTGACAATAGAAGTTTGCAATATTAATGCAATGTTTTTCAACTTTTTTATTTTAATAACTTGGGAATTTTTCTTGAAATATTTTTTATATATTTTGTAATTTATTGTTTTATGTAATTATAATAACTAAAGTATGTATTACTTAATTTAAAGTGTACAAAAATCTTTCATTTTCAGAGATATTAAGTAATTTTAATTGCATGTGTATATTCAATAACAAAATCGATAAATAATTGCAATAAAATTATATATAAATAATATTATGTCTAATAAGATATTTGACTGTGATTCAAATGCCTCTATATTTTAATATTAGTTGAAATAATAGACAGACATACTCTTATTTCATTGTAGAATTATTATGCTTCTTGTATTTTTAATAATATATGTCAAAAAAAAAAGCATTTCAGTGGTTTTATCATTGTATTGTGTAGTAACCTTGTCTGTCATAACATATTACTTAAAACTCTTGACAATTAAAGACATTTATAAGATGGTGAATTAAAAAATTCCTCAGACCATATTCATTATATTTTGCAATTTTTTTTTAAAATAAATTAAAAAGACATTATGTGTTTTAAAAGATTCCTTAGATTTAATCTGCATTTGAGTATTGAAGTTCTGAAATTGACAAAATATAATTTAACTTAAACAGAGCACATTTGGCATTGCAAAATTAGAATTGTTATGCAATCTTTAACTGATTTATTAAAGAATGTTTATCTTTAGTAACTGATGGTCGATCTCAAACTTTAATATATTGCTACAATTATTTTGGACCATTTATTGGAATTATTGTTAAGCTAAATATAATTTATATGACAGGAATAAATAAAAAAAATTATAATCTTTCAGATATTCTTGTACATGGCCTAGATCAGAAAATGATATGAACATTTACAAAAAGTTAATCAGAAATATCAAAATTAATTAATAGCATCATATAATTAACGCTAAAGTGCATAATCAATCATATAAATGCAGTCATTCCAAAAATTAAAATCAAATAAATTGCATAGTGTTCCTAATTCAACTGAAAATATTCATATTATTGCAGCCAGGAGTATAACGACAGACTTTATGAATTCCTATAAGAAACTCGTACTGTATAGATTTGTGAGCTCATCACAGATTCTTTTCTGTAAAGCCCACAGGAATAAGGACATCATTAACTGATGAATTTTTCTGTAAAAATATCAATGTAAATTTATTGCAAATTTACAAGATTAGTTGCAATTGGAGCATATAAAAGATTGGTCACAAATGGGATAACCAAATGAAGAATATCAGTCTAATCAAAATAAATTTGATTCTGCTGCTGACAGAGTGAAGAATATATCCACCATATTCAACAGGTTAAATATAAAAAAGCACAAACAGCACCTAATATTTTGTCTTATATATACAGGACTTCTACCTTTCTTATTTATTACTTGACTTTATCATATTAAAATTTGATTATCAAATTACATTTCTACTTGAAAAATTATTGTCTATATTGAATTAATCTACATTTATGCCATTAAATTCTCCAGTTTGTGAATTATTGTAATGTTATAGATTTTGGCTGCATTTGAGTAACATAGAAGGCTTAATTTTACTTTTGATGCAATTGTACAATTTATTATGATTATGGGTAATCAGAAATTTTAAATTCAATTTTAAGGGAACTTATGATAATGTCAACCAAGAATACATAGCCAGGTTAATTACTAAAGTAATTGGAGTGTCCTCTCAATTATTTATGTAAAGAATGGAAGGTCACTATTTGAAATTATATTTTGTAAATTATTTGTTGCAACTAGAAAAAACAAGGATTTTATGTCTTATTTTGAACAGTTTAAAAGTATGCTATTTTGTGTGGGGTTTTTTTGGGGTGATGGGGGGCTTATTTTCTTTGTTTGATAAAAGAATTAAAATAGTGATGTATATTATTTTTGAAATCATTTATGGGCAAGAATTTCTACAACCATTAAGATCGTTAAGGAAATAATATTGGAATTTGTCCAGAAGACCGATGTGTTAATGAAATTAGGAAAATCAGTGCCCTGATAATTGAATGTTAAACAAATATTTTCCACAATAAACATGGAATACTTAGAAAATTTTAGAGCTATCCATAGACCTTTCCTATGCCATGCTATATTATCACAATTGAATAGTAACAGAGAGAATACAATCTAAATTGAAATTGATTGGTTATCAAAAATTTTTAAATGCAATTAGAAATCAAAATTACTAATCAGTTGGCTATCAAAATTTTTTTCATGCAAACAAATCAAAATTATTAACCTAGTCCTAAATTCAATAAATCCTAATAAACTTAAGAAAAACAATAAATTCTGTTCGCAAATGATGGTCACATTTGAATTTGATCTGTTTTATTATTATCTTTATCTTGATGGAGCATAATGGTTTACAATGGATAAGCTTATTTATTAATGTGCTGAAAGTAAATATATTAGTAGCATCAAGTACAAATAATAATTATCATTTTAGAATACTATAACTTTAGGCTTAGTAATGCGAGAGTTCAGAAATATGATATTTTATCACCTGAATGGTGCTTTATAGAATAGAGATTGATTCCTTAAATAAATCTGACTTGATAAAAACTGTGTATATTAAATTTGCAGTGTATAGATTCTTGACATCATTGACACTACATTTACGAAAAGGTATTAAAATTACAAGAATTATTAGACAATGTTAGCTCTTTTTGCAATACTTTACAAAATTACATATATTAATAAATTATATGAAAAATGATTTTTAAGCAATGAGTAGTTATTTCCACAAATACTGGAAATGAGAATTCTATAAAGATTTTGTTATATCTCTAAACTACATGAGTGACTGAAAGATTAATGAGGTGATTTGAATACAACCATTGAAGTAATAAGGTACTCTTTACACTAATTATCTAAGGAATTGTTTAGATTATTCTTATAGTGTATTTGTTAATGCATTTATTTTCCCACAATCTTGGGTTCATTTTACAGGTAGTCATCAAATGGGTAACTAATTACTGTTAGCTAGAGAGTAAATAAACATCCTAAGTTAATCTGGATTGGACTGATAAAATAGTAGAAGTTTTCTATGGAAGAAAGATTCTTGGGTCTCATGTTGCCTTTGGTGTTTTATTTAAAAATTTATAGTTTCTCTTTTTTTTTTTTTGTATTGCTAATTTTACTTCTCATTATAAGTATTGTTAAGTAACTCCAACTTTTTAATCATGCACAATTTATTTTATGCTACCTGGATTCAAATTAAATTTGATACCAGTTGGCATGAAAAAAAAATTGTGTAGTTTATATGAAATCTAATCAGAAGATATATTTATGTATTTATTAGTTAATAAATATGCAGTTTTAACCTGTTAGTCATAAAATGGCTATAGAGTATTATATGTAAGTATTATATATATATATATATATATATATTATTATTATTATTATTATTATAGTTAGTGATTTTGGAGCTTGGAATAGTTGATGAGGGATTCTTTTCAAACTGATTCTGTGATCCTTGTATAATTCAGAATTTATTTATTATATAACATCAGTAATATTTGAATATAAGTGTAATATATATACTGAAAATCAGATGTAATTAGAGGAGATTTGAACACTGTGTGTGTGTTTGTGTGAATTGAAGGAAAAGATTTGATACTTAATTGAGTTATTATTAGATACTAATTTTGCATTTTAATCGTCCTTTTAAGCTCGTTTCAGCTATTCACTCCATTTTCTATAACTGATACACGTGACCACATACATAGGAACAAGATCAATGTTCTCCAATATATATTTTTCATGACTGAACCAGCACTCATCTAATGTCCAGAATCTCTGACACATACATATAATCAGTGCTTTTTTAATATAAACTGAGCACTGATTATATGTATGCATGGGAGATGATGATCTGGATCAAATGATGAATGCTGCTTCAGCAAGAATACATATATTAGAAATCATTTATCTTTTTTACATGTAAGTGGTTATGTGTATCGATTATATAAGATGGAGTGGATAGCTGAAGGGAGCTTGAAGGTCTGTGTTCAAATCCCCTTTAATTATATATTATTCATTAAGTATTGAGTTACAACAGGTGTTTAAATGCTTTTACTTATAAGATTTAGCTCTGTAATATATTAACTAATTGGCTGTTTATATTTATATATAAAGAGTGTTATGAAATATTGATTAGTGCATCTATCTGCTTTATTCATGATCATAGGTTCCAATTTAAGTTAAATATTTTTTCCTTCCAAATATATGACCATAGTTATAGTAACTAACCATCCAATTAATATTTCATTATTCTAAGCATTACCTTTGAAAATTAACTAATCGTGTGAGGAATACCTACTCCATTACTGTTTATCTTTAGAGCTTTTGAAGATTTTATACTTCAGCGACCAATTATATGAGAACATCTATCATTAAAATATATATGTGATAGCTGTGATGAAGATTTGGAATAACCTTTTTTGTAAGTGTATAGAATGGCTCTTAAGGTATAGAATTTAATATGTTATACTTATATTATAGAAGTATGTAATCTCATTTTGCATCAATAATTATGTTTAATAGCAACTCGTAAACAAATAACATCAATGCTGTAATGCCATAAAAAAAGACCGAGAAAAACAAAAAGTTAAAAATAAATCACAAATATGTTCTTACATATCTTTTATGGATCTTTTAATCTGCATATGTGGGAAATTTTGTGAAACTGTCTTTTAATATCTTCTATACATATCCAGATAGCTGATGACAATGATCTATAAACCACAGGATTAATTCCATACCCAGGATTAATATCTCTACAAATCATCCACTATCAACCCAGTAGTAACATTATAGACTCCTGTTTACTTAATGTACTTTAAGAAGTTAATGTATTTAAAAACCAATATTCTCCCTAAATAAAATTCTTTTAAAACTATAACTAACTCTTTTTTTTTAATGATTTCATTGCCTTGCCAAATTATATTTGTTTTATTTTATTATTTTTAGCCTTATTCTCCTAAGGAAAGCAATCTATATTGCATTTTTTAAGAATATGAGATATCTTTAAATATAACTGGGATCTACCTTTATTATGCAAAAGTAAGCTTTTTAGAAAGTCTAGTACTCTTCATCTGCTTTATGCGCTCAACCAACTAAGATATAACCCAATAGTTGTAGTAGCTATTTCGTATTGATTATACTGAAGAACATTATTGATTAGTCTTATGATTTAGCCATTATATTATGGAGCATCCTTAAATGAATTTTTTCTAATGCATTTAGGTTACATTCCTTTGATACCCATTTCTTATTTTTGTTCAATTAATTGTTAAGAATAAAAGCTTGTAATCAATTATTATAGTTTCACTAGTGGTACAAGTATTTAAAATTTGTAAATAAAGTTTTAATTAAACTGTGTAAATTGTATTGATGGTATTGGTATTTTTTTCCCCCAGAAAGATAGCTCTAGAAAAAAACGTATTGTAAAAATAACTTTTAAATATAAATTATGTAAAAAGAGTCCGAGATTCTTAACGCATAGCAGTCAGTCACAGTCAAAGAGGAAATGGCTGCTAAGAGTAAAATAATGCATTTCAAAAGGGAGAAAAGATAATGCTGAATGAAAATAGTTTTAGTAAATTGCTTACTGTTGTTGTTCAGATGAAAGAAATTTGCATAGACTTTAATCACAAGAGTAAACAAACCATTAGAAGATTAATGAACTATGTAATTATTGACAGTATGTGAAATAAGATATTTTCACATACTAAATATACATTATCTAAATTCCCAAAAGTTAACGGGATAAATTATCATCAGTAATTTAATTATATTGTATTTGTTATAGTGTTAAATTAATGTCTCAGCAAAGAGAAATGAACTTGCTGATATATATTTAAGTTTTGGGTGTATCTATTTATTGTTGCTAACACTGCTGGGATTACTCTCCCCATAAACACAGCAGGTGATGCAGATAACAATTTTTAAGAACTTGTATAATATGTTATATAATTGTACATTTGTGTGAAATTGTGAAAAAGAAAAATGGCAGTTCCTATTTATAACTTGCAAGAATTTGATGGAAGTAACTCCTCAGTGTGAGTATATATGTGGAACATATAAATCATTATCTGAGGATTAGTAAAATTGAAGAAGATAGGTTTAAAGTTTCAATACTGTTGTTATTTGCCAGTAGCAATATTCTATAAATTGCTGAGCAATTATGTGGTCCCAAGATTTCAGCAGATAATACCATACAGCAAACGAAGAGAAAATCTAACTACATATTTTCAGCCACTAGTAACAAAGAGAATAGCTCATTTGCATTTTCAAACAAGAAAAATAATTATTTTGAGAGTGTTATCATTTCAATCGTGCATTTGTGAACATTGCCAGATGTGAATTTATGGAAGATTTAGGGAACATGCTCCTGGATCAACCTTCTATATGGGGTGTTGGGCCACGATCTTAGGAAACCTGTAATAAGCGAAATAAATAAAATATACAGAACAGTTATCACAAAATGTATGCATTAGATAACAGGTATGTGTCAGAATGTCAAATAGTAGCAAATGAATTATTAAATACCACAAGTGTATACAGAGCTAAGATAAGTAAATCATCAAAAAAATTCATAAGAAATGAATTAACATACTATTGCTGTGGTATTGTGGGGCATACAAAAAGAGTGTGTCAATTCAAATTGTAAAAATGCTGTATTTGTGGGATTAAAGGAAACTTAGCTCATATTTGCAGGGAAAAGGAAAATAAGCCACACCTGGACTTTAAATTAGGGGGAAGT
Source organism: Epiperipatus broadwayi (assembly GCA_028023455.1). Taxonomy (NCBI): domain Eukaryota; kingdom Metazoa; phylum Onychophora; class Udeonychophora; order Euonychophora; family Peripatidae; genus Epiperipatus; species Epiperipatus broadwayi. Next base: position 344,089 of record JAQFVV010012717.1, read on the forward strand.
GGATCTTGTAGAAAGGTAGAATTAAAAACATTAAATGATTCAAACAATGATTGAATTACATGGGATGTAACCATTTGTGTAATTAAGATCAATATGGAGGTTTCCAGCAGTGCTGGATTATTGATTCTATCTGAAGAAATGGAATAAAATTAATATTAAATCCAAGGAGAGAGTGAAATTGGATAAGGCAAATGTAGTGACTACAAATATGAATGTAAACAGAATACACATTTGTGGAAAAGTTTCTTTTCCAATGAAAGTAAATCAAAAATTAATAGTTTTACCATTGTTTATTGTAAAGAGAGACATTAGTCCATTGCTTGGCCGAAACTAGTTCGACTGTTAGGAATATGTTTTTAAAAAATTAAGAAAATCGAATTACAAATGGATGTCAAAACCAAGTTTTTTCAGCTGTTTAAACAGGAAATAGCTGAATTATGAATGTAACCAGTAGATGTAGAATTAGCTAAGGTGTGCAATCTACTGTGGATAAACCATGGTAAGTTTCCTATGCTCTGAAGTATTAATATATAATAATAATCAGGAAATAATAAATTCTTTATTTTATGGAAGAACAGCATAAAGATATTTATTCTTTATATATTAATAACATATAAATATGGATGCTTATCCTAGTGCGAAGGGTACATGAAGTGTTGACATCTTTACAAAAAACTTTGTTCTTCATAAAGATAGATTTAAAATCTGCTTTTCACCAGATATCAGTTACAGAAAAATCACAAAATTGTTGACATTATGTACTCACATCAGTCTATTTAGATGCAATAAATTATCCTAAGGGATAACTCTCAAACATCTTTCAAGTGAAGATGGACATGTTTTTGCAAAACATAGGCAGAGTTTCCCTATTTAGATGATATACTAATGAAAATGTGCTTAAAGCTAAATAAAATGAGTGCTAGATTAAACACTTCCAAATGCATTTGAGCAACTTTGGAAAGTACCCTAACACTAAGATAGTAAGAACTGTAAAAGAAGCTGTCACCCCTAAGAATATATTAAATTTACAAGCTTTTCTGGGACTGTTAAATTTCTACAAAAGTTTTTTACAGGGTAAATCACACGCATTAACACCGTTGTATGATTTATTACATAAGAGAAAATGCTGGAAGTTAACTGAAGAGCACAAAATAGCATTCCAGAAAGCCAATGACTTATTGATGTCAGAGAAACTAAATGCATTACAGGAATGATTTGGAAGTGATGATTACTACAAATATTTTGGAGTTGGAGCTGACATCTCACTTTAGTATGATGAAGGTACATGTCCGATTGCTTATCCCTCCAGAACTTTATCATTGGTTGAAAAAAATTATAATCAATCAGATAATGAAGCCTTGGCTATAGTCTTACAGAATGTATTGATTATCATCCTTAACTCAAAATTTTCAGATAGGATATGCAAGCCAGAGACTTTTAAGGGAGATTAATATATTAGCAATCTATGACTATGAATTAGTGTATAAACCCTTAAAAGAGATTACACATGTGGATGTGTTATTATGACTACCTGCGAGAGACAGAGCTCAGCGGAAGTTTACTGAAGTAAACATGTTGGATGCAATAAATATTATAGAAAATATAAATAGTTCTAAAGTTGCTGAATGGACAAACAGAGACCTTAAATATAGTAAACTGAAGAATTGGATCTGAGGAGGATGGCCAGAAAGTCTACCAAGTTTTGTTGCTGTGGTGATTTGGAATGCTCATCAGAGTTTGTCAATCTGCATGTATGTATCCTGATGATTAATTGAGTGCTACATCAGGAGTAGTGCAGATGAAAGCATTCGCCGCTCATGTTTGGTGATCTAAAATAAATAACAAAATTAAACAGACAGTAAAAATTTGTCATGATTGCCAATCTGCAGCTGATTTACTGAAGAAAAATTTACAAACCATGGATAAAGGCCAAGAAACCATTGGAACATATCCATGTGGATTGTGCAGGATCTATGAAAGGACATCTAATATTAATAATAGATTTGTAATCTCGATGGGCTAAGTATAAGCCTGGGAAAACTACGAGTACTAAATGTACTATAAAAATCCTACAGGAATTATTTGTCACTCATGGATATCCTGAGATTCTGCTATCCAATAATGGAACAGGATTCACTTCTGTGGATTTTGAAAACCGCTTAAGTTAAAAATATTTCTCATGTTCTTAGTCCAGCCTACTACTCCAATGGACTTGTAGAAGAGGTAGCCCAAAGTTTGAAATCTGCCTTGAAGAAAGTAAAAGTTACAAATGTGGAAGTTGTACTGATAGAAATTATGTTCTATCAGCATTTTATCCCTAGTATGACAAATTATAAAACAACTGCAGAATTATTATTTGGTAGAAAATATCACACTCATTTATCTAAGCTTTTACTTGTAAAAAAGGAATTAGAAAAAATTACTTCTAGCAAAGAAACATACAATGCAAACTTCATAAAATTTAGAATCGGTGGTGGGTTCAAGACATATTAAAAAAGAAATAGATACCTGGCACCAATTTAAAAAGTATCTGAAGTTATATGAGCGATTAAATTCAAAAAATGGATTGCATGTCAGAAGACATATAAATCATTTACACGAGTGATTCTCTGATTCATTGATTGTGATAAATAAAAAACCTGTAACAATCGTAAATTGGAATTTTTGATAAATGCTGAATGTGACAATTTTCCTTCTGTTTAGCAAGATGATGTACTGCCTATGGAGCGGAATATAGAAAATGAAGCTGATCTAAGATGTAAAGAATCGATGAATATAAATACAGTTTTAAATGAGAACAGTAAAACTTCTACTCCTCGAAGTCAGAGAAATTGGAAAATTGTGTGTAAATAAAGTTTTAATTAAACTATGTAAATTGTACTGACAGTACTGGTATTTTTTCCCCCATAAAGATTACTCCAAAAAAAATATATTGCAAAAAGAACTTTTAAATATAAATTATGTAAATTAGTGTAACTAATAAAGAGTCAGAGAATCTTAGTGCACAGCAGTTTTGTTACAGTCAAGAGGAGGAAATGGCTGCCAAGAATAAAATAATGCATTTTCGAAAGAGAGAAAAGATAATGCTGAATGAAGATTGTTTTAGTAAATTGCTTACTGTTAAAGTTCTGATGGAAAGAAATCCTCGTAGACTTTAATTACAAGATTAAATAAACCATTAGAAGATTGATGAACTGTGTAATTATTGACAGTATGCAAAATAAGATATTTTCACACACTAAATATATTTGATCTAAATTCCCAAAAGTTAATGGGATAAATTATCTTATTTGAGTTATATTGCCAAATTAATATCTCAGCAAAGAGAAATAAACTTGATATATATTTTTTAAGTTTTGTGTGCACTTATTTATTTCTATTGACACAGCTGGGATTACTCTCCCTGTGAACACAGCGATTATGGAAGTAATTATATACCATTATAACATGTTAAATAAAACAGTAATGCAATGGAGTCTGTGCTGTACCTTAAGATTCATATCCCATTTATTTGAAACCTAGCGATATTTAAAGCAACCATATTCTAAAACTGATTTTTCATGTCAAAAATTACTGATTTTTTTCTCATTGTTGGCTAATAAAGTAACCTAAATTGATATTAAATTGTAAGTGATTAAAAAGTGAAGTCAAATTTCATTTTTATTTTTTTTCTTTAAAAAATCCAGTTTTTGCTTAAACGGTTGTATTAATAGGGAGGTCAAACAGTTTATATATCAAAGATTTTTTTTTTTTAATTTAATATTCTTGAATTTAATTAATGTGGATAATAATAAAATGTGATGTTTTGAAATTTTATAAAAAAATTAATCAGTAATGACTTGAAAGTCTTTATTGTATTTAAATATAATTTATTTTTACTAATTCAGTGTTTGTCATCATTTTCCAACATTTTAATTGTTTATTGTTATAGAACATCTAAATTAATATTTCTCTTTACTCTTATTAGGCAGTATCATTCAAAGATGCTCCTTACAACAATTTCTTCTTTTTTAATGGCTTGGAAGGCAATGGTCTAGTGGATTTCATTGGCGGATAATTTCAAGAAGACAAGATTGAAATGAATCTTTAACAAATTGTAAATTATAATTTTTTTACCTTTTTTTTGTTTTTATTTTACATTTAGATTTGTATTTTTTTTATTAAATATTTTTTTATTTATTTATAATGTTGTTTTTTTTAAGTATCAGTGTTGTGTTGCAATAATAATATACTTGTACTTGTGTAGATTACATATTTAGAGTTGATACATGTACATAAGTGCTTATCTCATAGCATTAATAGGATTCACAAATGGTGAATAATAGAATGAGTATCAGATATGAGAACTACAAGTAAGCAATACCTGACCAAGAATATATTTTTCTACCTTACAAGATGCAAGATGAAACTAAGAACTCCCACTCATTATTACTTTCTCAATGCTAAGGATTTTTGCAACAAAAACAAAAAGATTGGAATCAGAATTGTTGAACCTTATAAATATTAGATATTTCTCATCTTATAAATTATTTTTGTATTGATAAAATTATAAAACAAATAAATCCACATCTCTCTTAATCTTATAACAATGCTTATCTTATTTTATATTCTATTAATCTGACAGTTTCAATTGACCAGCAGTCTTCCTCAGAGTTAAAATGTATGCGTACATGAATTTACAAAAAGATAGTTTTTCTAATCAATATAAACATTACATTCCATTATAAATTAAATCTTTTTTATAACATATATATATATAACATTAGAAATCGGTCAACACTTAGACAATCCCAATATAGATAATAATCAACAATCTATATATATATATATTAAATACATACCCTCAAAGTCTACTATATTTGTCTCATAATAAAGTTAAAGGCAGTAAGTCCTTACCATTGTAATATTTTTTTACTTTTCTTATATTAAGTAATATTATCATGAATTATAAAAACATATCTAATTTAAAATACTTATAATCTTTTATCACGTACATTTCTTTTAATTTTTTTGTTTGAAATTATCTCAATTTTACAGTGTTAATATGAATAGGATTGAGATAATTTCAAACAAAAAAAATTGTAAAAATATGTAATTAACCTTATTCATTCAGTATATGGAATGTTTACTATAGTAAATAGAGGGATTTGAACTTAGCATTTTCAGTCTATATTCATCCTCCACTCCATCTCGAAGAGATTGATACACATAACTACACACATGAAAAAGATAAATGATTCCAATAAATGTATTTTGTGCAGAAGCAGCACTCATCAGTTGGGCCAAATTATAATCTCATGTATACAAGCAGTGCTCAGCTTATATTAAGATAGCAATTTCTTAAATTTTAATGGATAGGCTTTAGTCTTCTCACCCTTCCAACAGCTCAACCATCCATTTCATTGAAAAACCCAGTGATGGAATGCTCAAAGCCCTTGATGGATTTGATATTGTAGTTGTACCCATGTACATCTTATGTCAATCTAATCCCTTATATTATTGAACCATTACATATCTATATTAATAGAAGGATGTGCTAGATTTATACTATGATATAACCTATTTCCAAGGCAATGTGTAATTAATCTATTCATTTGGTATACTGAATGCTTACAATAGTAAATAGAGGTATTTATTGGAAGGATGTAAAGATTGAAGCCTGTCCATTAAAGTTTAAGAAATTATCATCTTGATATAATGAAACAGTTTCATCCATCTGCATGTTTCACATACTTTACCACCACACCTATCTATGCCAGGTTTAAACACTCTCAGAGTATTCATTTAAACAACCTTAAATTACTATATATGTGGAATCGCACGTATATGCGAACGGTAAGTCTGTAATTTAATAGTATATGTATATATTACAGATATGTATTCACTTTAAAGGATTTCTAGTTTAAGAAATATTTTAGTCTAAATTATTTAGTCGATTTTATGGTTATATTACTGAAATCGCATATGTATATAAATAATTTCTCAACTTGTATTCTACACATATATAGAAATAATATATTAATTATCAAAGCAACTTTTAGGTTTGACTTGTAAACAACTTTTAAATTAGGTCACACAATAGTCTTAAAATAGCATAAACTTGATTTTATAAATGCAATATTTTAATGACTATTCTCAGAATTTTATAGTGTTGTCACAATAAACTGCGGGAGGGGGGGGGAGTAGAAAAACAAAATCTAAATTAGTTGTCGTCATTAAATATGTTTTTCTAAAATAAAGTAATGGGTTTTTTAACTACAATCAAGCTTAAGAAAATAAACAGGTGTCCAGAGTTAAAATATAAATACTTAAAATTTTGTGGCCAGAAAAAAGGTATTTTTAATAAGTGAATTGTACACAGAACCCACATTCGTTTTATCTTCAAAATGGTGGGGTAGTTTGGCAATCATTTGCCTCTCTCTCCTTACCGGATATGGAAAGAACTTTGGTTCGATAAAACACAATGTCGTACACCAGCAAAGCAGCCCATGCTAGAAGATTCTCCATTAATATCTAATCATCGCCAAAAGTGTCAACTTATTATCGTCCCAAGTGCCCAGAATTGCAATGAAGACAACTGACCGGTAAATTTTCACTCAGAGCTCTGTTCATAAACTATGACTTTCAATTCTCTATTTTAAAGTTAGCTATTTACTAAACCTGCCTTACAAACACCTTTCTAAAATCTGCAAAGAAAGTTGTTGAATGTTAATGTTTAAATCTTGTCTGAATATATAACTTGTAATATTAAATTCTCTTTTAAAATGTAAAACTATGATAATCTATTTTAAACTAAATAAATAATTTTCTGTGGTCTTTTATGTCTATTTCTAATCTATTCAATTTATTCTATAATTTTATCATTTTAATATTATATGTATTTAATATGCCAAATAACTTGAAACCGTATTTATAAGTATAATTTTAGCTTATCGATCTGCGAAGATAATTTCCAAATCTTCACTATAATAAGTATTGAATAATTGAATTATTATTTTTCTCGCTTGCTGTTTCAAGATCATATTGTTATTATTTTACTGATTAATTTTGTGTATTAATATTCTAATAATCAGTCGTTCTCTAGTTAAAACTCTAGTTATATATGTAACTCGTACATCATAGGAACTAGCCATAGAGATATTCTCAAAGCATATTTTAATGTTTTATTCGTAATTATCCCACAAATATGTTTTGTCCTCCTTAGATTTATATATGTTGAGATGCAGGTGATAATCTTAAACTAGGTACTGATTAATTTAGTCCCTAAATAGTATATTTGAAATATTAAATTTGAGAACTGGGTTGTATAGATATACAGACGCTATCTATTTTTAAGGCACGCTAATATAATTTTACGTATTTGCATTATATATGTATAAACTGCAGATGTGTCCTTACTAAGTATGCAATGTATAATTATCTGATTGCTGCATGATTCTTGACGAGTTGCTGGCGGAGGTCACACATCCATTTAGTTCGGGTAAAGCACACTCTTTTAGAATTGGGGCACAAGGACCTAAATTATTCATAATTAATGTTTATCCGACTCCCTGAACTACTACTAATGTTCCTATTCATAGAAAGTTGAGCGGTTATAGGGCAACTGAGCCTTTGAAGCTGAAGCCCGTGAATAATGACCCATTCGCACCTTCTAGCTTTATTAATATTTTGATATGTGCCATAGAGTATATAGGTAAACCTATAATAAATCAGTTTTCTCTCCCTTTATATTAAACGCTTATCTAGCGTCAGTGTAAACCCTAATCTAGGTTAACACGCTAACCTGCGTATCTCTGAGCCTGATTATGTGCTCAACTTAACATGATATAGATAGACACCATAGGAGCGCTATTAAGTTAGTTGTATAACTTTGGCTATTAAGTTCCATATGATTTAGCAGACTACACAAGAGTTAGAAATTTGGCATATTAATATAGGCATAAACTTAAATACCACACTACACTTGAACACTTTATGATGAGATAACATGTAACATTAATCTCATTAGTTATGTGACGCCTGTGTGTGTAATCTTTCACATTCTCATTACATAATTCTGTATATTTTATTTTTACCATCTTTTATTTTATTTATTAAATTAATATCATTTAAAATATAATTTGTTTCCATATCTTTATTGTCCGTGAGTTCAATTTTATCCAACTCTAGATTTATTTGCACATACATCATTATATCTATATGTAGATCATTCTATTAGATTTCATAATCAATCAATGATATACACCTAGGTCTCATTTTATGCGGATTATTTTAATGCGATTTTGAAGTTATGTGATTCATATTTCTTTTTAATATCTTTAATATTTCACTATATTTATTAGATATCAAGAAATTTAAATTATTAATAACTTATTTTGACTTGAAATACTTTTTTTTCTTTCAAAAATATAACGTTATATTAGCATGAATATGGCCTGAAGCTTACGTATAAAAATATCGCAATAAATATTCAAAAAATTTAAACTTAAAACGTATTATGTTATATATAACAGAAATAAATAATCTTTTAGATTTTTAAAATAAAAAACGAAGATTTTATAAACTGAAAATAATCTTTCTAATGATAATGTATAATGTTTTTGTTTTCATTGAGATCTCATTTTTTTAATATAGAAACAGAAAACCATTAATACAGCATAAGATTGAAAGTGGCACTAGTTGTACATCACATCACGAATAAAAATAAAGTGGCTAACAGGTTTCTCTGGGCATGATTGCTAAGAGATTCTTGACTTCGTTTAAGGAGAAGCTATAATACATCACATCGAATCTGATTTCTTTCCAGTTTACAAACGAACACTAGTGGTAATGATTAAAATATGTATGAAAAATGTAAAATTAAATACTGTATTTAATAAAAAAAGTTTGTCTTGTATTAATTTTTTCCAAATATTTGAAATTTTTTATTAGTCATATTTTATTTGCTTATTTTTTTAATGCGAATTTTAAAGTAATTTTTCTTTGTTGCTTTGCTTTTATGCCAATTCTAAAAATTACAACCCCTATCCCTCATTTTTCAAGGTAAATTAAGTCTATTTTTGTGTGATTTTTTTTTTAATGCGGGTTTTCTGTGGAACCTATCTTCCGCATAAAACGAGACCCAGGTATATTGTTTCACTTATATCTGACCAAGTCAGTGTTAAGTTAGTTAATTTATGAGTCTCTTATTCCACCCTGGGTGACTGCCGGACAGTGGTTAAATTGAATGTCAGTGTAACTTGAGAAATGTCATCTACAGGGTATTAGATCATTGAGCAGAGGTGAAAGGATTGAATGTTGGCCGGATTCTGGTTCCCAGCATCCAGATTCAATCAGCTTTAGGGTATTTTACCTGTGTTCTAGATTTTGTTACATGCAGGGACAATTCTTACCATTACAATAAGCGACACTGATTGTACATGTGTGTGGGAGATTATTTATCTTTTTCACATGTGTATTGATTGTTTGAGATGGAGTGGAAGATAAATGGAGACTGAAAATCCTAAATTCAAATCCCTCTATTTAAATGTAAGATATTTTAAAATAAAAAGTGGGAGGGAATACACAATATAAAACAAACTATTTAAAATTCAAATTTTGGCAGTTAAGAAAAATGGATGGAATAAAGACAAGAATTCATAAAGTATTTATAAACAATAAAAATAAAAAAATTATACTAATAATTTATTAGTTAATAAAAGTTTAATAATAATTATTAAAGCTAAATTTAAAGGTTATATAACAAAATTTTATACTATATTATTTAGATTAATAATACAATTTAATAAGTACATTTAAAATAAACAAATTTTAAAAAAATGTTAATTCATGATAAAAGATGCTAAGTATTTTAAATTGGTTATACTGTATTTTTATAATTTATGATAATATTAATAGAAGAAAAAATATTAAAATGTTATGGATTTACTACCTTTAATTGTATTACGACACAAATGTTGTACAGACTTTGAGGGTATATATTTAATAGAATATAAAAAGAATTTAATTTATGGGATATTTATTTAGTATTGTTCATATGAATTCAAAAAACTATCTTCTTGCATAATCATATTCATATATATATATATAAATATTAGCTCTGAAGAAGACTGATGGTCAGTCAAAACTATCAGATTGATAGAATATAAAATAAAATAAACATTGTTATAGTGTTAAAAGAAAAGCAGATTTATTTATTTTATAATTTTATCAATGCAAAAAGAAGATAGAAAGTGAGAAGACTATAATATTTCATAAAGCTCAACAATTCTGACTCCAATCTTTTTGTTTTTGTTGCAAAAATTCTTGACATTGAAAAATGAGAAGTTAAGTTCTTAGTTCCATATGGGATCATTTTAGAACTGGATTTGGACAAGAGCATTTAGTAAATCACTGTACTTATTCTGGAATTTCCCTGCCTATCACAAATATGTAAAAACTTATAAAATTTGAAAATTATTTGCTTTGCAAAATTTGGCCAGGTTACCTAGCATATTTCTCTTTTAAAGTACTATAGTTGTAATGGCAGTTATGGACTATAGGATAAAACAAAAAACAATGATGATAATGTAAATGTGTTTAAATTGTTTTAAAAGTATAGATATACAAAATGCATACTCTTTGCTTGATATGAACTCATCAAGAGAAAGAAGCTTGCATGGTGTTAAATCTGATTCGGGTTTTTTCACAATTTTGGAATTCTTAATTGTATCATTGAAAAGTTAAAAATATTAAAATTTGATTGGTGTTATGTTATCTGAATCTAGTATCTTTCACCCAAAATGACCATTGATCATTAAATAGTAATGCCATTACTCCATAATATTATTACAACTCTGATCAAAGATGTAAAAATTCATCAATCTTTTGTGGTTTATGCAGCCTAATTTTTCAAGACTGCTAACCATTGTTATTATTAATATTCCACATATTTTTAAGAAGTTATATAAAGTGTACTAATCATTGCTTTTATCATATGTATACATCAGATAAAATAAGAAAATTTGCCGGGGTGATATGAAGAAAGGCTGAAGATTGGAGAAGATGGATTGAATTTGGAGAGACCTTCATGTCTGCAATGGAGCAATAATGGTTGAAAATAATGATGATAATACATCAGAAGGTTTAAAACATTGTGTTTATACATGTTATCAGGTATGTACTAAGAAATTAAAGTCATTGTTAAAAATGAGAAACTAACTTCATTGTAACAGTTTTGTCTTTTTGCGCTTAAAAACTAGTCGAGACTAATTGTCCATTCACTTATAGATATTTATAATAGATCTTTTTAATCAAAATAAAAGATTTTAAATTATATAGCTAAATTCCTTTACTTATTATTATATATCAAGTCAACATCAATTTTTTGCAATCATATAAGTAGCATTTACTCAGAATGATATAACTTTAAAATAATAATTGTTATTGATAATTAATAATAGTAATAATTTAATGGTTGGTGCTCAGCAATTCATAAATTCTACCATTGGAAATGGCAGAACTGGGTCTTGATTCATGGATCTTGAGCTCCAGAGTCTACCACTTTATTAAATCAGAGCGCTATGTATTTGTGCTACAACGTTGGGAATTAATTGTATTCTAACATGATTGGTGATTCTGTAATATTTTACGGCTATAACTTTTTCCAGAAACACTTGAATCTATTTTTACATAGAAAATATTTATATTTGTGTATGTTTGTGCATATATTGCCAAAATTATTCATTAAAATTGTATAAGGTGTAAAATGAGTGTACAAATAAATAATATATTTACACATATTTTCTATATATTTTATTTTTATATAAAAATACAAAAAATTAATTAATTCAAATTAAAATTTTTAATCTTTTACAACTATTTTAGAATGCTCATCCAAATACATATACATTTAAAATTATATCTTGTTCACAAACTGATAATTTGAGCAAATAGCGTAACCTTTGTAACTTGACCAGGAACAAAGTTTTAAACATTTTCTTTTATTCAGTAGGAAACAACTGAAATACAATTTTTTTAATAATTTACCAGAAAAACAAAGACAAAATACTTTACATACAAAGATATTGAATTGTACAGTGTTAGGATATAACAATTGGAGCAATAAACTTCCAACTCTTGTTATATTAATGCAATGCTCTCAAATGACAAAGTAACCCTTGTAACTGATGAAAATGACATAAATTGTTTTGATTATAGAGCATATTGCAATTATATAGCTAGCAGTTGGAAGTTTATCATTTCCAATAATTATTTATGATGTTGCCATTATATACAAGTACCACAGAATTCATTTTCTAAGATCCTTCAAAAATTTTATTAATCCTTTTTCATATGATAATCTATCAAACCTTCCGCCTCCAATATTCTCTTTATGTATTCCTCACATTTCTTCTATAATAATATCTCGCCCAATTTTTCTTTTTAATTTCTTCAATATTTTTCAGTCACAATTTATAACCTTATCTATCAAATTTGCATTTTTATTTCCTCCACACTCACATTCCAGATTGTGTAAAATACTACATTTCAGATAAACAATTGATGTTTTTTTATTTTAATTTAATGATTCAAAATCATTTCAATCTCTTATTAAAAATTAATTTAACCCAGTGTATATTTCTTTTTTTTTTTATCATCAACTAATTAATTTAAATATTTAAAATCACTAATATGGATCTGTTTTTAATTAACGTATTCTTTATTCTTACAGCATAGTTCATTTATTACAAATTTCACCCATCATTATTTTAAGTTCAATCTTATATCTTCCAGAGGAAATTTAATACCCCATCTATGGATAATTCCTAATCTTCCATTATCCATATGAAATTGCTACAGGTGTAGCACATTCTGTGATAAAAGTGAACCACTTGGCAATATCATTATTTTGTCTAAATATTTTTCCAACAACAATTCTATTATTTGCTTAGTAATACTGATTTTAACTATTTTTTCATAATCAGTCTTGGCACATAACCATATGCATATATATATAATGCACTTTGTCTTGTGTGGTTGTAAAAAAAAATTGCATTTAATTAAAATAATTTTGAAAGTTTTTAATATACAGTTTCATTCATAAAAATGAAATTTTTGTTTTTGGATGAACACAATATGGCAGTTTTTTTTTTTTTCTTGGCATGAAGTATTTGACAGTAACATTCTTAATAATGACAACATTATTCATTTTATGTAAAATTTACGAACATCAATAAAAATACTATCTGAATTATAAATAAAATTGATGCAACAAACTTTTAACTCCCCCATCCTTTTTCTTAACTTAAACAGATTATAGATTTATTTAATTCTATTTGCAGTCATGAAATGAGCCAAAATTTGAATAATTTTAAAAAACAACCAATATTCATTATTATAATTTTGTATTTGCGTAAACATATTTGTTGCATCAACAAATTGACTTTTTTTTTTTTACAAAACTTATATGAGTGGGTGTGTACTGATTTCAAATTTAGAGGCCATGAGAGTTCTACATTTTAGGCATGTTGAGTTATTTAATTGGAAAATGCAAATCTTCCTATCTCAAGAATATATTCATCACTACTATTTGAAAATATCAGATAAGTATAAAAAATAAATTCTATAGATTTAAAAGTCATTGCTTTTTAAGACCAAAACATCCACCTAAATTTATCTAATATTTTGTCAGAATTGTGCATATTGATTCTTTCAACTTAATAATAAAAAACATTCATTAGAACATGCTTTGTATAACTGTTTGGAATAAAGAGAAAATATATACTAAGATATGTAAAAATCTCAGTATTAATTAAATGACCACATTTTTATGTACATCTATTCATATGTGCACATATGTAGACAGTCTCATGGTGTGGTGATTAGAGAATCCTGTCAAATCTGTGGTTTGAATTTGAGCCAAGTGGAATTTGAAAATTGTTTTTGGTTACAAGCAATTTTACTATTATATTTTTTGTTCAGGCAGCCAAGTATTTAGTTATCCAATTATTAATCAGTAAATGGGTATCTATCTATTTTAGCCAGCTGATCAATGAATAAAAACTTAAATCTTACTTTTCAGCAATTAACTAGCATTTTGAGTATAGAGAAATATCAGAGAACTTTAAATGGGCATTTGCATTATTTATATATATAAACATGCTTTGATGCAAAAAATATTAAGATTGATTGGAATAGTCATAACAGACTTCTTTCAACAACAAAATATTGTTCAATTAACTATTATATCTGTGTGAAGTTAGCAAAAACTGTTAGTCTGCTGTTGCATTCCTCAGTTGGATTCTCATTCTTAATCAATTCTAGCAGTGAAAATTGAGACATTATTCTTTCCAGAGTTACTCATTTCCATATGTGTCTAAGACAATAAAAACAAAAGTGGAATATGACGATTTTGTTTGTTATTCAAGTAATTTTAATTTAAAATAATAATGAAAAAATTGCTGGTTTGAATATTCAATTTTAATCATGCAAAAAAACTAAAAGTTTTTATTAATATAAAATATAAGTATTTGTGATAGTTATTGCATAAAGACTGCAATTTTCTTTTTCTGTTATTTTTAGACTTTGATTATAATGAAACTATTAACTTCAAAACAAAATACAGGAAATATTCAGCAAGCTTCCTTTATTAAATTTTCATGATTGGATTAAAAATCTCAAACGTTTTTATATAAGTTGATAAAAGGTAAGATTTAATTATAACAAAGTTAGTTTTTACAAATGTATAAACTATAGGCACATAAAATTTTCTGCTTTAAGGCAAATGTAGAAAGTTAAATTCTTTTTGCTATAGATTATATCTATAATTAAATGCTTATACTTGATATCCATGTGACAGCTACCACGATAACAATCTGATATCAATAATAGTTACTGACATTATTTCATCTTGATCTGATTTATTATGTTGTCTGTTTAGACCAATACAGTACTTAATTCTAGCCTTTAATAGTAAACTGTAAAATAATGATTCCAATATGGAGAAGAATACATGATGTCAGCTTATACATTGTATAGATTTATTCAGAAATAACTGGGAATGTTAAAATAAAAAATGTTCTATTAACATTTTGAATTTAAAGCATAATTATTATAATAGCAATAGTAAAAAAACAATTACTTAATATCAATATTTTTATTGTGTGGGTTTTAGTAAGAATTTTAAACTAAGAGATTTCTCATATCAAATCATGATTTATGTTTAAAAGATATAAAATATATTGTACAATAATAATAGATTGCATCTTAGTTATATGCCATTTGATTTTTTTGTAAATAGCATTTGACAAATTTTTTAAGTGAGAAAATGAAATATAAATTATTACTTAAAAATTCATTTATATGTTGATATTAATAATAATTTATTGTTTAAAAAAGTGATAAAAACCTTTTTCTGTATTTAAATTTCATATATATATATATACATAAGTTGGCTCATGATATACCTTGGTTTGATTAGGATTATCTTAGTTTAAAGACATGTTCAGAATATTATTTCACTTTTTGGAAAATTGATAGATAAAACACACTTTGTGCCTATTAAGCACTTCTGTTCCTATTGAAAGTTTAATATTCTGTAAAATAAATATTGAACGGAGTTGTTCTAAGAAGAATAAGCCTTTTCTCAAAAAAAGTTCAGGCAATAAAAATTCTTATTATTGTTTTAAATTTCAAATTTAATATTGTTTTTTTTTTCTATTCAATATATATTCTTTCCTTCATTTTGTAAAAATTTGAAGAAAAAAAATTATAATCTAAATGTATCAGGTTCTCCCCCCCCCCCCTTTATTAAATAAAACTAATAGATGGAAGTCAAATTACTTTATTTGTTTTTTTTTTTTTTATTATTTAATAGACATACAACCTATTTGAATAGATAATATGTTATCAAGTCAGTCACGTCTGTTTTCTATATTGATTTACATTATAGTAGAAAATTTTGGAAATTCGTTGCATGTATGTTTGTATATGCATGTGTGATAAAGAATTTTTTTCCATTTAGTCCCAAAATAAAGTTCTCATAGAAAAAGATATTTTAATATGTTAAAACTATAAAGATTTTATCAACTAAATGTAGATAAAATAATCCTTTAATACCACTGCAGAATGCAAAATCACTTCAACAGCTTTATAAAACGGAAAGGAGAAAACATTATTCCATAAGCTTGCAAAATTCCAGATGATAAGGCTTTTAACAGGTTTCTATTCTTGTTTATCTTATGTTGAAAGTAATTAGATACCCATGTACTGATCAATTTTGATAGCTATCTAGAAAAAAAACAAATACAAGTCTGTTTGGAATCTTGGTTAGCTCAGATTCAAACCTCTGGTTATAAACAGCAGAAAGATGAACCACAAGATCCTTCTAATATATATAATGTTAAAATGTAATAAAAAATCATTCAAGTTTAAATTTCATTTATTCTTTATGCAATTTCTTTTGGTCTCACTTTAAAAGTAGGTGATAATATTGCATTTGGTCTTATAACTTTTTTTTACATAAAATTTAAAAATATCACTCTACTGTTCTGTAATAATTTCAATATAAATATATATATGTAAATTTAATTCGGTAATAGTATGTATACTGAACCCCATCGCTTGATGGCGTTGTTTTTCACACAACGTACATCAATATAATGCCATCAAATAGTAGGGTTCAGTATATATACTATTACCTTCACATAGGATTATAGTTCAAAGTGATTTGCAGAGTTTTTAAATAAGTTAACAAAAGCAGTACTAATTCTGCAAAAATAAATGTAAAACAAATGGCAGTTTGTTGTTTTTTTCTCTTAGATTGAGCTGCAATGTTTAGAAATATATATAATAAAACAAGATCAGCTGTATATTCCAATGCTATCTATAGTAAGGTTGAGTAATCAGTAATTATTATAGATGGCACAAAAATAGTCTGATCTTGTTTTATCATATACTGCATTATGTGAAATAAAGAATTTAGAAATTTGTTTTATCAATAATATGTGTATATACAAATGGAAGTCAGTAAATTGGTTACAAATGATAATAAATCTATATATATATATATATTTCAGTAACATTGAAACAAGTTTTTCATATTCTTAAGCAACCTGTTCACCTTTTTCATCTTCATCATCATTCTTGATTGTCAATAATAAATTCTTTTTATAAATAGGAATTTTTTTTTTTTTTTTTTAATAATCATTGCAGAATAATTTTGCTCACTAAAAGTTGTATAACATTATTATGCTGCTTTTCAATAGAACATTTGAATACAATTGTTATTTTTATTTATTGAAACCAACAACCAAATGTAAACTTGTATGTATTAGCAAGACTTGATTATGGTAAGTAGTTTGCCAACTGCTCATACATATAAAAAACATTATTCTTACCATTGTTTTACTTTCATTTATAACCTACTTATTGATTTTCCTTGAATATAGTACACTTAATAAATGATTCAGAATGTCCAAATAAATATCATACTAAATAATTTTAATATTAATAAATAAAAATCAGTAATTTGAATCAAAAAACAACTTTATTTTTTTAGACATATAACTGATTACATTTTCATCAGTAATAATAATATTAATACTAATATTAAGAATGTGAATCTCATTAATTCTCTTTTTGAGATAGGAAGATATTTGTAAAAAAATAAAGAGATTCTTTTTTGTTTTTGTATAAAAAAAAATAAAGAACTTTGTTCTTTTTGAACAAATTATTTGTAAAAATGTTTTTTCAAAAAAAAATACACACATATATAATTTTTTTAACAATTCTTGTTTAAAATGAACATATTTATAAAATGAATAATTTGATAATCCAACATAATAATGAAATTATATGCATAAATAATAAATAAAACACTTTTCACCAACATCTAAAAGGAATTTTTATAGTAAACACATAGATAATTTAATTCAAAATGCAAATTTATCAAACTAACTTCAATTTGATAAAACTAGTTAACATCTTGTTCGTTTTTATCTTTCCGTCTGAACCACAATTAATTTTTAGTTTCTTTCAGAAGTTCATTAACTTCATTTTATTTTCTTGAGCAAAATAATATACTGGCAATATCTTTAAAAACAGTTTATCACATCTTAGTGAGTAAGGATTATGCTGTACATCTTATGTTCATAAACCAATTATAATCCTCAATGCTTGAATAGTTTTTATGATCTACTAATATCTAAAGTCAAGCGAATCTCATATCGTGGGAGTGGAATTTCTTCTCTTCTCTGTAATAAAAGAATAATATATATACATATATTAAACAAAGATTTTAATAATTTAAAGATAGATAGAAACCGGTTTTGGTGAATACTACAATTAAGTTCTTGAGAATTTTTTATAATCTGTACAAAGTGGACCAGGCTGTTGAAAGTCTTTAAAAATATTTTTAATTTTTTTTTTTACAGAAGTAGTTAACTAATGTTTTAAAGATATCTCATTCATTTCTCTTGAACAACGTGTCTTACAACAACCTGATCTGTTTTGAAAAGACTATGAATTTTTTTTCCTCTTAAGAACTGAAGAGTTGTACTTCCCAAAACTTGATTTTAATTTTTTTTAAAATAAATATTATTAAATTAAAATTCAAACGGTGTTTCTTTTGTTTTTTTGTATTTTACAAAAAAAGTCAATTTTATGTTAGCATGAATTTTGAAAAATAAGATAAAAGTAACTCTGCAAAACTAAAATATTTTTGATTAGTCAATCAAAAAAAAAGAGGTGAATTATATAAAACAAGAAATGAGGAGGAAAACAGACAATGGTATGAAATTATTGGAAATATGTCCAGTTCATTGTTTTCAGTTATCAGAAGTCAATTCAAAATCGAAGATCCTTTTAATAGTTCACAAAGAATCTGGCACAAGCCTTTATCATCTAGAATGATCCATTAAATTCTTTATTTCATCCTCCATCTTGAAAATAAATCTCTTACCAAGAATTATTGTAATCCACTGATTCTTTTTATATATATATATATGTTCAACCCATTTCCAATTAATTTTTTAATTTTTATAATTATGTCCATAATAGCATTCTGAATTCAAATATGTTTTTGTTTTTTTTATATACAGTACAATTCTTTCCATTCCCCTATGTGTTACTTTTGTTTCATTTTAAAAATAAGATATCATGTTTCATAATTATCAGCTTTCTTTTTTTTTTAAGTTTATGAGCATACTTTTTAAATATAACAGGTCTATGAAATGCACTCATAAACAAAAGTATCCACCTTTTAATTTTTTACATTAATTACAAAGTCCTCAGCAATATAAATTTGTTAAACATATATTGTGTGTAAACAGCTCTATATGAATTATTACAGTGTTAATGTGATAGCTATAGGAACTAAATGTTCCTGAATCAAGTTTCAATTGAGTAAAAATCAGAAAATAAAAAAGAAAAGATTGGATTTCGAATTGCTAGTGTTTAGTTAAATGATGAAAATATGGTTGCTAAACACATAATCCCACTGGGCAATTTATACAGAGATAATTAATGGCACAAGGGACTAATAATAACTATGCTGTGTACAATTTAAGGGATGGAAGATAGTAAGAAAAATATACAAACATAAATAGTAAAAGATAAAACAACCTTTTCAATAGTGTAATGGTAAAAGCTTTTCCAATAACCCCTCAGTGACAGAAAAAAACAATATATTGTCTCATTAGCCATAGAGAAGTAAATCTTTTTTTAAAAAATCCAAGTTTTACTCAGTCTGGATTTCAAATTGTGAGAATGGAAGGTAAATGCATTATAATTATTAACTGAAAAAATAACTTTAGATTCCTCTTTGAAGCCTTAAAGGAAATGGACAAGGTAAACTTCTAATGGCCACTCTATACATTCTTGTTGTGTCTATTATTAGTATGTGATTATTTACATTGATGAGCTGATGCTGGACCTGTGTTTAAAACTAAGAAACATCATGCTTTCTAATTGAGACATTTCCTAAGTTTTCTTGAAAGTAATACGAATGAGTGCACATAAGTATTGATTCTCTTTTATGTTTATAATCATGAGAGACAAAATAAGTAATTATGCTCATTCCCTGGAGGCTATAAAGTTGACAATTAAAGTATTGGTGATCAAAGACAGAAAATATTAAAAATCCCCTGGTATAGAACTTAGGATGCCATTCATGCATGAATTGAAATAAGAATTTTTTAATAATAAGGAAGACATAACAGGATTTGTGAATTTAGAAGAAAAAATGTGGAGACGATTTAAAAAGTAGAAATGTACTTCACTATAAAGGCACAAATATTAAAAATATAAATGGAGTAGCATTCATTAAAAATAAATATGGAAAAAGAAATGTGAAAATCAATAGTATACTAGATAAAATGACAAGATTAGTCATTCAATTTAATGGAAAATACA
The DNA here is from genome assembly GCA_028023455.1 of Epiperipatus broadwayi. NCBI lineage: Eukaryota > Metazoa > Onychophora > Udeonychophora > Euonychophora > Peripatidae > Epiperipatus > Epiperipatus broadwayi. The sequence continues at coordinate 364,480 of JAQFVV010012717.1, forward strand.
AATGTAGATAATTCAGATTTATCTAACAAGTGTTCATTATCATGAAGATAAGGATTTTTCTATATATAAGGCTTTTGATCATACCAAATATTTTTATATTGTCATGGGAAATTTTAATGTTAGAATTGGAAAACAGTTGTGTGTACATTTGTTTATTTTTAAAGAAAATAAACTTATGGGAACAAGTAAAAACTATATAATATAAATTCCTTTTCTGAAAAAAATTCAAAGTGGAAATGAATATAGAAACATCTAAATGAAGGCACGGCATAGTTAGATTATATTTTCCTAAATAAAAAATGTGATTTCAAAATTGTAAAATATACTTAATAAATTCAACACAGAAAGTGATCACTAATCAATAATTTATAATGTTTATACGTTAATGCAACACTAGAAATACAAAAACAGAATTAACAGTTGACATCACTAATCTTCAGAAATAAGCCAATGAATTTAAACCAAGTCTTAATCAGTCATTTGCTAATTGTAATTAAGTTATATCTTCTTGTGATGCATTGAAAATAAAAATATGTACTTGAAAATTAATGTCTTAATTCTATTAAGTCCATGAATGGCACTTTTATGTAATTAATGATGATCTAGGGACTATTTTGATCATTTTCTGAATAGTAATACAGAAATTAAGATGGTGGCTTTAAATATTACATTCATTTCATCTACATCTTTAGCTTTAGAGAAGAATATTCATCCAATTTACAACTTTTTGTAATTTTAAAATAGAAAAGACTACTCATCCTGATAAGATATCTGGAAAAGTTTTAAAATACAATATGTTGATTCAAAAATATTTGAATTTTTAAGGAATATATGAATTCGTGAAGTGTCACTTGATTTTAAGAATGTTTCTATTATTCCAACTTTAAAAAATAACAGGGAAAGACAATATTGTAATAATTATCATGGAATGTCATTGCCATTCATTATAACAATAATAATTTCAAAGATTTTGTTAAATAGATAATTTTCAATCATAGATGAGTGATTACTAGGTTCAATTTGTAATATGGATATAGTTTTTGTAGGAAGGTGAAATCTCGAGAATATTAAAGTTGCAATTTATATTTGTTTTTATTGGTTTGTTCAAGCTGTTTTAGTCTATTAATAATTCAGTTTTCTGGCAATATTTTAAATTAGCTGCTGTTTATCAGTTTTTATTATATGGCTTCCACATAATGGAATGAGTTAGTAGAAAATCTAAAGCATTTGAAACTAGAACTAGTGTTAAAGATGTACATTTACACCATTGTTTTTTGTTTTTTTTTTGTTATGGACAGTAAAATGAAGAATCCAATCGTTTATTGGTCAGAAATTCAAAAGAAGTTTGAATACTGGAAATTACTGCCTGAGCCTTGATCCATGGATTTTGAGCTTTAAAATACACCAGTCTATGTTTGCTTTAAATCAGACAGGGGAATTCATTTATAGGCAGCTGCATGAAATAGAAATTATGATATGATATAGGTTTGATAATGAAGTTTTTAATTTGAAACAAAACCAGAATTTCATGTTCAGGCTTCTAGATTTAGTATGCTAATGATTGTGCTATTTTTGTCCTTTCAAAAATGATCTACAGAATATACTTAATTGTTTTAATATGACCTATAAAGATTTTATTCAGAAAAAAAAAAACCTTCCAGTTCTTTAGCAGATGGTAATGGAAGAAAAATGTTCAGAACTGTTTTACTTAGATAGTTATCAATATAAGAATATGAATTAATTAAAATATTTTGGTAGCATTTTTAGCAGAAAGAAAGGTTGACATGCAACCCAGAATTCAGAGTACTGCTTTTAACAAATTAAAAGGAGTATTTGTATCAAAACAACATAACTGCTGCAATTAAAGTAATTACAAATGTTGCTTTCACAGTTTATTGTATGAAAGTAAGATTGAATCTCCTAGTGCTTTCGTTTAAGGATTCCCTGTAATATTTTAAAAATATGATGATTATATATGATCAATTAATAAATTTTGTAATTTGCTGGGTATAATGCTATAGAATTAATATTATAAAAACATATCTTTATTGGATGAGTATATTAAATTATTAATCGCTAGCATACTTCCTAAAAACATGTTTTATAGTGAAATTCAGCATGTGGGTTTTTTTTTGGGGGGGGTGAAGGCAGACTTTATTATAAAGATTATCTCAAAAATATTTTAAAGAAGTGTATTATTGATTGTTTTCATTAGAAAGATATGAATTAGACATGATTTTGAAGTCTTATAAAAAATAAGGTTTTAGCAGAAGTTAAGAGTCATCATTGTAAAATGTCCAATTGACAAACTAAAGAATGATCATGTGATATATATATATATGGATGTATTTGTGTTTCATGGATTGGTTTGCATTAGTCATTGCAAACCTCATCTTTAATCTCTAATTTTTTTTCTATTTCTTATATATAGAGTTGAAATAGCCATATTTATTTACAACTGAATGCTAATAATGATCAGTTTTAGAAATTATATCGCTTTGGAATCTATGTTACATCTCAACATTCAAATAATCTCATTTCCAGATATATATACAGTACAATATGTATATATATATATATATATATGCTTTAAAATGCAATGTCAAAATTGGAAAGGAATAAAAATCCTTATGCTGCTCTTCCACAAAATAATAATCAAAAAATAGTAATTCTTTACAACAGCTATATAATCAAATAATAATTTTATACATAAAAAGCTTTTTTCAGTCCCTGCTTTGGTGCCCTTTTCAAATATTACAATTGAAAAATTGTATGTTTTATTATAAAGTTGTCTATCTAAAGGTAGGTAAAATAATTAAACAACTGAATTCTATGACCAAGCAAGAATACTGATCATCATTGATTACCATCCTCTGAACATTTTATTCTAGCATCTCAATTTTAAATCTCTATTATAAAATTTAATAAATCTTTTATCGTTTTTATTTTTAAAAATTCTATCACCTTTGTGAAATTCTGCCATCGTAGCACAATAATTTCCACGTATATATGCGTGTGTGCTTGTGTCTGTGAATTGAAGGTACAAATATTGATCTGAGTTATAGATAAATAAATATGGTTTTAGTTTGAATGTACATTCATAAGATGGAAAGATATTAGATACTACAAGGAAACAATTTAAATAAATCATTTAGAAATAATTGTTCTTACCTTTGACACATATTTCATATGAATATCATCTGCAGCTTCTTTCAATAATTTTCCAAAGTTTTTACACATTTTGCTCATTTCTGATGGGATATCTGGAATACTGTTGGCACGAACTAATCGTTTGTTTAATGTGCTTTCAAAATTTTGAAGTTCAGCAACCGATGGCTCTGACCGTCTTCTTAAATTAGATTCTAAAAAAAATTTTTAATGAAATTACTTTTAATATATAAATGGGTTGCACTTCATGTTAAAATAATTTTTGTTATTACAATGTGTGTGCATCTATAAGATGGCTGGTGTGAAACCATAATGTGTTAGAATGTCATGCTTATAATGATTTTGAATTCAAATCCAGAACAGAACTCAAAAGATTTCTTTTCAAGTAACTAATGAATTATATGGCTGGTCCTATAACCAAATTACCTGGATATCTAATGCTAAATAGTAAGAAATTGTCTAGCTAATTAATATCACCTGAAATATGAAGGCAAACTACTGCTGAAATTTATGAGGCACAAACACCATTATGCTAAAATACAAGAAAAAATATATCTGATATAAGATGTAATCTTGGTTAATCTTTCAATCTGGTCTGAAAATGCTGCTGCCAGCAATCGTGTTTATAAAATAAAGTCATTTTTAGTCCTAATAAAATTATTATATTTGCTATTAGATTTCAATGGAAAAAAAATGCAAGAATTTAATTAGAGCAAGAATAATTCATAATATTAGCCTAAAAAGTACAACCAAAATAGTCAGCCTAGTTTCAATATCCATATAAATATACAAACTTGGATTCAAAGTTAAATGTTTTATGTCTTGGGTTAATAGTTTGAGTAATAAAAAAGAAGTAAAGGTGGAAATTAAATGTGTAATTGTAAATTCTCCTCAATGAAGCTAAGCAGCAGTCAAAAACTCATCTGGGGTTGTGGGTATATAATGTCTATTATTCATTTTTTATTTAAGCTTACAATAGATGGATTTGAACTTAATGATAATTATTATTATTTGATCATTATGTAAATATTTGAAATCAGAATTTAAATATTGAGATTTAATACTTAGTCTTACCTGACATTTGAATAAAAAATAAAATAAAAAAAGATAAGTATGATAAAAGAATTACAATAATAAAAAGTTATGGGACAAATCTGAAAAATTTTCAGGGAATGATAAAAAAATTCATTTAATAATTATTCTCAATTTTAAATAAATTTTAATTTATTCAACTCAAAATGAATAATTTGACAAGTAATCTTGATATATATATATAACTAAAATAATTCAAAAATTATTGTAATCTCATAGACATTTTAATTTTCATTCAAACAAATTTAGAAATGCTCTGAATGAAAACTGTGGTTCAGTTGAAATTGTTAATGAAATAAAAAGAAAGATTGTAAAAAGCATTGTACTCAAGGGCATAGGAGTGGATTTTGAGTTTAAGTTCAATAAGGAATGAATAAAAGTAGAAGGGAATTCATTCATTTATTCAAAATATTTATTAAATTTTGAAACTATTTTAAATGAATATTCTATGATTGTCATAACTAGATTTCTATGAGATAATCTTAATTCAAGAACTTCAAAGGGTTTATGAAGTCTATGGCAGAGGTTTCATTTATTATATATTTAAAAGTTTTTAAAAATCTATTATTCATGTAATTAATACTGGTTTGCTAGAAATTTTGCTTTTGATTGAATAGGTATTTTGTTTATAGAAACTAGCAATAATTGTATCCTCTTTTGATTAGTTTAAAATCCATGAGTTTCAAGAATTTATTATGAGGACATAATAACATTAAACAAAATAACTTATTATTTTTAAAAGAATTATATATATATATAATGTATTTGCATTAATAGCTTCATTTTTAGTGATCGTGATTTCAAAATCAATATTTATTTTAAGTTTTCATAAGTTACTTATATCAATTAAGCAAGCATTATATCTAATATAATAATGACAATTTTAAATACCTCCTTGTAGGGCAAATTTTCCAGATTTCAACAAAGAGGAAAAAGCGATAGTCATTTAGACTAATTATTTGATAGCTCTATAAAGGTTTTTAAATATTCCTTTTCTTTTTTTTAATCTAGCTATCTAAAATATCTAATTATTTATTTTCAGGCTAATAATTTATATTGAGTAACTGAGTTAACTATGGATTAATTACCTGGAAAAAAAAATAATTTTATCCAAATTCAAATCCCAAACTATGACAATCTCCACTAATTTAATCACTCTTCAGATGGAAATTATAGTCTCAAAACTTTTTTTTTTAATAAATCATATTAATATTCTAATTACTATATTTACCTACTTTATATTAATGATTTATAAAATCAATAATATTTTCCCTTGGGTATTTTGGTTTCTATATGTAAATCTTTGCAGAAATCTTTATTAAAATATGGAATAACAGTTTATAATCATCCAATTATTTTTAATATTAAATGAGTAACATTACTGCAAAAACGAAATAATTTAATAATAGAAAATTATATATAAAAAAAATAAAAAATTATTTGTCAAAATAATAATTTATTTTTAATAAATTTTTTGAATATATAATTATAGAACAAAAAATTGTGATAATACTTTCAAAACCTTTTGTAAAATAATTTGAAATATGTCTTAGATAAACAGATACATAATCACAAAATCTTATAATAAATATAAAATGCGCTAAAACGCACGAACACACAAAGCTGAAGACAAAGAAATATTAATACAGATTGATACAAACTAATTAGAAATCACTGTGTTACTAAATTAAACAATTTAACTATTGAATTAAAAAACTTGGAATATTGTAGAGTAATAAAAAATCAAATTAAAAAATATATTTTAAAAAGAATGAACATTAATCTGTAATATACTAATAATACATGTGGGTATATAATTTGATGTAAATTATACTTTTAGTCTTCATATTTTAAAATGGAGATTATTTAAATCATCTAGATTTTCCAGATGATGTGGTTGTTTTTGAAAATAATGCTTCACGAAATGTTGCAAAAGTCATCAGATAAAAGTAAAAACATAGGATTACATATAAATGCTTAAGAAAAGTCTAATATAATATTATTGGATTTTCTCGGAAAAAAATAAAAGTTGATAATCATGAATTAGAAATTAACAATTACAAATATCTTGGTCAGATTATCAATACATATGGAAACATAATGGATGAAATAGAATTAAACATGGCTGGAATGTTTTTGATAGAAATAATTTAATATTAATAGGAGATATGCCTATGTGTTTGAAAAAGATTTTAGTTGACATGTTTTATCAATTTTTACTTATGCATCTGAGATTTTGACTTAAATAGAAGATCAGTATAGACTTCAGATCACTCAATGAATTTATGGGAAAATGTATATTAGAAGAAACAAGAATAGATTGAAAATAAAAAATATGAGTGATAAAGCAAATGGGTATCACTAAGACTGAAATGGAGTTGAACTGGGAATATTGCTAGAAAAGATGATATTAGATGGACAATTAAATTTTACATTGGATCCCAATAAATTGTAAAAGACCTAGAAAGAGAGATGACATGAGATAGAGAAATAAGAAAGTTTGCTGGTGTGTTGTGGAGAAGAGAGGCTAGGGATTAAATAATATGGATTAAACTTGGAGAGACTATCCTGCAGTGAATCAATAATAGCTGAAAATAATAATGAATCAAGGGCTTAAGGAATGGGTAACTATATAGATATAAAAAATAATATGTAAACTTGTAATTTTCAGTACATGCACGGTTTTATATATATAAGATTCTACAATTTTTGTAGTAGTTTCAGAATTAATTCTCAAGTAAATAATATAAATAGCAAATAGTATAACTAAGTGAAACTGTTAAATATTCAATCTTTCACTACATAAGCTTAAATGGTACATGATTTCCCAAGCAATAAATCTTAAGATTGTATACATATATATCACTGTAACTATGATTCTTATTATCCATATACTAAATAAAAATACATTTATGTAAAAGTTTAATAAAAATATCTAAGTTGAGTAATTTTATTAAATCCTTATATGATTATTAGATATGTGGTAAAATGTATTTATTTGTGTTAGAATTTATTTTTAAAAATATTGCTGATTCCCCTTCTCCGGTCATTTTAACTGTAAATAAAATGTTCAAATATAATTTTATTTTTCAGAATCTCTTATATTATCTTTTAAGCCACTAAACATTACATGAAGAGTTTTGCCTCTGAGTTATCATATCTTTTACTTAAATTTTGCATATCACTTTTTTGTTTTTTATAATAAACTTCATTCATTAAATTGATTTCAATTTAATGAATTGACGACATACAATCAATTTTAGATTATTATTATCTTAACATGTAGATATATGTTGTATAAGCTTTAAAAGTATTACACAAAAACTGTAAATATTTTTAATTTTGAATTAGATCTATAAAATGCCCATTGAAATTATGTTCAAAGTTATATTTAAAAACTTACGGGTATTTGTTGTGCATAAGAAATACAAATTTATTAATGTTGGGAAATATATTTAAATATATATATATTCATTTAAATTAGAGAAGGAAAAAAAATTCAGACAAATATGTAATAAAAATTACTTTTCTGATGCAATTCAATCTCATGAATAAATAAAAGAAATTGCAAGTATTCCAACAAAAATATTTTAGTTTCAAACAAGATAACTACCCACCCCCACATTTATAGGATTATATAGATAATTTATGACATGAAAACTTATGACAGAAATAAATTTTAAAAGTAAGTAGTTATCAGATATTTTTGTCTGTAATAATCATTTTTTATTAAAGAAATTAGCTGATAATATATTTAAACAAACATTTTTAAAATTAATCTCAAATGATACAAAAAATATAAAAAAGTAGTCATTTATAAGAAAAATAGATTTTCATAATCTAATAGTAACACCTGTGAATTGAATTCAAATCAAATAAACCCTGAAATTTTCACAAATGTGCTTAGGATTTTTTATTTCACATAATAAATGGGTATATAACTATTATTAGATAGAAAGTAAAGATCAAAGTCAATCTGGATAAGTAAGGAAAATATCAATTTCACAATATTACATGTTATCAATTCCATGGTTACTTTTACCTTTAATGATAACATTTTGTATTTGGGCTATGATTTGAAATGTTTTGAATAATGTATAACATAATAATCAAGGACTTGCATATTTCTCACATATTTTGTCTTTTATCCAGAGACTCTGGAATCAGTAATATGGATTTGATAAATCTGTAAATAGGATTAACTAATTTGCAAGCAAACTGACAATTAATAATATCTATGTGGTGCAACGTTATTAAAATAGTTTTTTATTTTATTCGCTACTAACATTATTACTCCAATAATACTAAATTATTTAATTTCATAAAATTCTGCAAAAGAGAATACAAGATTTTTTTTAAAATCACAAAATGTTGGTTTAATTTATCAATCTAAGAGTTTTGTCTGGCTTCCTTCTGTAAAATATATTATACTAAAAAGAAAAATAAACCATATAGATCTCACAGATGTGATTTTTTTCATACTATGAAATATTTTAACTTGTTACTGGTAAAATATGTTATACATTTGATATCTAGGACTATTTTAAACAGGAAGTTGTTGACACAGTACTAATTTCAACAGTATTATTACAATTAAAATGTTTGTTTTTTTCATTCAGCATTAGTTTTTACTAAAGAATAATATATTCATGAAATAAAGAATTAAATAATAATATATATGAAATAATATTAAATGTGGCAATTCTAAGAGAAGTTGATTATTTAAAAATATATTCAACCTTTATATTACCAGAAATTTACCCCACCTATGGAAAGGCTGTGGTATTTTTGTAAGAGTTTTTTTTTTTTAATCGGTTGCTTTAACAATTTTTTTTTTGCTTTGCAGAATTACTTGCTTTAAATAAAATGCTCATAATCAAGTTAAGCCTCTTGAATATAAGGAATGAATTACTTATTTTGCTTAAAATGCTTCATAAAAAAATTGTAGTTTATTAATGGTGGAACAAATAATTATTTTTTTCTTGAGAAATATATCCTATAACAAAGGTGTTTAACTTGAATATCATGTGACAATGTTACAAATATTTAGGAATTTTATATGTAATATAATTCTAATAATATATGTATAAATTAACATTTATATCTGAGATTGCACTTGGTAAAGGATGGTATTTGTTTTTGCATATTTTTTTAAAAAAACAATAATTATCAAAGAATGTGTGTAGGAAACATTAGGACATTTAAGAAGCGATGACCAAATTAATTAAAAGAACAATTGAAAAGCATTTTAAGGATTTATATTTTTCTTGAAATTTAAATGCAAGTATATTGCCTATACTGAACTTAATGTAATTAGAATGAATTTGAACTCAAGACTTTCACAAGCTCCCTACAGCTATTCACTCCATCTTATACAACCTATACACATGACCACATGTGCAAAAGATAAATGATCTCTAAAATACATATTTTGTGCTGAACCAGCATTCATCAGTTGGTCCAGATCACCATTTTCCACAAATATATATATAATCAGTGCTCAGTTTATATCAAGATAGCAAATCTTCAAACTTTAATGGACAAACTTCAATCTTCTCTGCCCTCCAACTTTTCAGCCATTCATATTATTGGGTATGACAACTGACATAAACAACAGCTTTGAGTGTTCCATCATCAGATTTTCAATGATAAGGATGACTGAAGAGTTGGAGGTGGAAAAGATTGAAGCCTGTCCATTAAAGTTTGAAGATTTGCTATCTTAATATAAACTGAGCACTGATTATATATGTGTGTGGGAGATGATGATCTAGATCAACTGATGAATGATGGTTCAGCATGAAATATGTATATTGAAGATCATTTATCTTTTTCATATGTTCATGGACATGTGTAGTGATTGGATAAGATGGAGTTGATAGCTATAGGGAGATTGAAAGTCTGAATTCAAATCCCTTCTAATTTTCTTGAAATTGTAACTGGATTGTTTCAATATTTTGTATTAATGTAAATATATTAAACTACAAATTATTGTTCTCACAAATACGTAGAAGGTTACTGACAGAGTTCTACATACACTATTTTACAGTTGTTATTTCTAATGTAAATTTATTAAACTACAAACTATTATTCTCACAAATATATAGAAGGATGTAGGCAGAGAAAGAAATACTTTTTTTCATCTTCTACATACACTATTTTACAATGGTTATTTCTGTTTGATTTTTTTTTTAAGATTATTTATTATATTTCAAATACAGATTTATTTTAAAAGGTTTAATACTTCATTGTAAACACTGAATATTCTTCTTAAAATTTACATTCACGTTTTCAAGTTAAGAATAATAGTTAGGTTATCTACAAAATGGCTACCTAAAAAAAATTCAGTTTATTTTAGAATTTCCGGCGATTATTCTCAGATTTAATTCTTGTTCAAATCCTATGTCAAGAGTATGGCTAGCTAACACATTATACCATGGAGCTCCTTTTCCCTTATACTTCCCTACAACATTCACATATAAAATCAAATTAATTCGCACTTACCTTGGGCATGAAATGCTAATGCCTGATTGTGAATTATATGACTAAAAGGTGCTACAATGTTTGGTGATGAGAATCTTGATTGTGAGAGAATCGGAGAATTATTTCCCAAAAGCAAATCTCTGTGGGCTTTATCAGCCCAGCAAGCTGCATCAATATATTCATATTTATCAATTAAGTCACTGTTGAGACATAATGGAGGTGAAAGATTTTCATTTTGCATTGCATCACAATTTTTTTCATGAGTATAATCATAAATTAGATCTACACTGGATGCTGAAGGTGAATCAGTGAAATAACCACTTTCACGGTGCATACTATCTTTACACTTATTTTGACAATCCTGTTCTACAGTGGTAATATCTTTAAAAAAAAAAATCAAAACATTAGTATTTTCTTTATGCATATATCTGGGTATATGTTAATTATAGTATCTAGAAATTATGATTAAAACATCAAATAGTTTTGATCTTTTTCGTGTTTAGAAAAATTAATATTTTTCTTATCTATATGTGTTTGCTTGTGTGTAAACACATATATTGTATGGTATTAATAAATGTAAATGGATCCTGAAAGATCTTCTTTCTTTCTTTTATTATAACAAAATAAAATAAATTATATATGTAAATGCTCACTTAAATGATATATATATACGCAGGACTACTGAGTGTGGGTGTGCAGGTTGTGGAAGTCACAAAAATGCTTCATCAATGGGGGGGGGGGGGGCAAATCATAGTGATAATTAATAAAATTTATATGTAAATGAAAATACTTAGATTGACAAATCACTCCATTGTTAAAAACACATTCTGATTACAAATATTTTTAATTTAAATGTGAAATAATTACTTTTTTAAGTAAATTATTCAAAATATATTAATTATTATATACTCTATCCCTGAACTACATATAATAGACAGGTGCCAATTTGCCACAATAAGTAATAAAATTTATATGTAAATGAAAATGTTTAGATTTCTGAATCACTCCATTATCAAAGCACATTTTGATTGCAAATATTTTTTTTTTAAATATAGGACTCCTTTTTTATTCAGATTTGTGATAATTGCTTGAAATATACTAAATATTATATTGTCTACCATTGTGCTAAACCAAACAAACCTGTACTATTTCAGTATGATAATTAAACATATATGTAAATGAAAATATTTCCAAATTATCTTTTTTTCAACATCTTAATTTATATAAAAAATGGCGTATTACTATTAATAATTTATTTTAAAATAAACTTATTTAAAACATTACTTCATAATAATTATGTATAATAAGTAATTTGGTTTATCACTTATATTTTATAAACTCTTTTATTATGTATTTAATATGGGTATAGGGTTGGAGTATCAAAATCTGAAACATGAAGTTTGGAGATTGATTCTGATACAATCTTGTATTTTTTTAATACTAATATAATTTTGTTTACATGTTTTACTAATCTGTTTTTCATTGGATTTGGACTGTCATAGAATTTGTAAATTATCCAAATATATAATGGTCCAAATTCAAGCAAAACAGAATTAGTAAATAACAATCTTTTAAAAAGATATCACTGTGTGCGTTTTATTAAAATGGTATTACCATTTAATGCCCCTCTCCTTGATTGTAACAACTATACAACATCACTTGTAACCACTCTATTGGGCAAGTGTCTACAAAATTCTTTATCAATTCTAATTATTATACTCTATCATTGAACAGAAGTGCAAGATGTGATATAATGGCTTCTAAAAATTTATTAAATAAATAAGGCGTGAAAAGTAAATGTAAATTCTTAAAATACCTAAATAATACCTGACTATATAGTGTGAGTAAGTTTTTAAACTGAAATAACAAGCATACAAAAAATTAAATCTTTAATATAAGTATTCTATTATTGAACAAGTATTTGAGAAGCTAACTTTGTTAATAAAAAACAAGTTATGCATGAGAGATTCCAAATGAAACAAAGTAACAAACATGAGTTATTTATGTTGCTTAGAGTCGGCCTTGTTAAAGCTGGTCATTGTGGCTACTCAAATCAGGAGAGTTAATATGTAAATAAAAAAATAAAAGTGTAAATAATAATAATTTTATAATATTCTACTATGTCTTTTATTAAACAAAACCATATAGAATTCATTGTTTTAATTAACTAATTTTATTTCATGGGAAGGGGGGATCTTTTTGACATGATAAAAAAACATTTCGATTTAGATATTGAAAATAATAAATTGTTACTTCCAAATATTGATATATTAAAATTAGTACTTATAATGTATAAATAATTATTTATTTATTACAGATATTATTTTGAATCAATATTTGAGAAACAATAAAAGATGTTATACGGCAAAAAAATATTTTATTTTCTTCATTGTTTTATTGCTTATCCATTAATAACATTGTCCTATTTTTAATTTTTTTGTGTGAATTCTGATTCAATACATAATATAGGATATTCATTGTAGAACCTACAAATTACAGAGTTTTGACCAACAAAAAGAAAATGTAGTTTTATTTGGCATGTGATAAAATGTTTCTTGATTTTTTCAAAAAACTTTAATCATGCATGCCCAGGGCCTTGATAAATATGAGTTTTTGTGTTGTTGCACGATCCTCCAGCTGGCTCTGCTCATAGGACTGTGGGCGCTGAAATTAAGCTTGCACAAAGGCATCTTTTACCCAGTCAGTGGTTATACTCCCTATATAAGCATGCAATTCAGATTTATTTACATATTTCTGCTGAATATAAATATATATTATAAACCACAACTTAAAAAATTAAGTATAGATAAATTTTTTGTCCATTTATATTTCTAGAAAATATATTTTAAAAAATTAATGAATAAACAGTTGATTAACTAAATACCAAAGTTTAATATAATTTCACAGTCATTTAATTATTTTCCAAAAATGTGATTTTACTAGTTTTAGAAATAATTCTATAATCGATTTTCTCCGCTTTTGACTTTCTTATATATATACAGAAAAATTGAACTATTTTTCTTTCTGACATTTTTTATAGCAATTAAATATTAAACATCTATTATTTCTACATAGTAATAATAACGTAACAAATTACTACTAGTATTTTGTACTTAAGACAGTGTTTGTGATTCAGATATTGGAATTGAACTTATTAATAAAATTAAGAGGAGGAGAGGGGAAATTTTATTTCATAACTAATAACTTATTCCTGTAATATTCAACTTTTTAATCCCCCCCCACTTAATATATTAACAAGACAATAGTGCAAGTGGCAAGACGAGGTAATAATATTTGATCATCATTGTACTTAATATTTACTATTGTTTGCCAACCTCTTAAATAATTTTTCTAACATCGCAATTTTAAAACTATATCATAAATTTTAATAAGTCCATGTGATAAACAAAGAAGTTATATAAAGAAAAATAATAATTGATTGTGCATTCAAGCTTAAAATACACAAGAAAATATACTTTGAAATAATATTTCAAATGTTATTGATTGCTTACCATGGGATGCTCCTTATCAAAAAACCTTAATGCAGATAAAAAGATTTGCATGATTTTTAAAAAAATGATGTCTGTGTTCGCATAGCATAACTACTAGCAAAACATTGGAAGTTGAGCAAAAGAGAAGCTACACAAAGTGTTCTTGCAGTAAATCTTATACAAAGAATATCATTCACAAGTAATTATTTGCTACAACAGCTAATGATAAATCTCCTGGACTTTTAAATTTATATGTTATTGAAATTAAATATTGAATTCTGGAATATGAAATTGAAATAGGCAGTAGAAAATTTTAATAGAAATGTCAAATTATAATGATAAAATGGATTGAAAGATTTAAAGAATCCTCCCCTCCCCATTATTGTAGTGCATAAGTAAAGAAATCATCACCATGGATGTAACTATATTGGTTAGGAGAATTTGCCAGGATATGGAATGGAAAGTAGTAAGTGTCTCATCAATTTGGCCAGAGTGGTTATACCATTGTAGATGATATTTCAGGAAAGTGCAACTGATGAATTTAAATAGATTCTATTTAAAATGCTAGAAACTGTGGTACTGTATTTTTAGACACTACAAGCCACTTGATGGTGTTGTTGTTAGAACCAAACACATAAATATAACATTACCGGGCTGACCTTTTTTTTATTGTTCAATTTCTGTTATTATTTTTATACATAAAAACAAAAAAGTATGATCAACCTTTTTTTCCTTTATTGTCCGATTTCTATTATTATTTTTATATAATAAAAAAAAACATGTATTATTTAATTATTTTTGATTGGAAATAAACTAGTATTTTGTTTATTTTGTTTTAACAACATGCATTTATTTCAAACAACTTGTTAAATATGGCACCACAAAGTGCAGCAATATGCAAGGAGAGGGACAATGGTCTACTTTTTTATTCTAAAAAACTAGTTCTTTTTTTGTTGGTTTTAAGAAATTTTTTTTTCTTTATTGTCCCATTTCTGGTATTATTTTTATATAAAAAAAAAAATACATGTATTAATTAACTATTTTTGATTGGAAACAAATTAGTCTTTTTTACAACAGCTTATCAAATATGGCACCGTGAAGCGCAGCAATGTGCGGGGAGGGGGACGATGGTTTAGCCGATCATAAAAACCGCATTTATTTGAAAAAACAATTTGTAAAATATGGCAATGTGTGTTGGCTCTGTGCAAAAACATATAAAAGTAATACCTGAGCAGACTTTTTTCTCTAATTTCTCTACTTATTTTTGATTCTAAAAAAAACTACTTCTTTTGCTTTTTTATGGGTTTTAAGAACATGCATTTATTTTAAAGAACAACAACTTGTGAAGTAGGGCAGTCCTAATCTGATCAACACAATTTCCAAAACAATATGCGAACTCAGCCATTTGATTTGTCTCGGTGTTCTCACACAAGCATGACTTTGCATGAGTTATGTGAAATCATGCTTGGCTCTACCCTTTTGAAATTATTATCACCTTCCAATCTGTGTAAGGAAGTGCAGCAACAGGTTTATAATTAGTAGTATGTAATACTATGTCAGGGTGTAATGTCATTATCTGAAATGCAGATTTTAAGAATTATGGCTAGTTGAATTCCAGACACCCTCACATGATATGGTAGTGATCTGTGAAGTGTGCGTATTTGCATAAATTGTTGGGAAGTACATAGCAGGCAGTAATGTGTGTATTTGCATAAATTGTCACAAAGCACATAGTGGGCCATAATATTTGTGTGCAATGCCATCTTAGACAGCCTGCAACAGCTAATATGAACAGAAGTAATTAGCCATAAATTGGGCTGCGTAAATGACATTTTTATGTGTTTTTGCACATAAACAATGTCATCAAGCAGCTTGTATGGTCTAAAAATACAGTACTGAAACTGTTAATAGATATAAGTTGATTTAGGGATGACATTTCTGTGATACAGTCAATAAAGAGCAAATTGGTTGGAAAAAGTAAAATTTAGAACTATATAGATTTATATTAACTGTTTTTGTCAATATGGTTATTCATAAATATAAGTGATATCATTATGATATGGAAAAAATTAAAAACCAATAGACTATGAGAATATAATAGCAATACATCTTGCAACTACAAGATACAGAAGACTAGCGATGATTTATTTTTGCTGTCAGTAGTAATCAGTCTAAAATGTGTGAGTTACTTTTTTGAAGTCAGCAGATTCTGTGATCTACTCTTTTCAGAAATTTAATAACATTTATATACAATGATTCTGATCAATCTGTCAAAAACAGGTTTATATCCTTGATCTTTTTAAAATGTATTTTCAACTTTAGCATAAGATCCATTTCCAGGTTCAATTCACTACTGCTATGTGTCATTGTTCACTGTGAAATATAGGCAATATTTTTTTGGTCTGCAGATAAATTAAATATTATTTTAGAAAAAAAAAATTAATATAAATACTTAGATTCAAGATTATGAAGAAAGTCATGAAGAGCAAAGAGAACAATTGATGAGAATATTGTTATGAAGTCATTCATTCAGCAAATTTGAGAGTATGAAATTTGACATGATGGGGTAGTTTTCTAAAAATGTTTTTAAAATATCATCATCATACTAAAGAAGAGTATATGAAGGAGAATAGAGAAATTATAAAAAAATAATGAAAGATATAAATACATAAAATATAAAAAGGAATACTAAAATATTAAGATTTGACAATCAAAACAATATAAAAATTAATCAAACTATATCAACATTGATAGTATTAAAAAAAATGAAGTGAATCCAGGAAGATAATTTTGATTTTATTCAAACACAAAAATTATTTTTAGAAAACCAAAAGGCCAGGCACTTGAATTTAAGGGATGTAGACAGAATAATTAAACAAGTAAAATGAAAAAATCTTTTACATATAAATCAGTGAACCCAGAATGGACTATTTGTTGTCCATCTGAAATGAAAATATTTCTTTGATATAAAAGAGAAAAAGTATCAAAGGAATGGAAAATAGTTTGTAAAATTGATACATATGAAAGAATTCAAAGAAACAAAACTTGCATTGACAACAAAATTTTTAAAAGATTTAATGCAGTAAAAACATTAAATAACATGCAGAAATAATTAAAAATAGAATTAAAAACATAAGAAATAAACTGATAATTTTAATGATATAAAAAAGGTCTAAACTTATTGCAAGAAATTAAATTCATGATACCAAAAAGTTATCTTAATATTTAATATTAAGATAAACATAAAAGAATTTTATTTATTTGATCTATTGCTTTCCCTGTCCTTTATACAATTGACATAGAAACAAACCAGTTTTGTAATGAAATCTTGATTTGAGAGTACCACTTGGATAATGTGAAATAGTATTTTATAAAAGCTACAAGAATCTATGCTGTAACAGTACCAAGTCAGAGGTGAACATGGGATGATGGCACTCATCATCATCACCCTAGTTAATGAGTCAAATTTAAATATATACAATGAATATGAATGAGCAAGATCAGCAAGGGGAAAGACTAACAGTAAGTTCACCAGCATTAGAGAAGAAGAATCATTCATCATGAATGATCAAAAAACAAAAGCAACAGTCAATCTTGTGACTGGATTTGAAAGTAGTTCACTATAGACCAGGCTAATTATTTAGCATTTGCCAAACTTGGGACAGATTATATAAACAATAACTTAGATGCACAAACTTAAATGCTAATGCATAAGAATATAACCAAAAAATAATGTGATACACAATTATGCTGATCATCATCAATGCCCTGGTCATTTAATACCATTAATGTACTGGCTAACTATAAACTTAATTTCTAATTAATACTAAAATAAAATTTAGTGTGTGGACTTTAAAATGATACAACTTTGCCCCATCTAGCATTAGAAAAGTAATGAAATCATCAATTGGATGTCCTTAACACTAAACATAAACTCCAATCCATATAACTGATCATTATACATGGATCCAGCTCAGAGAGCAAGAGCTCTATAACTTACTGTGAGCAAAAGATAATACCAACATGTAATATTCTAAACTTATTTTAGGATTGAATAAATTCACTGGAATAATTTAAACAAATGTAAATTTATTAGTAACAATAAAATTAAATTAAGATTTGTTGAGTTATAAATAATTCAGCATTCTGATTTTGATTATGATACAAAAAAAATATGCTATCCAATTATAATTTGCATATATCTCAATAGGTTTAAATAAAACACATCTACATATAAGCACACAGATGTGACTGGATAGAAAACTATTTTAATTCATAAAGTATAACTGATTTTAACATATATGTGTGTCTACATGACATGCATCCATATAATCACAAACATGCTGTAACATACTTGAATTGTCATCTAATAATAAAATAAGCTATCACAATTTAATGATACATCAATAATTAATTTTAACACATGTGGTTGATGACTGACTTTAATATATATGGGTATTCATTCAAATTTGTGTGCACACACTGGCAAACTGCACGCTTTTTAAAAAAAAAATCATTAGATCTAATTTGGAAAGTTCTTTTTAAAAAAAAAACTTTTTTGGTTTTTTGTTTCTTTATTTACAATAAGATTTCTGGATCTACTTTTTTATATATAAAATAAAACCGGAAATATCATTTATGAATAACAATGGGAACAAATCATTGATTATTTGTTTTATTTTTAGTTGAATAATTTATTCAAAATTATTTACCCTGTCAGTGCTTGATATCATCCTTCATGAAATAAATATCAGCATGGACAATCTTTATATGACCAGCAGTAATTATACATTTATGCTCCTTTGCATATTGATAAACTGTGTATATATAAACTATAGTACAATAATTTTTTCAGTAAGCTGGTCTATTCTAAAATAGACTGGCTTATTGACATCTTCAAGTAAGGTATAAATCAGCTAACTGTTGACATTCAGTCTCTATCATTTGGTAGACTTCAGGCATGCCATCCGATATGCGATATGGGCTATGAAACTAAAAAACAGACCTTCCATGTGAATTCAAATTCTACCATCATCACATTAGCAGCAGCTCTACTTTTTGCTTTCAGTTATAACAATAACAGTGTTGTCATGTAATCTGTAATATAATAATTATGAACAATTCCCACCTTTTTATATTAAGTGATTGAATTTAAAAAACATACCATTGACATAAATTCTTTATCTTGATTTTTTTTTAAAAAAAAAAAGTTAATGACTTTTTTTTTTAATTCACCTTAATTAAAACTAAATTTTTATCTAAAAGTATTTTTTAATCCTTTGAAAAGCACCAGATTGTAGGATTTTATCACAAGCTTTAATTTTAAAAAAAATTCTTTACTTAAAAATAGAGGTTACTGAACATACAAGCTTGTTCTAGATTTCCTTTTTAATTATCAAAATCAGAATAAAACATCAAATCTTTTTAATGTTTAATTGTAATAATTTTTTAAATTCAAAATTATTATTTAACTCTTAATTGTTATTCCAGTGTAATATAATAAATGTCTACAAAAATTTTGTGTGTTTATTTCTACTTTTCCTTTCAACTTTATATATATATGCACATGCATTACTATGTTGTTGTATGCTATGAGACACATAACAGTCTCAATGCTATTGATAAGTAATCCATGATATTAAAGCCAATAAGAAAGAAAATTAAATGGTAAACAATAATGCTAATATTTGAGAACTGATATTAGTGAGAAATTTGATTTACAGCTTAACCAAACATTAAAGAAATATGCTTGGGAAGAATATCTTAAGTTGTCATTTAACTGTGATACAACAAACTGAAACAAAATCTATATTATGTAAAATATCTCAAAATAATATTAAATTATCAAAGGTGTTAACTAATCAGTGAAATTAATCAACCATCTGAAGTTTTTAATTAGCATCATCTGGGAAAAAGTTTGAACTTCAGTAACAAATTTGATGTACTGTATATATATTTTTTACTCTTTTATGTTTAAATTCTCTTTTTTAACTCTAAAAATGCTAAATGTTTTGAAGTATAATTATATTTTAAAAAAAACTAACTATTATTAATTGTGCAACCCATGTATTTGCAAGGGGCAGCAAAATTGGCCTAAATTATATAAAAAATAAATAATAATAATAAAGACATTTATTCCTCTGTTAAACCTGAGTTCAGGATGTTTTTAGTTTAATTTTTGCATAATTTATTAGTGTAATGTAAATGTTTGAAAAATCAATAATTTAGGCAATTAGTTAAATTTTTATACAATAAAATTTTATTGTATTGTATATATTTTAAAAATCAGTCTTTTAAATGTAATGTAGTATTTTGTAGTCAGTGTCAATATCAGATAACATGACTACCTATCCTCTATTTCAGATACCATTATTGGCTATGAGATTATCTTGATCTAATGTTAAAAATATATCTTTATTTATCAAAATTGCTTAA
Organism: Epiperipatus broadwayi; assembly: GCA_028023455.1. Lineage (NCBI taxonomy): Eukaryota > Metazoa > Onychophora > Udeonychophora > Euonychophora > Peripatidae > Epiperipatus > Epiperipatus broadwayi. The sequence goes on from JAQFVV010012717.1 coordinate 385,146, forward strand.
TGAAAGTCAATATATTCTTAACGAATATAAAATTTCAAGATTAGATTATGAATAAAATTTCAAAATAATTGAATTAATTTGAAATTTTGTATGATGTGACAGCAGTTATTATTCTCCCTTTCATGTGCAAAGAATATAGCCATTAGTGCTGGTAATAGCCATGAAAATTGAATGTAGTCTTTCAAACTAAAGCTTATCAACTTAGAAGTTGAACTCGCACCTTTAGATTCTTGTATATTGAATTTAAGGCAAACGCTCTACCAACTGAGCAATTCTGTCAAAGGCAACATATAGTACAAATTTCAAATTTCTACTATATGTTGCCTTTGACAGAATAGCTCAGTTGGTAGAGCGTTTGCCTTAAATTCAATATACAAGAATCTAAAGGTGCGAGTTCAACTTCTAAGCAAATATTGTCACTGTGCATATAGGTAAAGCTTATCAAAACTTATTTCCGTTATACCATGGCCAAAACTTGATAGAAAGATTTTCCATGATTTCACTTGAATATTAAGTCATTCAAAATTAAGCTGTAACTAATTTTATTTTGGTTTTGAGAATACAAAAACAAAAAGTTTCTATTTTAAATAGTAAGTTACATTTTAACAGTTAAACTGTAAGTCAGCTTATGTTAAGATATGATGGCTTCTAAAATATAAAAACATTGTATTTATCTGTTACATATTTATGCTTTAGCTGATTTTCTTTATACAAAATGTGATGAATATTTCTTATATGGCAGTATATTATTTTCTTTATTTCTTTTAATTGTGTTCTTTCTGTACAATTTTTATTAATAGTTTGTGTTCATTTTTCATTAATTTATTAATTTTCATTACAATTTATAATCAATTATGTTGAAGCTTAATTTAATATCATGACTTTTAAAACAATTAGATTTTTTTTTAAGAGTAACAAATAGTAAAATATGCAAGAAATGGCAAAGTTCCTAGGGCCAGTCAGTGATTATGATAACTAGATAATAATATTATATAATACTATCACTAAGATAAAATTTTAAAAAGAAGAAATCAATGACGACAAAAAAAAATGTGTAAATTTTCAAAATTGAAAAGGTGAGATGATGTTAGAAAAAAAACTTGACAAATATATTATCAATGAAAATAAGTTCCTTATTGTTGTCATTACCATGTACTTATAACTTAGAAATCAAGATAATATACATTACAAACATAACTTCCCTCCCACACCTTTTTTTTTACATCAGTCAGTGATTCATATTGCCCTGCAGTCATTTCCAATATTCGAATAATAAATCACTCTATTATTTTCTTTATTGGTTTATACATATGTTTTTATTACACATAATGTATATATACTGCATACACATTTTTATTATCTGTGTTAATGTCAACATATTTTTATATATAAAGCACATAAATGCGAACTTTACATATGCATAAAATTACAGTAATAAAAATTTTTAATTCTAAATAAATTCAAACACATCTTACCTTAATGAATAATTTCATTCAAATACAGAAATATGAAAACAATTTATCTTTTAATTAATATTTAAAAAATTCACAGAAATGTTATCAGTAGTTCCTTAAATGATTATATTTAAATAATCTTAACTTTACTCTATAAAAGATAAATTTATAGTGGGCACATGACCTTATACGTAACATTATCATTAGAAATTTTTAGAATTTTATCTCAAAAAAGCAACTATAGTTAAGAATATAAAAAGACACACATGGAAATTATATAAAATACAGTTTTATATATACGTGTTAATTTTTCAGTTCTCTTTTCTACATACAGAAATTATTTACTGATAATAAATTAAACTATTGAAAAACAGTAATGAAACAATTTGGAAATTTTTATAAAATCACTTTAAAACATTCATAAAATGAATTTCAAAAGTTTTTTTTTTAATAAATACACATTTTATATATATAATATATAAAAAATAGTGATCAATAAATTCTAAAGTCTGCTATTAAATTATTAAAATTCTGTATGTATGCGTCTAAGTTCTAAACTTTGATGTATTGAAGCTTTTAAGAAAATAAATTTAAGCAATGCATTATCCATATAATATAGTGCTCACTGTGAATCGATAATAGGCACCAATAATTATTTGTACAACTATTTCTATCATCTAATATTGAATGTTAAATGTGTTTAGAAAAGTTCAAGTTTTATTTAAATTTCTCCAGGTTAGTATATAACAATGGTTAGAGTTGTATTATTATTCTCTCTTCTTCAGATGTTGCTGGCCTGACTAATGATAATACCAATATGGGAATTGAACCATGATCTTTAGATTTATGAGTATAGAATTTACGGTGATGCTCTAACTAACTAGGCTATTCTGGTAAAGGAAACAGAAGATAGCAATTTCATACACTTATCTATGAGGGATCTTCTGATTTCTCCTCCATTTACTAAGAGCAAAGTTAATTAGTGGCATCCACACATTTTCCATTATCACACTAGATTGACTTATGAGGTTATTTGCCATTGTCATGTGAACAGCTTCTTTGAATTTTCTTCTTTGTATTTTTTTTTCTCTCTTTTCAGTATTTTTGATTTTTCTAATCAAACATATGATCTTTGGTACATACATGGTCTGCTACTTTAAATATATCTGTTTTCTTATTTCTAATCAACAGTTTGTGCCCTTTCAATTGCTTTTCAATGGGATTTTATGTAATTTTAACATAATTTATTTGGATTTCAGAAATGATTTAAAACAAATCCAATTTTTTAATTTAATATAGGAAAAAGATATTGCTCCAATAATGTATTTCAGTTTAGTTTTATTTTTTCCTAAATTTTCTAATTTGATATAATATTTTTAAGAATAATTTTCATTTGTAAAGAATAAAAAGAAATTTAATTCGACTAACTGTTAGGAGCTGTAAAAATATAAACAGTTTATAGGCAAATTTAATTTTCTTAATTTGCATTCTTTCACTGAACACTCTTCACTACATCAAAACATATCCGAATAATGCTGTTTAAATATTACAGTTTATAAACATCGCGCTATATAAAATAATTGATTTATTTATATCCGAATAATAAAAAATCCTTTAATTGAATAGGGGGAATACTCAAATAGTTTAGTAAGGGTTTCTATAGTATATTATTTATCCACTAGTTGGAATAATAAAATATTTACTAATGATTCAGAAGAAAAAAAATCAAAAAATAAAATATATGCATTTCTTTTTGAATTTACAGCTATATATTTTTATATTAAATAAAATCAAGCAAATAATGTATTGATAATTATTTATTAAACAAATAAATATAAACTGTTTAAACAAAAAATATATCACTCACAAATAAATTTTAGCAGAGATGCAAACCTATTCCTAAAATAAAATCAAGCACAAACAGGCAAAAATGCGATTCATATAGAAGTAATGCAAAATGTACACATTATAATTCACACTGGCTAAAGCATACATTTCTTAAATTGTAGATGGTGGGAAATTTCATGGTTCACTATTTTTGCTTTATAGCACTAGATGATGCTATAATATTAAATATAATAATAGTCTTTTACATTCATTTTACTAAACGACATAACTTCAATTTTTATCCGGCCAGTAAACATTCATGTGTATTACTTGCATTAAAATGATGACCAAGAAATTTTATTGTCAAATAATATGTAATAAAGAAAAAATACTGTGATTGATAGAGTTCTGGCATTCCTGAGCCAGGAAAGACAAACTCTCAAAAATAATTTACTCATTTTACAATCAATTCATTCAATCCGAATTAGTAATGGGTTTGATTACCTTTTACTTAATAAACATTTTGAGCTTGTTTTTAATTAATAGACTTGATTTTAGAATTTCATTAATTATAGATTTTGTTTTCTGGGTACATTTAATTCATTATTATATTTTTTTTAATAAATGATTTATAATTTTTTGGCAAATAAATTATTTTCATTGCTAAATATATTATTTTTCTTGATTTTATTTAATATACACTGATGAAATTGTGATTGATTAATTATTACGAGAGTTAATGGTAAGTATAATGCAGCTTCATCTAGTTGCTATTTTCACTGTAGAAGTAAGTTCATAGTTTAGTGCAAATAAAGCATTTTTAAGTTTGCAAATTTCAAGATATAGCTTCCTGAAATACTGAAACAATAATTTTTATAAATAAACTTATATATAAATAAAAAATAGATAGTTTTACTGATATAATAAGGGACTGGCCTCATGTTCTGAATATCTGATAAAATATAGCAAAGCCAATATTAAGTAAATTTAAATATTATATTGTACATAAAAAATACAAAGAATTTTAGGAAAAGAATCTAAAATTAAAAAGGGTAAAAGCCTTTTAAGGGAATTAAGAAAGAAATTTTAAACAGCATTCAGGAGAAAAACAATATTTATAACATTATTTGCAAAGATATTAAAAATGAAACAAGCTTGAGAACCCAAACCTATTTTTCATGGATTTATGCAATCAAAATTAAATTTTAATAGCAAATATCTTTGTTGGAAAATGTCAATGGACTAATTATAACCAAAGAAATATCATTCAAAGAAGAAACAGAAAGGATATACAGAAGTCTGATACAAAATTATTAAACAAGACACTTTATAAATGAGCATTTATTTTATATAGCATCTGTATACACTTGTATTTACATTCGAATATCCGCCTTTCAAGCTAATTGTGCAAACACTTTGCCAGTACTTCAGATTTGCTCATATATAAATATTTGAGTCATAGGAATAAGACGATTCCTTTTTATTCCTGCATAAATACTATATCTTGTATTGGTGAGAATATATTCATTTATTATTAACACTCGCAAAGCGTTTGCACAATTAGCTTGAAAGGCTGATATTCGAATGTAAAGACACTTTATGAAATATCTATATTTCAAAAGGTGGGAGAGAGTGAAATTAGTTTTGAGTCTATTGCCAAAAGATGTGGTCAATGACAAAAGAAATGTGGTATTAGTGGAAAGAAAATTCTGAAAATCATTGAGCAAATATAAAAATATTATACTGATAAAAGTTTCAAGAAAGACCAAGAGATTAGAATCATATTTGCTAATGTATGGTGGATAGTTTAAAAGACCAGTAAATAGCACAAAAAGGGACTAAATATAAGCTTTATTGATTATAGTAAAGTCTTGGATTCAATTGACCATGCTAAATTATAGGTTGCTCTTGGGAAAATTAATCAACTAAAACATTTTGTTGTTCTTATAAGGGATCTCTACTTGAGAATAAAAAATACTAAAATTAAAACAGCCTACAGTGAAACAGATTGGTATCATATTCACAAGAAAGTTAGATAGGAATAATTTTTGTCACTATTCATTCAATTTGTGTACTGACTGGAGATTGAACAAAGAAAGATTATCAACTTTAAATATACTAATAACATCACACATTTGATATTAGAAAAAATTTCATGATTCTTATTTCCCTATAACTAAAAGATGCTAAGTCAGATAATTTGTTTTTGTTTTTTTGCACAGTAACAGGCAGTTATGTAGAACTGAGGCAGACAAAAGCAAATTTAACAAAATACAGAGAAGATTTATTGAATTTAGGTTTCAGGCAGTCCACTGTCGACAAAAGAATCTTACATTTTCAGATCAAACAGCTTAACACCCACATCAATCAAAATAAACCTAGATTATTGCTACCATACATCTCCAATTTACACAGTAAATTGCATTCTATCCTCAATAACAGATATCAACTTTGCTTCCAACCCCCCCCCCCCCAAACTCCAACAATTTAATTAATAATACTAAAGACCAAACTACACTTTTACAGACCCCCCCATACAGTATATAAAATTGCTTGATCCAACAATAACTGTAAAGGCACATACTATGGCGAAAGCAAAGCATCTTTGTTCACACGATTAGCACAACACAAATATTCATACAATAGAGCTCTCAATGATCCTTCTATCTAATCGGTTTTCTTTCAGCATCAGCACACAAGTCACCATGAGTGTAATCCAGACAATCTCACAATGGTATGTAGAGAGAGACATGACCTTAAAAGAAAAATCAAAGAGGCCTTCATCTCAAGAGACAAAGAAACCATAAACAGAAAGGACACATGCTATGCTTTATCAAAGAAATGGAATGTCTAGCATAATTAGCATATTTGCATATCGTTAACCTATTAGCAGCCAAGCTATGATTATGAAGGCAAGATCCTTTGAAAGCACTCAGCTCATTCGTTTTTATCTATTTTGTAACAACACTTTACAGCTTTGGGGACAATTGTGCCACACACGCAAATGTGCTAGAATATATATATTTCCTCAAAGTGAAAAATTATACGGAAATGTATTAAAGGTCACAGCATTAGGAAGGTTGAGAGCCAGTCTGTACATAGGTAACTGAAGTGATGATTTTATATAATGTGTTAGATCATGGTTGAAAGTTGGGAAAAGTTTAAGATGTTTGAATCTTTCAGCAATTTTTTTGATGTTGTTTTTTGGAAAAAATAATTTGAAAGCATTGATAATAGACTTTTTGCTATTACATTCTTTCAATCTTTCTTTTCCTTGACAAGAAATAATCTTATTTCATAAAGAGAGCTTAGAAATACATATCTACTCTAAAACGTTTTGCAAAAAATCACAAGTGACAATTTTATTTAATGTGTTAAATTGTGGCAATTTAAAATCCTACATATATGTTATTCTTTTCTAATTTTACCCAATTTTAATTAAATACTTTTGGAATTTCAAATATACTTTATATATATATATATATATGGAAAGAAGTGTTAAAAATAAATATTTTTCTATAAGCATATATATATATATATATGGAAAGAAGCACTGCCAAAAAGATGTGGATGAATGAAGCAAACTCTGGAGATTGAACAGAATTTGTTTCAATAACTTTTATTCATCAAAAAGGTAAGAACAGCAATGACAACTTAATTTATTAACAATGCTTATTTTTCCAAAAAAAATTTTCAACTCAAAACTTAATAAAATCCAAATATACATAATATTATACTGAAATCAATCATATAACAAATATCTCAACATTTACATTTATCCAGCAGCATTGTTTAGATTAGGAAGTCTAAATTATAAGTAGAAAAAGAACATAATTCTAAAAGGTGCTATTGGATAAATTTTTATGTTGGATTATCATGATTTATATATGAAAATTACTATTAAGAACTATCAAACTTCAAACATATGACTAAAGATATATGGAAAAAAGAACACATTCTCTAAGATGTATTCCTGCTGAACCAGCATCTTCAGTTTTCCCAAACACTCTTCTCAAATCTCTTTATCATCATTCATTTATTCATCTCTCATAATTAAATCTAGAAGTTAACATTTTTTACACAGATTTCATTTTTTAATTTAATTTTATTAAAGATCAATATATCCCTAAAGAAGTATAATAATTTTTAATAATTAATAACAAACATATATTTATTTTGAAATATTCATCATTAAGTCTGTGTAGGAAATTGTAACACATAAAAGATTAAATAGTGATATTATAAAAAATGTTTTGCCAGTACTTACTTACAGATCTAAGGCTTGGATGAGTAATACAAAGATTGCAGCCTCATAGCAAGATATGGAGATATGTATATTGGGGTTAACAAGAAGAGATCAAATATATGAGTGAGAGAACAAGAAATTATCACAAACATCTTTGAAAGAATTAAAGAAACTAAAATGATGTTGAGCTGTGCATCTCACTGGAAGATATGACAGTAGATGGATAAGTGAAGTCTTAAACTTGTTCCCAAGAGATTGTAAAAGACCTATAAAAAGATTACATATGAGAAATAAAGTTTTTTGAAATGATATGAAGAAAACAAGATAGAGATCTGAGAAACTGAATTAAACTCAGAGATCTTCATTCTGCAGTAAAGTGGTAATGGAGGAATGATTTATAAATATATTTATACACACATATAGTAGAGACAAATATTTTATTACTATGATCAAATGCTATCCTATTCTAAAAAAACATCAAATAAAAAAATTCATTGTGCATGGTTATCCATAAGTCATAAAGAAGTTTGTAATTGTTATAATTTTAATTGATTTATTAATTTAGTTGTAAATCTCTATAATGTATATTCTGAAAATTATGAAGAAGTTCATAATAAATAATGAATGAAAATAGAATTTATTATCTAGATCAAAAATCAATTATTCTCACACAAAGCACTTAATACTTCTGATATTATGTTGAGAAAAGTCCATTACTAAAATCAATGCTTCATCATTTAATTCTATGTTATACACATTAAAATTTTATAAGTACCTTCTGCAACCTAAAATAACATATTACTCTGTATGGAGAATTTAGAAAGAAAATGATTGTAGAAAGCCAGCAACATCAATCGAAAAATGTTTGTCAGCTTGGCTACATTGTAGCACATTTTAACTAAAGATGTATACACTTTACAAATTTCAGTTAATGGGAAAATTGAAACTGTTGGATTATTGGCTATAACACAATTGTTCACAATCGTATTATAAGCCATAACTCATCATATGAATGATTCTATTAAAAAAAAATTCAAATTTGGGCAAATTGTGAATCCGAAAGCTATTCACCAGGCATTGATTATACACCTTAAGCATATGGTTTGGTGTTAAGTTACATCACCAAAGGCTATATTGATCTTCACTTTTTTAAAAAAAATTAAGATGATAGTGCAGAGACAATAGCTGGCAAACAATATTTAAACATGATCAGAAATTTTTTAAGTATGATGGTTGTATGTCAGGGCTTTTTTAATCAAAAAAATAGAACCAATGATCTCATAACTCATTTCATAATGGAATTTCTAATGTATAATTTTGGAGAGAGAATAATCTCACAAAAGTCTGCATCAATTATTTATCATGATCACTAGAAATGTCTTACTTTTTGTCTTTTAAGTTACTTTAAAGGATATTGCATTCATAAAAATATTCCAGTAGTAGTCAGAGTATTACAATCAATAGATAGCTGTAGTGGAAAATGTTGCTGAAAATGAAAGACCTAATTAAATTTTAGTTTTACAAGTATTCATTTTGTAAACTTTGTCATAAGCAATTATTTTATCTAGCGTCGTGTTTACAATTATATTACATTCAAATATCAGCCTTTCAAGCTAATTGAGCACGCGCCTTTTGAGAGTGTTAAATAAATGAATACTTTCCTCTTCAATCCAAGATATAGTATTTATGCAGGAATAAAAAGGATCCTCTTATTCCTACAACTCAAATTCTTTTATATGAGCAAATCTGAAGAACTGTTGAGGAGAGCGTGAGTAGAATTCTCACTTTAAATTACTATTTACGATGTTTTTACTGAATGATTTTACTGAATGACGTCGATGAAATTACTTAGAATTTACTAAACATCATTCTTACTGAAACTCAATTATGAATAAATAAGCAATTATATTATCTAGCGCCGTGTTTACAATTATATTACAAAAGGTGCATGCTCAATTAGCTTGAAAGACTGATATTTGAATGTAATATAATTGTAAACACGCCGCTAGATAAAATAATTGCTTATTTACTCATAATTGAGTTTCAGTAAGAATGACGTTTAGTAAATTCTAAGTAATTTCATTGATGTCATTCAATAAAAACATCATAAATAGTAATTTTAAGTGAGAATTCTACTCACACTCTCCTCAACAGTTCTTCAGATTTGCTCATATAAAAGAATTTGAGTTGTAGGAATAAGAGGATCCTTTTTATTCCTGCATAAATACTATATCTTGGATTGAAGAGGAAAGTATTCATTTATTTAACACTCTCAAAAGGCGCGTGCTCAATTAGCTTGAAAGGCTGATATTTGAATGTAATAAACTTTGTTATATAAAATATTTAATAACAGTCAAAAAAATAATTACATCTTCAAACTCTTTCAATGATTTTTTTTTCCAATGTGTATTTATTTATTTCAAATCAGAAAATTTATTTAAAATTGCAAATAATAAACCATATTAATAAAATATAAAATAAATAAAAAATTGAATGGTTCATTGTGTGAGAGATCAAGTTGTCCTAACCTTGGAAATAATTATTAATAGGCAAGTTTCATAGAATTAAAGAATTTCTATAATGCTAAAATCTTGACCTCTGCAATTTATAAAGATTCTAATTAATGATTAAATTATAGATTGATAGATCATTATATACATAAATATAATTCTTTAAATAGCTCACTGTAAGGTATGAATATCTTCTACATCCCTATACAGAAATAAAAGAGATTACTAGCTAAATCAGTCAAATATTGATGAAGGTTTGAGCGTTCTTCTAGCTTTGGTTTAAAGTCTAGCAAAAAATAGATAATACTAAAAAATGCTGAGTGGTTGATTAAGTTGATTAGAAAACAATTGCTTAAAAACAAAAATCCTAATTAAAATGTGAAAAAGTTTTAAGTTTTACCCAACCTCAATTCAAATACCAAGTCATAATACGATGTGATGCGCTATGGCTTCTCCTTTATTAAAGTCAGGAATCTTGCAGCCACTATGCCCAGAGAAACTTGTTAGACATCTTACCTTCCCTTTCCATTCTCCACACTAAGTTTTTTCCATATTCTTCTCTATCCTGTTCCATCCCATTTCCACAACAATCTTTGTCCACTGATCACTTTGTTTATATTTATTCCCCACAACATTATTTGTATCTTACTGCTTATAAGCATTTACATTCTATTAGGAGATGCCTAATATTTTCCATGCCTTCTTTTCATAACTTGCAAACTAAATCACTCCCATTTCTTCATTTATGTGTATATTCCTTTATTGCTAATGATCTTGTTCAAGCCTTAAACAATAAACTACTTTGCTTGCTATTATCATAAATTAACTCACATTCAATATTCAGTTTATTTTTATATATATTTAAACTCTTTTTACTCTCCATACTAGTTCTCCAACACCCTATTTTTTATTAATACATCTATTCTTCTATCCCATTTTTTGCCACAATAACATTCAACAGTCATCCCACATTTTGTACAAGTATACTGATAAAAAGTCTTTATCCAAATCTGCTGCATACTGTACTACCTTTCTCACCCATCTTGTTGCTTGTCCTTTACTCATAACCCAATTAAATACTATTTTGGATATTCTCTTACTATCCATAAATTGCAACTACTGAACATTTTCATTATGCTTTTTGTATCTTGTATAAAACTTTGACCATCCCATTTCTTCTTGAATTGCCACCTTTGCCATCCACATAGCTGCATTTAATGCATGTCTTTCTACTTCTCTTTGTACTTTTTCTAAGTAATCTAACACCCCTTTACTAACACATAATGCATCATTACCATAAGTTAACCCTGCTACTGCCACTCCCTTCCATACAATTCTTGCTACATCATATTTATTATATGAAAACACTGTTAATTTCTTTATCAGTCCCTTTCTTTTCTTTGCTTCATTTATCAATTTTTTCTCCCATTCATCCAAGCAATTTTTCTGATTACTTAAGATGATTCCCGAATAGTTATACCTATTCACCACATTTAATTTTATATCCCCCAATAAAAATTATTTTTCTTCTCTTTCCCCAGCACTTATCATCATTACTTTTGAATTTTCTTCAATAAATTTAATTCCTATCTCTTTACCCAACATCTTCAGCATAACTTCCATATCTTCCCTACTTTCTGTGCACAAGAAGATATCATCAGCAAATAAAAGACCTGATAATATATACACTCCCTTGCCATCTATTAATGGTATCTCTACCCCTCTTCCTAGTCTTTCTATTGCTCTCTCCATTTCTCTCAAATATAACAAAAACAAAATAGGTGACATAGGGCATCCTTGCCTTAGTCCCACCCCATTTTTAACTCTTAACTGATTCTATATTTCCTAATTGATATGTATAGTAATTATTTTCATACAATCTCTTAATAAGATCCACTAAAACTCCATTCATTCCCAAATTTACTAAACTTACCCTTAATCTATTTCTATTTACTCTATCATATGCCTTCTCTATATCTATAAAGACCATATATAACTGTCTACCTGTATTCCTACTCATATCTATAAGTTGTATGACTACAAATAAATTATCTTCTATATGCCTATCCATTCTAAAACCTCCCTGCATTTCTCCCACTATTACTTTCTTTCAGCCACCATATGAGCAAAAACTTTATATAATACTGACATTACTATTATTGGTCTATAATTGTTTATCTTTCTATTGTCCTTACCCTTTCCTTTAAATAATAGACTCACTCTTGTATTATTCCAGCTATCTGGAAATTCTCTTTTCTGTGCCATCTTATTAAAACATGACAATAGATTTAATTTGCCCTATTTCCCCAAATTCATCACCATCTCTTGCCCATTCATCTAAACCTCTTGCCTTTCCACTTTTCAACTTCTTCCCTGCCACATACAATTCATTTTCTGTAAAACTAATATTTCCATTACTATATACTTTTAAGATTATTATCATTCTGTCCTTCACTTCTAACATCTTTTCTATATCCATTACATACTTATTTAATATTGACTCTAATTCTTCTCTAGAACTACACACATTCTTCTCTTCATTTATTAATATTATTTCTTTCTCCTCTACATTTCTTCTTTTAATATATTTCCAAAATTTTTTACTCCTTTCTACTTTTATTAATATTCTCCAATAATTTACTATTTAGATTCATTCTCTCTATATAATTATCTATTTTAGCTAATTTCTTTTTTAAAAAAGTTTTTCCAAATAATATTAACATCTTTTTCACTTTCTTTGTTTTTAATAGCACATTTATATTCTTTGCATGCTTTCTCTTTTATACTTTTACTAATTCTCGGTTTTTTATTTTTCTGAATATTCTCACCTAAAACCCTATTTGCCCCTTTTTCTATTTCACCACACCGGTCCTTATATGCATCCCAACAAACTCTTCTATGATTTCTTCTACTTTTATATTCTTCTAACTTATTCTTATCATCCATTCTCCATCCACATCTTTCACTATCCTTTCCACTTTTATTATTATTTTCCATCACATTACTAACCATTTCTATTATAAAGAAATTATGATCACTATTACATATTCTCTCTTTATTATTGAACACTTTAATTTTCCATACTTTATTCATTCCCTCCTTCTTTACTAATATATAATCTATTGTGTGAAATATATTATTTCTAGATCATGTGTATTGCCCCTCATAAATATTTGATAAATTTCCAATGCTCAAATTCACTCTCTGACAAAAAAATTTCAAAAGCTGTCCATTCTTGTTATCCACATCATCAATTTCTTCAATATACTCATTCATATCACCTATAACCATTATTTTCTTCCTCCCTTTTTTTTTTTGAAAATTCTATATCCTTAACTAGACATTCATATATGCTACTGTTCCATTCCATTATAGTTTGACTATCTCCAGTGGCCATATACACTATAGCCACCATCTATCTCAAACCACAAATGTTCTTGACACTTTACAATATTTAAATATTTTTTTGACATAACTCCTATACCACCACCCTTTTTTTCTTTTCTATTTATACCTTGCCATACCAAATTTTCCAGTGTAGGTTCTTCTTTTAGATGTGTTTCCACTACTGCTAATACCTCAAGCCCTTCATTTTTAATTGCTTCATTTAATTCTGACCACTTTTCTGGTCTCTTACCACCTTGCATATTCAAATATCCAATTTTAACAATTTCTTCCTTTCTTACAAATCTTTTATAAATTCTTTTGACTCTTTTGTTTCTACTACATTTGTAATTAGTTTATCATTAGTTTTACAGACCCATTCCCTCACCACATCAACATTTATATTTATGTCTGGATCAGCTACCCTTACATTTTTAACCTTTTTGAAAATGCTGTAATTTAAAACCCTACCCCCCTTTATAAGTTTTCTGAACTATAATATTTTTCATAAATTAAACCCCCTATAATGTTTCACTTCCTTGTTTTGCTAAATGCAATCCATCTTTACTGTATAACTCTCTTTTACTAATAAAAAAAATCCCATATATCCACAACAATAACATTATTTCTGTTGCATAATTTTTTTAATCTCATTTATAGAACAAGATCTATCTAACATATACCTATTGTTGAATCTTGGTAGTAATCCACCTACTTCTATTCTTTCTTTAACTTTATTCAAACTACTAATCAATTCTTTGTACTCATCCATTACTCTCTTTGATGGCTCTGACAAATTATTTGCTCCTACGATAACATAAACATCTCTACTCCCTTGTTTTTTTACATTATCTGTGACATCCCTAATTCTAGCTGCAGGCAAATATACTCTTATATACCTATTTCTATTTTCCCTTGCAATTATATCTCCACATCCTTTAATTAGTGAGTCTCCTATCAAGACTGTCTCCTAGTGTACTTTTCCTAATTCATCTGTAACATTCTCTTCAACCTTCTGAACTTCCTTATCTATTTCTTCCTTATTGTTTCTATTAATTAATTCCTTGATCCACTCACACTTCATATCTCATGCTTTTAATTTTACTTCTACTTACTTTACCTCTTCATCTATCTTACTTATTCTTTGCTATCTATCTCCATTGCACTACTTATTTTGTCATCCATATCTCTTGTCATTCCACTAAATATATACACCATTCTATTGTCCTTATCTACATTTTCCTCCATTTCTCCTGACTATCTCTTTAAATTATTTACATTTATAAACCATTTTTTACTTCTTTTTATCACATTTACACATGATCTACACAACCATACATCTTTTATATCCTTCCTAGTCTTATTTAAGCACTTCAGATGGAAATCCTTATCACATAGCATACACTCTACCAAAGCATTCCTAAAATTTCCTTCTGTGGGATACAAATGCAATCCATATTTCCTTTTTTCCCAATTTCACTATTCTATATTTAAATTTATGATTTTTCTACCAGTTTTCAAACCTCTATACAAAAGGAAATTTATTTTTTTTAAATAGCAACTGATAAACACATGCTCTCCTAAACTCATACCTCAAATGTTACCTCTTTGTTAAATAAATCACTCTCTTACTTAATTGAAAAAATTTTTAATAACAAATTTCCTAAAATCCAGCTAATCTTATGTATGCCTTAGTTTTAAAGCCTCTTTAAAGTAAACACACACATAAATAAATAAATAAAAAAAATTTTATACTTAAAATGTTGGTGGGCATACCGGATCACTCTCCAAACATTTTCTTGATCTTTCCAAATTTAGCTAAATCTATCTGCGCTCCAACTTTCTTTTCTCATCCATTCTCTAAACAAATATTTTCTAGTAACAGAAATTTTTATCGAGGTTATTAAAAATATATAAAACTTTAACTTATCTTGCAGAGCAAATCAGCACAGCAAGGCAGTCAAAAGTATACGTACAAATGGCAGATAGATGCCTATCACCCCCTCATGAAATATATATACATAATTCTTTTAAATATATAAAAAGTTCACGCTGCCTTACTTTCAAAAATGTAAAAAAATCTTAATTTTATTATAATTGTGTTTTTTTTCTACTTTTATTTAATTAATTTTAATAATTATTAATAACTTTTTTATATAAAGAAAAGAGTAAGTAAGACTTTTAAGTAAAAATAAAATATCTCTTATAGTAAATAATAAAAAGACATTTTAAAGTAAAAAGAATGCATTTTTATAGAACAAATTATTATTCAGCAGTTTAAAATTTTCATAGAAAGTAATTTTAATTCAGTGTTTAAATAACAGTTTTGAGAGCCAAAGGTTCCTGAATAGAAGCTTAACTAGTTATTTCAGATCTTGAATAACGTATTATATGCCAAAATGATTAAATATTCAATTTTTTTTTCATTTTCAAATGCCTTAATAGCATCAAAATTTTTAGTTATTAATATATAAATACCAAAAAATTTATTTATTATTTATTTTAAATAAATGTGCTTGTGAATAAAACTTAAAAATTTAAAAAGCATGAAATATTAAAGTGAAGAAAACTGACTTTTTTTTTATGTGTCAAAGCATCACTGGGAAGCGAACCAAGGACAACTGCTTGTAAAGCAGCTGTGCTGACCACCCAGCCACCAATGCTTGAACAAAACTAACTTATTTACAGCATACAGAAAAATTAGATGGAAGAAATTGCAACATTCTCTCCCATTTTTATCATAAGGATTTGCTATGAATATTTACATATGTGAAGTAACAACACAAGAAGAAGAAAATGTCTAACAAATGAATAGTTAACTACTTCACTCAATGCATGTCATTTAAAATAAAATAATTAGATTTTATGCTACACACAGTAGATAAAATAATAAATGATTATATATAAACCATAGATAGAAATAAATTTTATTGATCAATCAATCATACATTACAGCAATTAGTTATGGCAGATTAAATTTCAGTTACAAGCATTTTTTAGTTATATAAATTTAATTTTTAAGTTGTTGTTTTGTTATGATAAAAATTATAATCCAACAGAATTTAGATGAAGATTCAATGCGAAAAACTACATTAGAAAGAAGACGTAAATTTTGGGTGATTTTTAAAATTATGGAAATAATATATATATTTCTCATTGATTTTGTGTACGTATATATGTAATAAAAGTTCAATAATTCAGTATCACCAGATATGGAAAATAAGCATTTTTAGTAATAGAATATATATTAAATTTTCTGAAAAATGCACTTTCTTTTATTCATATGTCTTATTTTATTTAGTTGATTTGTTTCAATTGTGATTTTTAAAAATGTCATCATTCAGGGATTAAAAAACAAAACATTAAATATGTAAATATTCTTAAATCCAGAATAGTGATACAAATAAAGTGAAATATTTTTTTTTATCTACAAAAAAATAGTTATTTTCTTAAAAAAATTCATAAAGAAATATGCTAAGTTTGCATACGTATAGATTTTCATCTATATATTATATACAAATACTATTACTTTCTATTCTGACTTTAATATTTAATCTTTTCACTTTAAAATATGGATTCAGTAATTGAAATAATCTCTTATTAAATCAAAATTTAACTTAACTTTTATTTAAAATATGGATTCGGTAGTTGAAATAATCACTTATTAAATCCAAATTTACATTAACTTTTATTAACATATGCCTAATAATCTATTGAAATATTCATTTTCTAAATACAATTTTTTTTTTTTCTAAATTGGTCAAATGAGATAAAATCAATCAACACAACATATATTAATAAATTTAAAAGTATGTATTAATAATTATAAAAGCATTTTAAAATTATACATTTACAAATATTTGATCAAAATATAAATAAAAATTTAAAAAATCACAATATCAATCAATATAATCGTTGTATATTTTAGAATAATTCAATTTCTCTGAATGAAATCAACAACTATTGAAAAATACTGATATTAAAATTCTTTGTTTACTATACTTAATCTTAATTCTGTTAACAAATTATATAGTGGCTTATATATAATTATATAATCAAAATAATATACAAACATATATTTACAGTTATTAACAATAATTATATAATCAAAATAATATACAAACATATATTTACAGTTACGAACAATTCTAATGTTATATGAGTCAATGTTGTCTTCATACCTTTTTATTATAGTTAAAAATTAAATTTGTGATGGGGGGGGGGGGGATTATAAAGTAATAGTTATTTATCAGAAAATATCTACTGATAATTAGTCAAAATATTAAAGCAATTCTTAGCTATCCATTTGTATTACTAAGATATATTATAATTTAAACTCTAGTTTTTAGTTACGTCATGATAAAAATTTAACCTTTAGATTACAACTTTTCCAGTTTTAGTAATAATTGAGTTTATGAGCTTTTGTAGATCATCTTTTCCAACATAAAAAGTCAAAAAACAAACTGTTTCCCAATGTTCTTTTTTTAATTAATTCTAAATCTCAAATGAATGTTTATAACAAATGCTTAAATTATGAAAAAAAAAATATATCACAAATTCACTTGTTTTTATTTTAAGTTTCAAAATAGTAATTAAAAACGTACAGTTGGTTATGCTATAAAAAACAACACTACAATGAACAAATACTGCAGTTGTAGATTTTTTTAAATAATAAAATCAAATTTTTATAATGAATGCAGAGAAATACTAATGGCTGAAGTCAGCATGCAATTAACATGATTGGAGTCTCTTATGATTTTTAAAAATCATATCAATTCAGTTCAAGCAGAAATTACACTTAAACAGTAATCCAAGTAAGGAATATTCAGATGAGAAAGAAAATCCATAGCAAACAAATAAAATAAACTCTACACTGGTAATATTACTAATATAGAATCTTTGTTTGGTATTATAAGTCTAAGAAGAAGAAATGAATCATTTTCTAAATATGAAACATCCTCAATAACAACCTTAACAGAATGACAAAACTGTAATACCATTGAAAAGATGTATTTTGCTTCCACAGTAATGTCTATTCACAAGTTTATATCTCTACACATTAGTACATGAATGTAAAAGGTAAAATTGAAAAAATAATTAATTCATTCAATAGTCATAAAAGAAAATAAATCTTGTTTAATAATTAACATTATACCAAATAATTTTATTTTAAAAGTTTGAAAAGCACAAATATTATTTCATATAAATATTGAAAAATGATTTATATTACTTATTATTCTCATAACAATGAAAATTATTGTTTAGGATAATTAAAGAATCCTAACTAAGGTAAATTTTATTTTCATTTTTATAAGAGTTTAAATGTTTGATATTAAAAACATTCCATGTAAATATCCTAATCATTATGTAATTGTACATTCATCAATTGAGATTTTATTGAAATAAAATGATAATAAAAGAATAATATGCATCTAAAGATGCATTACAATATTTAAAAAAAAGATAAGAAAAAATAAATTTAATGTAAAAGACATCTACAGATAAATTTATATATTTATGTCATTAAAAAAAAACACCAAATCTCTTTAAAAAACAATTAAATAAACTACATTAAATATAACACATTTCTAAAAGTTAAATTACCCAAATAAAAATGCAAGCATATACATATATATGAAATATAATTGGAAAGAAATTCTTGACCTAAAGGTGTTTTAACATTCTAACATAAAATCCTCAAGTGCAAAAGTTATGATGCAACAAACAAAAATGAATCATTTTATACTCATTTCTTACATCAATGTGTAAACAAATTAAATCATAGAGGTATCTACATAGTATTACTCAAATCCATTTATAATTCAATTTACAAAGATGAGTTAATTACTACTTATTTTAATAATTTTGTAAATCATATATTTAAAGTATAAATTAAATTCTGATTCAAATTTCATGCTCTCCAGTGTTAGTTTGCTTATGCATCTACATAAAAATTTAAAAATGAATAAAAAGTGATTCATTTTTCATTTATTGCATCACAACTTTTAACATCACAGCTTTTTTAAGCTAGGAGTTTCCATTTATATTTCATATTATTTAGTACTGTTTAATTTAGCTTACACAAATATATATTAAACCTAAAGTGCCTATAACCACAGTCTTCAATTTTAATAAATATTTCAACAGTTTTAATTACATTCCATTATCTGTTATTGCTAGCATTTGTAGCCTATTTAAAATCCTAGACAAGGATAGGAAGTGGATATTTATTTATAATGTTACCGTGACAATAGATAGTTAACATATTTATTGGTTTAGATTTAAAATATCTATTGCAATGTAATTTACATATATATATATATATAGCAAGGTAAAACAATCTTTAAATAGTTCATTGTAATGCAAAGATCTATTCCATCAATTCCTCATAAAAGAACAGGAAAGATAAATGTAGTACTCATCAGAGGCTGGTGATGATTTGGATCATTTTTCACTTTAACTAAGAATGATCAGATATCCATTTATTAATTAACATTAAATGATTAGCTAAATTGGCTACAAATTAGCTACCTGAAAGAAAAATCCTAAGCCAGTTAAAAAATTTTCAAGTTTACTTTGAACCCAAATTGTAGTCATAGTAGTAAAATATTCTATCATTGTATGGTGACACTCTCAATATATATAATGTTAAATTATCATAGTACTAGATAGATATATAAAATTTAAGATAAAATATTCTCTACTCACAGCATATATATATAATTGTAATAGAATGAAGAGGATAAAATATGAAGAGGTATGCAAACTGATAAAATTACTATTCTTTTAAAGATTTAAATTTGTAAAAATTTGTTAAATATTAGGTTATCTGTAAAGAAATAATGATCAGATTTAAATTATTTATCAAAAAATATACTAAAACTTATTCTTAGTAATTCCGTTTATTTATTAATGAAAACTGAATAACTGTGCATTGAAATAATGTAAACAGCATAGTTTTTTAATAGGATTTGTTCTTTTGGAATTAAATTATTGGTTTAATACTCAAATATTACACACACTACTGTAGCCCAATTACTGTTATAATAATTAGGTTAATTTATTTGCAAAATTAGTAATAACTGTTAATGGAGTTTATTCACTTTTGATTCATTCATAGCTGGCTATTTATTCTAGCACAGCGTTTCCCAACCTTTTTTGGCTCGCGTACCATTTGGTACTACATTATGCTAAATTGTACCACTTTGTAAAAATGATTGTATTTTCATGAAATTTGTTATTGCGAGTGTGTTATTTTATTTGCATTATAAATATTATAGGGTGACCATGTGTGTATTCACATCTCATAATGAGACAAATTACATTGAAACACACCTAAACATCATGCCAGATTATAAACTCACTGAAATTATAAACTCACTGTAACATATTTATATGTATGTGTTTGTTCAAAGTTTCATATTTTTTCCAAAATAATTTATTAAAAATTACATTATTACATTGAAGGTTATTTGGTACATATTTTGTTCAAAGTGTTTTCTCATTCCTTCATTTGGTTTTCCCGAATTTGAGTCCGTTTTCTCTTTTTTTGGAGCATCTTGCTATTGGTTGGGCCATGGAGAGGGTAAATCCAGCATGTCCCAAGTTATGGTAAAAATAACCTCAGGGGTTATCAGGCTATCTCTTGTTCTTGTTTTCTTTATATTGTTCAGCATGAAGTTAATAGGATTAAAATTTTGATGATTAAATACTAGCTTACATCTAGTAATCCACAATAGATGATCAAGAATTAATGAGAGTCTAATTTCTGGGTATGACCCTTTTCTGATACATTCTTTCAAATTAAATAATTTAGATTGATTTGCCTTGATCCGACTCATTATTTATCTACTATTTTGTCATATTTCGTTTACTAATAAATGGTTTTAATAAAAACACAAAATTATAAAAAACCAATTAGTATATTTTCTTATCATAATCAAATATTTTTATAAAATAAATTTAATGAGATCTTTGTGCTTGTTTCAAACAACATAATTTTTTGAAATTTGATTCAAAAGATGCGAGGTATACCCTTAAGCCTACAGCTGCAATCTGTTTCGATACTTATTTTTTAAAGAAATATATGAAGAAAAAGCTCTTCCTACTAATTCCTTACTAGTAAATGGTAGTGATAATTTAAGATCTTTCTCAGAAAGTTGTTCATATTCTTTAATGTTTAACCAAAAATTAATTAGATTGTGTCGTTTGAATTCTACTTGTAAAGTTTTGTCACATGATAATTCTATTAAATTTTTTTTATCCTTTATTGATAATGATGTAGCTTTTTCTAAATTTTCTGCATAGAAGGGGTTTGAAATCCAATTATCATTTGTGTTTTTGGGTTTTGGAAAATATTCCATGAAAGAGAATTTTAATCCTGTTAAGTGTGCTATTATATTTTCTCGTATATCTTGAGACAGACTAACCTTATTTTCAAACAAAAAAATATGTAGAGTTTCGGATACTTCCAGTTGATTGTTTTCAATACTTATATATATTACTGTTTCCAAAAATCTAATTTTTTAATCATACTTTCAATTTTATCATTAACATTAAAGATCGTTATCGACTATACATATTAACAACTTTACAGTATAATATTATTAATTAAAATAATTTTTATGAATTATAGGAAAAAACGTTTCTATATTTTTATGATTTAATTTTCTTTTTATGTCCGCCATTATTGATTATTTTTCGTGTACTACCAACCAGCAACTCGCGTACCACCAGCGTACCACAGGTTGGGAAACACTGTTCTAGCATATTATTTTTTATATTTATTTTTAGCATTAAGTCATCTCATTTCAAATTCATACTCTAGATTCTTGTGTATGTCATCTCCCATCCTAGAATATTTTTGAAACAATGCAATATTTTTTATTTTAATTCACATAATATCATTATTTAAGGAGTAGGGGGAGAATTATAATAAATTTATAAATTAACAATAAACAGAAAGACTTTTCAAAAAAAACAATAATTATAATAACAAACTAAAGTAGGAAATCTTTTATAATCCTCTCAATAAAATTAAACATGTACACAAACATTACTGCATAAACAAATATACGAATATTAATGTTATTGCATGACTTTATCAATATTTCCAAGAACAGTTCTATTTACACTAATCTGGAGCCATCTACTTTAAGCCTGAGTATCCAATAAACAGCAGATGGTATAGAACTATCATATCCTTCAAAAGCAAGGATTTAAAGCTAAAATTACACAACTGGCAGTCATCTTTTACTCCTTTATACTATTCCAATTTATTGGCCTGAAATTTAAAAAAATCTTTAAGGTTTTGAATTATGCAAGCACATTAGTTTGGGTTTAAATCCTAGGGTTTGTTTTTTCTCTCTCTCATTTCATGCTATTAACTTAAATAGTCAAAAGACAGAAGTCTGCAAAATCTAAATAATTTAAATTATCTCCATTTACTTTTACTCTCTTAGTTTTCTATTTTAACCCACAAAATATTTCTTGACAACTGCTATAAAAAGTTTTGAAGATATGGAATTGCCCTGTTGTACACCTTTCTCAATGTTGATCTTCCTGGTATTAGCATGTAATCTAATCATTGCTGTTGCAGTTTGATAAATATTCTTCAGAATATGAGAATATCCTGGGACCATATCTTAGTGATCCAATACTTTAATCACTGACGAAATGTTTACAGAATCAAATGCATTTTCATGCATTACAAATTTAAAGCATATGCATTCATTGGCCCTTTTTATAATTTCTCTCAATATTTAGATATGATTCACAGTACTAAAACCAGCTTGTTTTGTTTTTTATTGGTTAAAATCCAAAGTTTGCTGTAGATGAGTTATAATTTCTTGGTAAAAATTTTAGATAGAACTGATAAATGACTGATGGATCCTTAATTTTTAATATCTTCTTTATCGCCTTTTTTAAATATTAATATTAGTTCTGCATTCTTTCAATCATCTAATGCATCTTTATCATTCAGACATTTGGTATATAACTTTACAATAATTTTTCCATTTCTTCACCTGCTGCTTTTAATTCTATCATTACTTGGAGCTTTACCCTTCTTCATAGATTTAATTGCATATCTCACTTTTTCATTTAAAATACTAGACAATTCAGATGTAGTAGTTGTAGGGGATACTTTTACTTGTTTTTTACTGCTATATTGAACACATATTATGGGGTCATCTTTATTTCAAATAAGTTTTATCTTTTCTTCTTATTGCAAAAATAAGTTTTCTACAAATACCTCTTCTATAGCTTTTCTTATTAATTCACAATTATATTTTCTTATATTATTAGTAATTCTTTTCCATACTATCTTACAAATGTTATACATATTCAATCCTTCTTAATGGATCATTTTTTTATATTTTCATATTCTTTCTTTTCTTCATAAATTGCATCTCAATAGAAATTTTATTGGTCAATTTCTGGTTTTTTTTTTGTACTAGTTATCTTTGTTACAGTTCTTTATAATGTATTGTTTATCTTCCTATTGATTTTGTTCATATCTGAACTATCTTCAAAGTCTGTTAATATGATATATATTATGTAACAGTTTTATGTGTTGATATATACCATTAAATATTTAGATGATCTATTAATATTTTAGATGTACTATACTATCAATTGTGAAAAAAAAAACAGCAGAAAATAGAAATTCCAATGTTATAGATTTTTATTATGATTGCTGTCCCTTACATATAAGTAAAGTAGCTTAGTTTATCCTATACTATCATGAAGCTTCAGTATTCCTTTCATGCACTGCAGATAGAACTGAATGAGACTGTGAATTAACTGCTAGCTATTTCATTGTTAAAAGGCAATAATATTGGCATCATGTATGCCTTATTTTCTCATTGTATATTGTGTACAGCAAAGATAGTTCTACATATTTACACATCAATATAATCTGGCACTCATCTGCTTAGAATAATATTATCATTTCTTAATCATTAGACTAATCCAGTGCAGTAGTATTACCTAATGATAAGATTGAACTATGGAAAATGCCAATAATTAAAAATTAGTATATATTAGAGGAATAGAAAAATTTAATATTTAATATTTTTTTGAAAATATGTA
The DNA here is from genome assembly GCA_028023455.1 of Epiperipatus broadwayi. Lineage (NCBI taxonomy): Eukaryota > Metazoa > Onychophora > Udeonychophora > Euonychophora > Peripatidae > Epiperipatus > Epiperipatus broadwayi. The sequence continues at coordinate 409,658 of JAQFVV010012717.1, forward strand.
TTGATTTTTGTAGTTTGCTATCTCCAAATAATTAACAAATGAAAAAAAAATTGATTTGTTGCCTGGGAGGTCTATAATGTTTAGCATTGAAAAATACAAACTATGATATGATGAATCTTTAACTCTAAAGTCTGCCACACTACCACTGCACTAAATCATACAGGGCCTCAACAGATTTGATCAATATAAATAAATTCTTCATATTATGAATTTTAATTTCAACAACTTGAGTAATTTAATGATATTAAACATTTACAACAGTTTCTTTTCTTTGGAGAATTTAAGCAAGTTTAAACTATTGTACTCTATTACTGTGAACAATTATTGTTAATGTTATTTTGCTTGAATCTAACAACCATTGTTTCAATGAAGTAATTGCCCAGAAGGTCATAGGGCAAACTAATGCCCTCAAATGTTTATAAAGCATGTATGTGGGGGAGACAATGAGAATAGTTAATGATTAAATAGACTTTTAATTTAAGGAAAAATGAACATTTAATAGTATATTGAAACTAGAGCTAAAAAATCTATTAAATGTTTTGCTTAGAGTGCATGTGCATAATAGAGATGAGAAATCTAATTGAGGCTTTTAATAGAGGTGTTTTTAAAGATAAACTTAAAAGAAAAGCTGACTAGATAATAAATAAAGAAGTTATGAAAATAATAGATGAGAAAATTTTATACTAAAGAAATTTAAAGAGAAATACTTAGAAAGTAAAATGAATTCATCGAAAAAACTATAAGCATAAAAAGAGAAAGATTCAATATGGCAAGAAATGTAGACAAAAATGTCATTGTTCTTTGTTAACAGAAATTAGGAATAGTTAGTAGATAAAATGGATAACAGAAATGAATGTATATAATAATAAACATCTTTAGCTTGGGGGCAGGGGGATCATTTGAAAGAAGGCCTATGTATCATTCTAGCAAATAATTTTTACATTAAAGTTGTTTCGATAGATCTACATTCATTATTTTTATTAAACAACTATTATTATTTGCTACTGTTCATATAATAAGAAATTAACAATTTGGTTTCTTTTAAAATTAAACAACACTAGCATTTTTTCTCATATCCTTACATAAAATTATTTTACATTGCTGTTAGATATAATTTGTGTTATCTCTATAAATTTCTATTTCTTAAAATATATATTATATTAGGTTTTTGCATTTCTATATTACATGTAAAAATAATGAGGGCGCTGCAAATGCTTCCATTATTTTGTCAACTTTTTTATAACTACTGTATATACTAAAGTGAGAAAAAGCTATTTATAATTGAATAATATACAAGTTTTCTGTTTATAAATTTCTATATATATTTTTTTTTTAAATAATATAATCTAAAAAATTTGCAGCAAAATAGGTACAATAAAATAATGTGATAAACTATAATTTTTCAATATTAAAATGAATGCAGAAGAAACCATGTGAGATGAATGAAGGAAATAAGCAAATTTGCAACAATGGCAAGGGAATTAAAACTTATAGATAGGAAAAAGTGACAATTCATTCTGCAATAAAATGAGAATGTTTAAAAATAGTCATGAATATTGAAACTGGTATACCTTCTCTTACCCTCTTCCTCATTTGCATGCAGGACATTAACAAACCCCCTTTGTTTGTGATCCATAGCTTATAACGGTGGTGGTGAACCATTCCCAAAAAATATTTATTGAATGATTGGCAGGCCATACAGTTATTAAATCAAAATATAAACAATTTAATTATTGCAGTTTTTTAAAAGTTTATAAAACAAAATAATAATGACAATAATAATAACAATAATAATTAAACAAAATTTCTAAATAAACTAAATATTTATTTAAAAGAGCACAAGTTGAATAAAATGTCATAGTAAAAAATTAATAGTAATTAAAACAAAATTTTGGAAATAAACATATAAAAATCAACATAGACATTATTTAATAAGATTTTTGCTATTGTACAGTGGATGCTAAATGTTTTATATCTAGTTCATATTTTGTTAATTTTAATAATGTATATGCTGAACTAGATTCATGTCATTCTATTTCTTAAACTGCCTTTAATTAATTTACTTCAAAGAGTTATAAAATATTTTACTGAGTTCACTTTCTAGTTTTATTGGAATCATTTGACAGGTTTAGAGAATATGATATCGCAGTATACCGGTATCACTTTATTTGACTTAAAATATAATTTGCTTCTAATCAAAATTCAATTGTAAATTGAATTCTAATATAATATCATATTTATTTGTTTTACCTTTTGTTTACAGTAAATTATTAGTACAGATTTTAGCAACAAAAAAAGTATTTAATTTAAAGCATAGAAAATTATGATATGTAAAACTATATGTAAATAGTTCGCGCATGGCAGTAACAAATTAGAATGTGCCATCTCTGGCACATGTGCCATAGGTTAGCCATCACTGGCTTATAAGATTATTCTAATTTGTTTAAGAATTCCATTCTAATGTTTGATTATTATTTTTTTAACATTTAAAATATTAAATTTAAGTCATTTTTTTATTTTATTTAACATTTTTCTCCTCATGCAGATGTTTTGATTAACTATAAATAGTGAACAAATATTTATTAAAGTTTATGATGTAGTTCCAAATATTGTGATATTAGAAATAATTATGTTAAAAGAATAAGAGACTACCCACTGATAAACATGATAATAAAATACTGGTATGATTAGTTGCTCAGGTGGTCATATGATTTTTGAATATTCAAATAATAGCTTAAACACAACAGTTTGGTTCAAACACTTGAATCGAGATATTTTTTATTTTACTTTAGACAGATGAGAATTGATTGAAGAAAGAAAACATCTCTCTATAAATATGGACTAAGCTTCACATGATGATGATAAAGTACTTTTTCCAATTGATAATGATACTCTGTTACCTTATTACTTCAATCTAGTTTTGGACAGAAAACATATATAAATCTGTTTAATAGAAAAATATACTCCCCCCGCCCCTCAAAAAAAAAGCTGAATGAAAACAACAAATTTATCTTGAGACTTCTCGTTTTTTCTATATACTGAATCTAAAACAGTTCAACTCAATGTCTAGTTGATTTTATCTTTTAAAACATTAAAGTTTTATTTTTGGTTAGCTTCACTCTTATATTTCGGTAACTTTTTAATGTCATTACATGTTTTTAATTCTTCTCTTGGTTCTTTGATATAATAAATAATAATTAATTGCAAAGAATATGTTTATTATCAAGTTGACAAAAACAATAAAATTAATTAATGCCATCAGCATTTTAACAATTAACTAACAAATATATCGACGTGTAAGAAATAACAAATTATTACCAAAGATGCTATCGCTTGGTGCTTTTTTTTTTTTATCGCTTGGTGCTTCGATTCACATACTCAAATTTTTAATTAACTACTCATTCATTCTTGGATCCTTTCAGAATTGCATGAAGAAATACTTCGTTTTAATAGGTCAAAAATTTGTTTTTGTTTTTTTAAAAAAATTGCAAATATATGTAAACAATAATAAATCAAAAATTTAATTGTTTGTTTTTAAAAAAAAAAAATTGTTAAGATTTATGTAAACAATAATAAAATATTGAGTAAACAGTTTTATGATGGGTTAATAGAAAGACAACTCAAAGTACCACTAACGATATTCGAGAATTATCGCTTGAAGGGCAGTATTCTATTACAGCCTAATAAACTAATTGAACGATGTATTTATTGCTTAGGAATTCTAAGAAATCGGAGGTGAAATAGCTTTGCCGCTGTCCGTCGACTTTGATTCCCATAATCGGTCATTCTACCACTGCATAAAACTACGCGGAATATACTCTAATTATTCAAACGCTTTACGAATCAAAAAGTTACATAAATACAAATAATAATAAAAAAAGTAATAAATACAAATAAAGATTAATTTTTATTGTTAATTAAGACTAAGGAATTTTTTGGTAGTTTTTAACATTAGTAAGATAGAGTGCTTCTAATTCGTTTATTTTATAAAATTGAAAGCCTATACAACAAACATAACATTATATTCATATATTAACGAACTGGTAACAACACTTAAATAATTTATTTAAAGTACAGTTTAAAGAAAAAAAAAATACATCGTATTTTTGAATTTACCTTTTGCTGATGGAAGTATCACTAGGTAATTAATTATTTGTGGAGCTGCTCGAAAACATGAGAACAAGTCAAAACGTAAATTTGTATTGTACAAAAGCAATCGAGGTTATGACATCATAAATGACTAACTTTCTGGAAATTACTAATGTAGATCTTCCTCATTCTTCAAAATAGGGGAAAACTATAATTATGATAACTTTTACCTATTTTATAAAAAAGGCTGAAGCGTTTAATTAATTTGAATACATTCTCTTTTTTTTTTTAAGATAACTTTTACACACGCCCATATACAAGTATTTGCCAATATACGCGTCTGTGTAACGCAGTTAAATACGCACGCGAATAAGTAAACGGGGAATCCCAAAAAAAAAAACAGTTCGCTATTGGCCGTATGGAAATAAGATTTAAATGTCTTATAGCTTTAAGCTATAGAGTATAATAGTTCCTTCCCTCTTTTAAAAATATCACGTACAAGATAATAAATAAATATTAATTTCTCATTGGAGAAGAAATAAAAACTTAAGTTATTATTTAAATCCGGTTCTGATTGAAGAAGCTAAATTTTAAAGTACGAATGCTATATATGTCTTTCCACTAAAACAATGATATAGATAATCACAAAAATAGTTCCAAGGAGTGGATCTGGCAAAAATAAGCACAATTTACTATCAGGAAACACCAATCTTAAGCCCATGTGCTTGTAGCAATATTAATGTTTCCGCCTATTCTTAATTTTAGCCTCAGGGCTATCTTCACAGACAGCTTAAATTTCTAATTTTCCTCATTAGTCGCTTATACTCATCGTAGATCACCATCTCCATAAATATTCTTAAATTTACTTAATCAATTACAGAATTAATATACATATATTACTATTTCTTTAGGTGCATAAAGTTTGTACAGGTCGACATGTGTATGTTCTGGTTTATGCATGATGAAAAATATAGGGCAACTACTATTAACGATGATTGTGGTATTTTTTTCTCTCCAAATTTTTTTTCTTGATGCTCAATTTGATTTTTTTTTTTTGTTCGCAATTTAAATTAAACAAGCTTTATTATATTTTATATTGTTAGATTTAATCTGTGAAACTTCAAAAGATTTTTCAAATCCTAATCAGGCTAATAATTGTTAGATGAATGGAATAAAACTTAAATCCTTGCAAATTGAAATTGTTAAAGAAATCCTTGTTCTGTAATGAACTACTGTATTTAAAAATTATTTTATAGGGGATGGAAGAGTGATTAAAATAACAACATCATCTATTATATTATCATTGCAATTTATTTTTTTTTAGATTATTAAAAAGAAGTAAGTAAAAATCCATATCAACATAACATTTGTTTTATAAATGGAATAGTAATTATGTCTAGAATTTAGCAATAAGCTTATATAAATAAATGTTAGACTTGAGTTTAAAGGTAATCAATCAAAAGATGCTTAGAAACATTGTTGGTTTGTTTAACGTTTTGAATAATCTAAAATATACAGAATAATTCAGAATCTTTCACAAGCAACAAATACTTCAAAGACACTGATTTTTTAAGTAAATACCATATTATGACATGGAATTACATCATATGGTTAACCAAATCACTGATTAAGTTCTTCCAGTTATTAGCAGAATTATGACTGAATCACCAAAAGAAATCTCTTAACCACACTGTATTCTTTTTAAGTATAAAAGATATTAATAGAATTGTCATAGTATTCTTCTGGTCTAATCAATAATCTGCATGGATACATCAGATAAAGCTATTTAATCATTATGAGAGAGTTATAATGCAAGAATTGTCTCTAGATAATACTATTTTCTGCTATAATAATGCTCTTAATTGTATAACCCATACAAATATTGATTGTACATCAAAACAATATTGCAATCTTCTGTGATATCTCAATTAATCTAATTTAAAATCTGAGCATACTAGAGATATAATTTTTCAAAAATATTAAAGCTTTTCATTATGAAAAACTGTTTAATAATTTTTAGGCCATCAAGAATTATTTAATCACTATTTATAAAGAATTCCAAATAATTGTTGAAACTAACTGTATTTATACCATATTAAGTATGATCTTCCCTCTTTTTATCTGGTCTCTATATAAACAATAATAATTTTTTAAATGCTCCATAAACTTTTTTTTAAACATTTTATATTTGTCTCTATTATCTGTGTTTTATTTTGATTTTCCAAAAAAACTAACAAAACCATAAGATTTATAATGTCAATTATTCATCTATTTTGTTGTTGTTATTATTTTTATTTTCTCTTTTTATTTTCTTTTGAGTCTAGAGTAGGTTTATACAAATTCATCATCAATCTTAAAGGTAAGAGGAACTTTAGTATTAGTTGTTACAATTATATATGCATATATAACAGCAATGATGGTTAAGAAAGAGAAATAGAGATCTAATTTGTCATGAACTTTGAGGATAAGTAGTAACAAGGTTAGATAAAAAGGTGTGGGTTTTTTTCCCTAAAGTCAAGCTGTCTTTATTTAACAAGTTACTGCAAACAAATTCCATTTGATCATTATCATAATAGTTTGTCATTGTTTCTGCCATCCTAATTAACCATAATTTATTTTAATATTTGAAGTTTATTTCAGTTAATTTATCAACTTTAATTTAATGAGTCTTTTAAATTATTAGAATTCAAGAAAGATTATTGAAGTACATAATAGCAATGTTTTATTATTTCACCATATTGTCCAATGGAATTAATAAATCTGATTACATCTTATTGATCATTAATATGCAGATATTTTATTGTACTGTTGTAGATCTTGAGTACTTTGCACAACAATAAGTTGAGTTTAAAGATGTAAATATAAACATCTATTAATCACTTATGCTTGTTTTTTGTTTTAACACAATTTTTAATATTGGAATGATCTAACTCCATAAACTAACTTTCTGAAATGGATTGATAATAGCCATCTTATAATCCTCTCTGCAAGTAGAGTGTAAAATGAATATTTCCACTTGAAAACCAATTTTCACCTTATGGATGTCTGGTTAAAGACAACTTATGACTTCACGTAAAATATTTTCTAATGGTATGTATTTGAGTATATACTCTTTCTGTAAAAGAGAAATAAAATGACTACAAGAAATCTGTTAAGTGAAAGGGGTTAAGTAGTCTATTCTTTACAATAAATTGTTTAAAGCCATAGTGTTACATTGGGATTATTTAATGTATATAAATTATTTTTTAGGTTAAACGGTTATTATTTTCCATTACATACCGATATAATTTATCTACAACATTCACCTGTGAAAACATCAAATATAATATTATTTAATGTATATTTTAATATTTACTTACATGATAAATACATCACAGTAGGTCACATTTTTTAATTTAAGTATGTATTTTGATTTTTCTCTTATCATGTATATTTATATGTTACCATAATTATAAAGAATATTATTAATCTTTATAAGTAGCAAATTTCATGACAATTGAAAATATAAACATCCCATTACAGTGGCAGATTAAACGGTAAGTGGCCGCGTAGGACCCAGAAATACTGAGTGGTCCCGAGATCTTAAAATGTCTTTTCATTAGGATTCGAGGGAAATTGTTTTTTGTTTTGTTTTTTTTTTGTATACAATCAACTCTGCTATAACGCGGTATTATTTAAGCTTTTGAAGGGAATTTATTTGAATTTTGACGGGATTCTAATTTTCAACTGGATATCAGGGGATGAAACAAGTATAGCTTAAATAGGCCCAAATTAAATAAATGCCTATATATATATTAATTACACAAAAAAATTCGACCCTTTCCTAAATAATAATTTGATTTCAATTTAAATACTCTGATTTTGAAAAAATTATCTTAAATAAATTTTGCTGTTTTCCTGAAGCTGATTTATCTCCAGTGAAACGATATATTCCTGACCTCATAAGTTTCACCTATTTTCCCCCATAGCTCCATCTGCACCGGATTTAAACCCTCTATGTTAACACATGTATATGAATAAATAGCTGTACTACCAAATCTTTTAAATTATACATTTTATTTTGTTAAATGAGCCAATTTGTTATTTTGTACTAAAAACCGCAGGTAAATATGTGTAAAGTTCACAGATTACCAGATACCTATATAACGAAATATTACTTAAAAGTTTTTAATAATTCTTAATTTTAAATTAAAATAGTTAAAAACAAAAATGACACCAACGCATACCCGTTTCAATATAGCGTGTGAGCAAAGTTTTAAATCTTGTTTTTGCAATATTTTTCTTAAATGCATTTTATAGTAAACAAAATCTAGGTGAAACAATTACCAAATCTTTGGAGAATTGAAACGGCCTAAGTTAAATTAAAAATATCAGGTTTAAAAATTAAACAAAAGTTTTAATCAATTTCGAAACTTAAAACATCTTAACAACATTATCATTAAAAATATTTATTTTTAGTAGGCATTGTTTGAAAAATATATATATATTAGTAGGCATTGTTTGCAATGCTAAAAGCTTTTAAACTATTTTACAAAAAAAAAAAAAAACTTTGTTCGCCACCGCCACCTGTTTCTATAGAGCGTGTGAGCCAAGTTTTAAATATTATTTTTGCAATAATATTTTTCTTAAATGTATTTTAAAGTAAACAAAATCTAGGTGAAACAATCACCAAGTCTTTGGGGGATTGAGATGGCCCAAGTTAAATTAAAAATATCAGGTTTAAAATTTAAACAAAAAAATCAGTTTTGTAACTTAAAATATCTTAAAAACATTATCATTATGATAATGTTTTTAAGATGTTTTAAGTTACAAAACTGATTTTTAAGCTTTTAAACAATTTTACAAAAATATATATATTTTTTCTTCATAGCAAAAAAATGAAGAGTCATCAAAGTGAGGCAGAAAAGCGACAAAAGTTTTTTTAAAAACCTGGAAATTGCTGAAAGCTAAAGAAATTTATTGCATAAATTTTTAAAAGTTAATACAGAGATAGAGTTGCCTTCGACATCGAAGTAATAAATGATATAGCTTTATGGTCAACAATATTAACAGATGCTATTATTGATCATATTCTTAATAACAAAACAAAAAATATCGGGAATATAGAGAATTTAAAATCAGTGTATAAAGACAGAGATGAAGTGTATTACAGAGGACTTTCTTATCATTATTTCTACAGCAAGAAATCAAATGGAATTATGGAAAAGAAAAATTGGCTGATATTTTCAGAAACAAACAAATGTTTACTGCCACCCTTGCAAACTTTTCAGTAACAAAGTCTAAATTAATAACTGGTTTATAAAATTGGAGATCAATAACTTATTTTATCGGACCACGAAGTTTCAAAAGAACATGTCAGCCATGTGTACTATGCATAAAAGATTAATAAAATTCAAAAGAATTGATACTCCACTATTACAGGAAAAGGAAAAAGAAGAATGTTACTGGAGAGAAATGTTGAAAAGAATTGTATCAACAATAAAATTATTGAGTCGCTTAGGATTAGCATTTAGGGGTCACGATGAAAGCAAAGATTCCAATAGGAAATGAAATTATTTAACCTGTCTGAAATATCTAAGCAAGATGAGTTTTTAAAGTTACATCTACAAAAATATGCCAACCAAGGGCGAGGAAATGTAAACTATTTATCTCATATTAATTGTGACGAATTTGTAGGTCGTCTTGGAAATCAAGTAAGAGCGGAAAATGAAAAAATCAAATCTGCGACTTATTATAATATAATTGTTGATTCCACTCCCGATGTTTGGTATATCGATCAAGTAACTTTTGTGATATGTTTCACACTGTAGTAATATAATCGAAAGATTTTTTGAATTCATTCCCATAGATAAACACACATCTTCATATTTGGAACAAGAAGTTTTGCAAACTTTAATAAAATTAGAAGTAAATATTAAAAACTGTTGTGGACAAGCATTTGATAATGCTTCTAATATGTCAGGAAAGTACTCAGGTTTGCAAGCACATATTAAAGAAGATAGCAGTTTTTATTCCGTGCTAATCATTCCTTAAATTTAATTGGAAATTTTGCTGCAGAAAGTAGTAGCTCTGCAATTGAATAGTTTATGTTTGTACAGAATTTATTCATATTTTTTTCTGCATCAAACCATCCTTGGAAAATTTTAACCAGAAATCTAGAAATGTGTAAACATTCCGTCAGTCAAAAGAGTTTTTAATACAAGATTGTCTGCAAGAGCAGATGCTGTATTAACTATAAAATATTGGTTTCACCCATGTAAAAGAGGCTTTAACTGAAATTTATAATTTAGAAGAAAAAAAAAGTTATCATAATGGATGCGACTTCACTTCTGAAGAAAATGGACAAACATGAAAAAACCCTAAAGACAATGATACTATTTTACAAAAAATAAATGCTACTAATAAATCATTGCAATCAGTAGAGTGCGAACTATTGAAAGGACCTATCCTACTGAAGTCATTAGAAAATTGTATCCATAATTTCAGAGAAGAATTTGAAAAAGAGACAACTGTGATTTATCAGGGCTATTATTTAAAAATGGACAACTCCAGACAACAAAAGAGAAAAATGTTTTTGATGAAAACAAAAAAGTCGAACATGAATTTACAATAAGAGAAAATTTCATAGTCAATTCATTTTGTCATTCGTGATAACACCAAGGCAGAACTATAGGGAAGAACTCAGATGTATGAAGTTGAAGAGGCTTTTCGAATATTTTTTTTAATTGGAATTTGTCAATAGAACAAAAAAAAAAATGTGGTAAAAAAGTTTACGGTATGAAATTTTTGATTACTTTTCTTTTTTGCTAATAACTTAATGAGTTTTCTTGAAAAATTTTTTTTCTAATTTGAGTTTGAAGGCCCCAAAATTTTTACCGCTTAAGATCCCCACTTGGCTTGATCGCCACTGTCTCGTTATTAAAAACACTAATTGATTTAACATAATACACTTTATGTCGAATTTGGTAAACAGATTCATAATGAAATCCAAACTTTATACATAGAAGACTACAATAGTGGGATAGTAAATACAAACAAACAAAGCACATTTAATCACAAAGGCAAACAAACATCGACTGTTTTCACAATAGAAACTCAAATTTATAATAATGTGCGATTCAAACTGAGAAGCACTTGAGCGAATAAATGCCTAAGGCAAAAAAGACTAACTGAAAATGTCTTGCCGTCCGTCAGTTTCATTTAATCGTAATTAATTTAAATTTAACAAATTGTCTAAATTAAATTTTAATTGTTGGGGTTTTTTCATTTAGAATGATATCAATTTGTTGGTAAGTCTTCTCGGTATCTCTCTACAGAAAAACGATGAAAAAAATAATATCTGATAGACAGTTTACACATTTTCTTCCTGGCTGTATTACCCCCTACCCCTTCCTTTCTTAAATAAGAGTAGCTAGATACCTATTTTCACACGATAATTGAATGATTAAATAATAACTATTGCCACATCTATTTGACAAAAAATTCTAAGCTTGCTTAAAATTTGAAAAATGTCAAAGTTTTATTCGGATTTCAAATATTGTAACATAAATAAAATACTTTAAGGTTTTTTTTTACCACAATCAGTCTTTAAATTCCAGTTTACAAACTGCTACTTGAAAAAGCATACACAAAATAACAATCACTACAATACATAAAAGCTTTTAAAAGTATAACTTTCAATTTTTTAGATAATAGAAACTCTTTAGACGGAAGTTTAAAAAAATTGAAGCTAAACGTGCGTAAAGAATTTCCAAAATAATTCTGGGGGAGGGGGGGGCGTTTGATACCAACTATTTGAGCCACGCGTTTGAACAAATTTTCAGTTTGAAATTTGCTACCTAATTTTAAGAAACAATTTAATTTTATATATATAATATGATTAAAAAATTCATAAAGACTGTACGCATATGTATATATTATATTGTAAAATATAATCTTTAAACTGAAGTGAATAGTTAGTTAGTCATAAAAAAAAGAATGAATGATGATCAAGTCTATAAACAACTTGCCATCCCATAATGCACAATCCAAGTCCTATGAGTACTAATATTCCCTTTTCTTCATCACGTATTATGTTGGGGGGGGGGGGGGTTACTATTTGACAATTTAAGTTTTAAAAACTTGCGTATATCCCGGCCAATGCTATGACATATGAAAAAAAAAAAACTTGCGTATAAAAACGCAAATATATATAGAAATTTTTTTTAAAAATAAGTAAAATAAATACTAGATATTTACAAAATAATAAAATTTTTTGGAAAGGTTACTATTATTTCATCAGGAAAATAGAATGATCTATTTGTGGATGCATATGATGTTTTTTTTAAAAAAAAAGATGATTATCTCTAATATAATTATTGAGTATAATTATTTTAATATTGACTATTCTGCATCAAATTTTGTAAGTTTAAATATATTTTTTTGTTTTTATGATAAGTGTAAATTTATAGATAATTTACAGGTGGAGAAGCATGTTATGTGTTTGATGAAGAAAATAAACAATTTTAAATATTTTAGATTTTCATATTTGTTAATACATTTATAAATTAAAAACTTTAATAAACATTTTATTTTTCAAATAACGATATGAACTTTCTTTTAAATTCACATTTAAATAGTTTTAACTTTATTTTTGTTGTATTCTTCAAGATTTAACAATATTCACGATTATACTATTCACAGAGAAATTTAAAAACTTCCGCTCCCTGGTTCTCGCCTCCTCTTTCATCAAATTTCATTAACTTAATGTTTAAATTTATTCATATCTATTTTTTCTTAAATTTCACATAATTCTTTTAATTTTTTTTTATTCAAAATTATATATTACTTTGACGGTTTAAGTACGTGTGTATGCATGTGAATATATGAATCCGTGGAACATTGCTAGCTAAAAATGGAATATAATGTACCATAGTCGACTCAAGTACTGTGTTGCCTGAAATAGCTGATTAGTGTTAAACAAGTATTTGTATTACAGTAGCACCCATTAACCTACTATGCTCATGATGTTGATTGAGTGAATCTTAAATTTTTTTTTCAAATCACAGACTAAGATTTTTTTTATTTCAGTTAGTCATTTATTATTACTTGATAAATGGATATCTAATTATTGTTAGCTAGAGTGTAAAGGAATCAAGTTAATCTGTGCTGTTCATATTGATTACTAAAACAAACAATACAACTGAAATATGATGCAGCTTTCACCACTAATGGAATAGATATTAGTCCAGCATTAGCCCATATGCTACCTTTCACTTTTTAATGATAAAAGTTGCTAATCAGAGAGCAAAAGTTATTGAAACAGAAACTCTTGATAATAATTTTTGTAGACTAGTTTGACAAAATGATTGAAAATCTTAAATTACTCTATATCAATGTATTATATCTTCAGTTATTATATGGAATAAGTTTATTATTATCATCATCATCATTATGTTTCAATGATGAACTTTATTTGTTTTATAGAGTTACAAGAGTTTTACATAGCTTGGATTGCTGTGTTTAGTGGGCAATCCATAGTTGCAGGTTTACATATACAAAAGTTGATTTATTAGTTTACATAGAATTGCAGGAATTTTTACATGCTGTGGATTAGTTACAAGGGTTTCACATAGCTTCAATTGCTGTGGTTTCATGGATAGTTTCATGGGCAATCTGTAGATGTAGGTTTTACATATATAAAAGTTAATTTATTGATTTACATGAAATTACAATAATTTTTTAATGCTGCGGATTAGGCTTGGATTCCTGTGATTACCTGGGCAATCTGTAGTTGTAGGTTTATGTATATAGAAGTTGACTTATTTATTTACATGTGATTACAGGAATTTTTATATGCTGTGGATTAGTTATAAGAGTTTTACATAGTTATGGTTACATGAGTAATCTGTATTTATAGGCTTACATATGTAAATGTTGATTTATTGATTTACATAAGATTACATAAATTCTACATGCTCTGGATTGCTGTATCTACAGATGCAAACCAGTTATAGTTTTATAGGTTGTTGGGTTGCCTGGTTAATATAGGTGAGGGATTAGCAATTTCCATGATAGTATGACAATTGTCTGTGAGGTTCACCCTGGTATGAGATCAAGGTCAGTTATTTTTGAATTTTTTATGGTGCTGGATCTTTTTTGGGTAATTAGGTTTTCTCTTAGTTTCATTGGCAACATGGGTTGGAGAGGTTGTTGGTATAGATGGGTTGCATAGCAAGATTGAGTTCACAATTGGTACAATTCCACCATGACTGTTTTCTGATACATTTGAATAAAAGAGTACTGAAGAGAAGTGTGGTGGTACAGCTATGTTAGAATTGTTTGCAATTGTTAAGTTGGAGTTTATGGTAGGTTGGTCAGACTCTGGGTCTAACTATGTGTTATAGATGGAGGCAGAATAAAGCTTTTGATGAAGTTTTAAGTGTGAGATTCATGAGTAGACGGTCCCAATTTTCAAAGGGAGCTGGTGGTACAGTTATGTTAGAATTGGTTGCAAATGTTTAGTTGGAGTTTGTGGTAAGTTGTTCCTTTTATTATTATAGTACTAGTAGTAATAGGAGGAGTAAGTAATAGTAAAGTAATTAATCCAAAACTTACTGAAGAAATATATAGACTCCTTGTATATAAAAATGTATATTACATGATTTTACTATGAACAATAAAACAGTAATTCAGCTTTAGTAAAAAAAAAAACAAACAGAGAAATACTTACAGAAAATATGTAAATGATCTGATTTCACAAGTACTGTAATTAATAATAAGTAACTTATTTTGGGATATTACTTTTAAAAATGAATTTTAAATTATTTCAAGAATTTCATATGATTTACTTAATTAGCCTCATCTATATTAACTAAAAATAAACCACAAACTCAGTATCCATAAGAATATGATACACTCTCCTAATCATTGGTGAAGGCATACCATAATACTTTGTTTCTTTAATTGTACTAGATCAATCTAAATTAATCTGCAACTTTGTAGGAAATACTACCAGCATATCCATTGATTGACCAATGATGGATATTTATTAGTTGAGCTATGAATTGCCTATCTCAAAAATCTAAGCCTACTTATGAACTGAAACAAAGTTCATATAGCCTGAGTTTGAATTTTAGGTTCTGAGTACATCAAGCGAATGTACATATTATTATGCACTATAAACTTTCTCTAATTGTAATGTTAAAATAAAAAAATTATAAATTTTAACTCTTATTTAAAATAGTGGCAATAGCTAAAATTGTTCCAAGAATAATGGTATTTTATATACAGTATATATTTAGATAAACTTAAAACTTCCATTCCACCACACAACCATAAAACATGAATGAAAAATGATAAATAATTCCCCAAGATACATTTGATGCTGAACCAGCACACCTTCAACTGGTCCAGATTACAATCCCTAACACATGACTTTATCATTTGTTAAGTATTTATCAATATTGGATTACCACAATTAATGAGTTGTGAGTGCAGAAACTTTAATATTTACATTTCATCATATAATACAAATTCATACAACTATATGCATATAGTATAAAATATATTTCCTCCCATCATTGTGTTTACAAAAAGATTAATAAGTAACTTCTTAAATTCATCTTTATCTCATACTATGAATTCTTAACACAATACTGGTTATTTCTCAATCTTTTTTTAATTTTATCATTCTTTGTCTTTCTCTGATACCATCTTTCAAATAAAATCTTGCCTTATATAGTTTGGTATGGTGTAGGAAGATATAATCTGGAATTAAGTTTTTCTCCTTTTTTTATCAATTTTATCATAACCTTTTTTTTTCTATTTTTTCCATTGATATCTTTTTTTTTTTTTTGCAATTTGTAGAATATTAAACAAACTTTTCTATATTTTAAATACTTGCTATCTATTTTGCTATATATATATCTGTTGTTGTTTTTTTTATTGTGTCTTCATAGCTATTGTATATATTTTTAATTGAATGTTATAAAATATTTTCAATAAAAATTATATCTATATTTATCCATTTACCTGTATAATAATTTTTTGATTTAATGCATATATATATATATGATATTTTCAAAATATATAGCCATATTTTAATCTTTTTTTTTTTTTTTAGCAATTCTGTCCTACTCTTTTTCTATTTTTAACATTTTTTTCAATGACATCTTTTTATTTATTTATTTAATTGCGATTTACAGAAAGCTAAACTAAATTTTTCTATATTTCAAATACATGCTATCTGTGTTTTGCTGTATTTCTTTTTTTGTTTGTTTTATTTTGGTCTTCATAGCAATTAACATACATTTCATTGAATAAATATAATAAAACATTTTCATTAAAAATTATTCATCTACATTTATCTATTCAACTAAAATTCATGATTTAATGCATTATATCCAATGTGTATTTTAAATGCAGTTTATAGAATCAACATTTACCAAATTTTCATTTCTATAACAGTGTCAAATATAACAAATGATCTCACCTGAAGAATGACAGAAATTTTAATGTCTCATCTTCAATGAGGCAATAAATTAGTAATGCAAAATAAATACTTTTAAAAGATTTTTAAAATGAAAATTTATACAACCTTTTTTTAAAAAAATTGAATGATAATAGAAGAAAACATATTACTCAAAACTCTCAATCTCCAAGAATTCAATAATTTAAAATTTCTCTCTACTCTAATGTTTTGTTGTCTTTTTAACACACCATAGTTAATTTATATATATGATGTTTTTTAATTAATTTCAATAAAATATTAGTCATTGTATTAAAGATCAATATTATTTGAGTCATAGGAATTTCTTTTATAAGCATAAATTGTGTACAAATTTTAATTTTAGCATACTATGAAATAACACCTGTAAAGAATGGGTAAAAATAATGAATATTAAAGAAAAGAAAAAAAAAACAAATTCATACTTCTAATATAGTTCATTAAATTGTTTGTCTATGATTTTTATTGTTGTTTTGTTGTAAAATTATAGCTGTGAAAATAATCTTATGTAAATAATAAGAACAAAATGTTGGATATATATAAATTATCTTGATGAAGTGAGAACTAAGTAGCCAAGATAATTAAAAAATATAGACCTACACTAGATATCTTTATCAGTTGTCTGGAACAGAATCTTAAATTTGTATGACAGTAGCTGAAAGATTTTATTATTATAATTCAAACACATAATGAGTGCATTTCCTGTATAAAAAAAAAAAAAAAAGTTTATTAGATTCTCCTTAACTAAACAATAGAATGGTGCAACTTAATGATGATATATAATAATCATCAGGATAGTTTGTTTTTGTTTGGTATTCTCTTAACATAAATTATTCTAGCATCTAAAGTTTAGATTTAAATCATAAATTTTAATGTGCTGTACTATTATTAAAATATATAAATAAGACAATAGTTTTATACTTGCTTCAAATCATAAATATATATTGCCTATATCTCAAAGAAATGAGAGCTTAGCAACAAGATAATCATTTGAAAGATTTCTTTTTTTATCAGATACCCTATTGCATTAAACCAACAGATTTTTTTTTCATTTTATTTCAAGATTGCAGGTATGAAAGTAATAAATATTTCAGAGAATAAAGACTCTAAGTAATCTTATATATGATTGTATTCATAAGTCAAAAGTTTTACATTTGTTTTCATTTTGATCATGTATGTATGCCAATTACTTCTGTATATGCATATATATGTATAGACATACATTGTATAATATTAGACACAAGATATAATAAAACAAAATACTGAAAGTAATTACCTACAATTTTCAATATAGCGAGACTCTCTGCTTTCGGCTGTGAGTCTACATAATGATACTTGGGTGAAAGTTTTATTTTCCTCTTAATCTTATTAAGATACTCTTTTCTCTGCATTGACTTTTTCAAGTTTCATTTTGAATGCTATGTAATTTTTTATAAAGTTTAACTGTATATTACTATGTTTAATAAATTTATTTTAAAACACCACAACTATGGAAATGGCAATCATGCCATGAACTAGCTATAGCTGTTTTTTTTATTTATATGTAGGAATGTTGAATATTATAGTTAATTCTAATGTTTTGTTATATATAAACAGTTGTTCTGCAGAGGGTAAAACAAGTATAAAAAAGTGTAATCTTAGCAACCTGGGTTATTGCGAACTGTCCTCAAGTAATGGGTAGCTGGTAGAGCAGGTATTCTAGCTTACATAAAACAACAACCTGATAATTTCAAGATACTATATTTATACATTATATAAGTACTCCAAAATATGTAACCATCCCAACAATGTGATAATTTTTTCTAAGATGAACTATTTATAATTATTGGCATAGTTTATACTTGAGCAACAGACTTTATATATATGTAATTTGTACACAATCCTATGTTTATACATGTAATTATTTAGATAACCTATATAATATCATTATGAATCCTATGTAACCATTGAGTACTGAATAAAATTTATCTTGAAAAAAAAAAAAAAGCATAATCTTTTCACCATGCATTTGATTAATATTGTTTTCTCCATTACAGTTTCCCTTTAGAGATGATGGAGAATCTTTTACCTAACAATGACTATTTTAAAGGTCATTTACTTTGTAAATACACTTATATATATATAAAGGCATTACTTTTAATATTTTTTAGAAATAAATTATAAGAATATGCTTTGTGTTAGTCTGTGCATAAATATATGTCAACTTACTTGTAACTTGTTTTTTTTTTTTTTTCTGTTATCTTGTGTAAAAACACACAGTTCTCTTCATTATGTGAACTTATTCATAATATATCTACTTGTTCAGCTTAGAAATAAGATAAAATTCAAAAAGAAATTAAAATTTAAAAAACTGGAAAAAAAAAGTCAAATGTTAAGCAATAATCATCAAGTTTATCACTTGATCTTGTTTTATTTTTAATAGATTTGTCTTAAAATAAACAAATATAAAATTATATAATAATAATTTCGATGCTATGTTTGTTGTTCTATCCAATATAAACTATTTATCTAAAATTACAATTAGTTTTAGCTATATTTGAAAATTAAAATATTCAAGTAACAGAAGTTTACAATATATAGGGAGATGAATTTGGATATTAAAAAAGAAAAGAAGGCAAAGACTCTGAATCAGCAAATGAAATAAAAATCTAGTTACTTCAAAGACAGTGAAATAGGCTGCAATACATCAAAATGGCAATGTATATTTTAAAAGATAAAGAAAATGTTTAATTGGATTAAAATAGATAAGTAAAATTCTAAAACAAAAATACATATACACAAAACTGGTATGGAGAAGAAAGGTAAATAAAATCAATGTCGTGCTTTGGAATAAGATCCAGTGAAAACCCTTTGTATTGGAGTAAATTTGAAATACAACTTACCAAAGTCCCCCTTTCCAGCTTTTTTTTAAAAAAATCAGTGCAACTTTTATTCTAAAAGGTAATTCAATAAATTATTTCTTTTTGTACATAATTTTGATCATAGAGTACATACATAATGATTCTTTCAATAATCACCTCTATAATTTATCTACATTCAATTCATCATTTTATTTCATGTCTTTTTGATTTGCTGTAATAATAGAGTGATA
Source organism: Epiperipatus broadwayi (assembly GCA_028023455.1). Classification (NCBI taxonomy): domain Eukaryota; kingdom Metazoa; phylum Onychophora; class Udeonychophora; order Euonychophora; family Peripatidae; genus Epiperipatus; species Epiperipatus broadwayi. The sequence goes on from JAQFVV010012717.1 coordinate 429,325, forward strand.
GATTGTGAAAATTAGAATTCATGTAGGGGCTATGCCAATTCTGTCACTTCTGGAGCTTACTCTTTTATAAACTTCCAATCAATAAAGCCATTTGATATTTGTTTTATTTCAGATTATCTACTATTATAAGCTAACAAATTATTTTATTCTCTTTTTTTTCCATTTCAAACTAGACTTAATATTTCAATCCTAATCTAAATATTTTAGAAAATAACTTTATTTCATTAAAGTCTTCTATTTCGGCTTTAATTAAAGAACTTTATTTGACACTCATTCTAACATTAATGTTTGATCTTTCCTGAATAAACTGTCTGTATTTGTCGAAATTAAAATGTCTGTTTTCAATTCAATTCTGTTCTTTCTTCATCCTCATCTATCTAATTATCTAAATATTTACAATCTTCTATGATTATACAATATGAATAAAGAAAATGCAATGAGTACAAAAATATAAATACTCCCATACCATTTTTAACAACAAACACATTATTAAATATACTGGCTCTAATATACACCTACATAAATCAGCGGAAAATGTTATCGAATATTATCTATCTATCTATCTTTTAACATGCATATTTATAATGTAAAAATGCTAAGTTTTTTTTTTAAAAAAAAAAAACTAAAATTATTCAACATTTAATGCAAACTTCTCAAATTTTAAATTTCATTATAAGTATAGTATTTACGAAATCACATTCAATATTTATTTATTTTGCGCACTTAGTAATATCAAAAGATTTCGATGAGAGGGGGTGGGGAATACTGAGATCAGCCTTTATCACTTTGTTTCCCAAAATGTTCCTAAAAATAAATAAATTGTAGAATATTGTTACAAATAAATTTTTGATTACTTTTTTGTAACAAAATAATAAAAAAATCTACCGATTGAAAAGTACAGCGTTCATTGCAGTCAAAAATAGAAAGCGCAGATTATAATTAATCAAAGATGTCATTATTAAAATTTAATAAAGCAATATTAAAGAAAAAGTAAATAAATTTGTAAATTAAATTTTATTAAGAGTCATTCATTGTTTATATGAATAAATAAATAAAATAACAATTATTTTAGCGGAACACAACCAGCACTCGGACAAAAAGCAAAAAAATACTATTATTATGGAATACTGATTTCAAAATATTTACGTACGTTTTACACGGATTTGTTGAATGCAAACACTTGTGTGAATTTTAAAAAAATTCAAAATAATAATACGCAACTACTAAACACGTGGGTTTATGTAGGAACATAAACAAATGTACGCAAAGCTAACTAGAACGCAATTCTAAGATGCAATAAGAAAAAGTGAAAAATAATTAAATTTAATTTCAGAAAAATAAAAATTATTCATAAACCGTAACTTTTTTTTCTCCTTTTTTAGATGGAATGTACGTAGTTAATACGTTTATATATATACGACGCATATTAATTTAAAAATAAATAAAAGTAGCATATTTGTATTTAAATGTGTAATTAAAAGATAAAAACAAACTTTACCGTAACTGTCTTTACAAGTCATCCTTTAAATCAGAATAGAGCAGGAACACCTCGCAAAACTTTTATATCAACAGTTAACCAATAAAACTTTCTCTCTATATTATTTTATTTAAATGTTCAAATTTCTAGTTGATCAACCTGCTGAAGAATGAAAATAATAGTAAAATGATGAATCAGAACCTTGTACAGGTGTGTTACCAGCTTAAAAATAAATTGTAAACTGAGATCACCGATAAATTTTTTTCTCTAGTTTTATCATCGATGACATCATTTGTTTTAACCAATCAAATAAAGAAGACTTTTAACTTGCTACGACAAGTTCTAAGATAAGCGAAAACATTAAGGTCATGCCACAAAAACGCGGGAAAAAATATTTTTTATTGCGTCTGATAAATAAAATAAGGATAACATTATTTGTTCATTTAGCACTGTTTAATTATGTGATATGAATGATGACGTTGAGTTCTTTAATAATCTTCCTATAAATAAAATGCCTTATTAAAAGAATTCTTAAATTGATAATTTTATTTATTATTGATAGTGTTGTTTTTTTTTTAAATAGTTATTTATAATGATGTAAACAATAAAGTGGAGTTAATGTATTGATATAAATATATGCCGTATATTTGTGTCTCCTGAAAAGTAAAAAACGTTCTCGAAATTTCGATTTTTATTTTCTTATAAGAATTTCCAACTTTGCTGTGATGATGTGATGTGATGTATTATGGCTTCTCCTTAAAAGAAGTCAAGAATGTCTCAGCAATTGTGCCCAGATAAACCTATTAGCCACTTTATTTTACATTCCCCACTCTAAATTTACCCATAATCTGCTCTATCCCATTTCCACAACATAATCTTTGTCAACTCTATAACCTTTATATCTAAATCCCCCTTATCTTTTCCCAAACTCAGCATAAAAACCAATAATTCACTTTCTGTATAATCACTCTTTTCATATTTATTTTTCCACAACTTCATTACATGTACCCTTTCTGTTTTCAAAAATTTACATTCAATTAACAAATGCCTAATATTTTCAATTCCTTCCTTACATAATTTACAAAATAAATCACCCATATTTTTCCATTTACATGTATATTCTTTTGTAGCTAAAGAACCCGTTTGAGCCTTAAACAATAAACTATTTTCCTTACTATTATCATATATTAACTCACACCTAATATTCTGTTTATTTCTATATATATTTAAACTCTTTTTACTCTCCATACTATTTCTCCATCTCTCTAACTCCCTAGTCTTTATTAATAAATTTATTCTTTTATCCCATTCCTTACTACTATAACACTCAATAATCCTCTTAACACAATCATCCCATCTTTTGTACAAATATACTGATATAAATTCTTTATCCAAATCTTTTGCATACCGCATTACCTTTCTCACCCATCTTGTTACCTGCCCTTTACTCATAACCCAATTAAATACTATTTTAGCTATTCTTTTATTATCCATAAACTGCAATCTACCAAACATTTTCATTTTACTTTTTTGCATCTCTCATATGAAAACTTGACCATCCCATTTCTCCTTGAATTGCCTCCCTTGCTGTCCATACTTCTGCATCCAATGCATGTCTTCCTACTTCCCTTTGAGCTTTTTCTAAATAATCTAATATCTTTTTACTAACATATAATGCATCATTACCATATGTTAACCCTGCTACTGCAACTCCTTTCCATATAATTCTAGCTACATCATATTTATTATATGAAAATACTGTTAATTTCTTTATCAATCCCTTTCTTTTCTTTGCTTCATTTATCAATTTTTTCTCCCATTCATCCAAATAATTTTTCTGATTACTTAAAATAATTTCCAAATAACTATATCTATTCACCACACTTAACTTAATATCTCCCAATAAAAATTCTACATCCTCTCTTTCCTCAGTATTAACCATCATTATATTTGATTTTTCTTCACTAAATTTAATCCCCATCTCTTTACCCACCCTTGCACATGTCCTTAACATAACTTCCATATCTTCTCTTTTTTCTGCACACAAAAATATATCATCCGCAAAAAAAAGACCTGACAAAATATATACTCTCTTACTACCTATTAACGGTATCTCTATCCCTCTTCCTAATCTTTCTATTGCTCTTTCCATTTCACTCAAATACAACACAAACAAAATAGGTGACATAGGGCATCTTTGCCTTAGTCCCACACCATTTTTAACTTTAATTGATTCTATATTCTCTAATTGATATATATAATAATTATTTTCATATAATTTCTTAATAATATCTATTAAAGCTTCATCCATTCCCAAATTTGCTAAACTTATCCATAATCTATTTCTATTTACTCTATCATATGCCTTCTCTATATCTATAAAACTCATATATAACTGTTTACCTGCATTCCTACTCATATCCATAAGTTGTGTAACTACAAATAAACTATCTCCTATACGCCTATCTAATCTAAAACCTCCTTGCATTTCCCCCACTACATTATTCCCTTCCATCCATTTTACAACTTTATTAGCCACCGTATATGAGAAAACTTTATATAAAACTGATATTACCGCTATCGGTCTATAATTATTCAACTTTCTATTATCCTTACCCTTTCCTTTAAATAATAACCTTACTCTTGTATTACTCCAACTACTTGGGAAAACTCTATTCTGTGCCATTTTATTAAAACAGGATAATAACTTTACTTTTGCCCTATACCCTAAATTCTTTACCATCTCTGCTGCCCATCCATCTAAACCTCTTGCCTTCCCACTTTTCAATTTCTTCTCTACCTCATTTAGTTCATTTTCTGAAAAGCTAATATTCCCATTACTATATTCTTTCATATTTTCTAACACTCTATCATTCACATCTAACATCTTTTCTATATTCATTACATAACTATTTAGGATTCTCTCTAAATCTTCTCTAGAACTACACTCGGTTCCCTCATTATCTAGTAATACTAACTCTCTCTCCCCTACATTTCTCCTTTTTATATAATTCAAAAATTTTTTACTTCCATCTCTTCCACTTTTATTAATATCCTTCAAAAATTTACTATTCAATTTCATTCTCTCTCTATAAATATCTATTTTAGCCAACTTCTTCTTTTCTAAGTACTTTTCCCATTTAGCATTAATATCTTTTTCACTTTCCTTATTTTTAATAGCACACTTATATTCTCTACATGCTTCTTTCCTTTCTTTTACACTTTTACTAACTTTAATTTTTTTATTATTTTTATTCTTTTCAATATTCTCACCTAAAACCCTATTTTCAACTTTTTCTACTTCCTTACACCAATCCTTATACTCATCCCCAACCCACTCTTCCATTATTTCTTCAACTTGTATTTTATACTCTTCCAACTTATTCTTATCATTCACTCTCCATTCATATCTTTCACTATTATTTCTACTTTTATTTCTATTCTCCATCACATTACTAACCATTTCAATTACAATGAAATTATGATCACTAGTGCATACTTTTTCTTCATTATCAAATATCTTAATTTTCCGTATTTTATTTATTCCCTCTTTCTCTACCAATACATAATCTACTGTGTGAAATATATTATTTCTGGACCATGTGTATTGTCCCTCATAAATATTTAATAAATTTCCAATACTCAAATTCACTTTCTGACAAAAATTCTTCAAAAGCTGTCCATTTTTATTATCTACATCATCAATTTCTTCAATATGTCCATTCATATCCCCTATAACCATTATTCTCTTCCCCTTTTCTTTAAAACTCTGTATATCCTTAACTAAACATTCGTATATGTTACTATTCCACTCCAATATAATTTGACTATCTCCAGTAGCTATATAAACTATAGCCACCATCCATTCTTGTCTACTCAACCTTATTTCAAACCACAAGTGTTCTTGACATTTAACAATATTTTTTTGATATAACACCTATACCACCACCCCTTTTTTCTTTTTCTTTTCTATTTATACCCTGCCATACCAACTGTTCCAAAATAGGTTATTCTTCTTTTCTTAAATGTGTTTCCACTACTGCTAATACCTCAAGCTCTTCATTTTCAATTGTTTTATTTAATTCCATCCACTTTTCTGGTTTCCTACCACCTTGCATATTCAAAAACTCAATTTTAACAATTTCTTCTTTCCTAATTAGTCTTTTATAAATTCTTTTAATTCTTTCTTCTCCATTACATTTATAAATTACTTTCTTGCCATTAATTTTACAAACCCATTCCTTCTCCATATCTATATTTATATCAAAAACAAATTCCTTTTGCTTACTTCTTATATTCCATCCATTCTTTTTAATAATATTACAATTTAAAAACCCACCCCCCTTTATAAGTTTCCCGAAAAAAATTCTTTATAAATCAAACTCCCTAAAACTTCACTTCCTTGTTTTCCTAAATGCAACCCATCTTTACTATATAACTCTCTCTTTCCAATAAAACAATCCCACACATCCACAAACATAACATTATTTCTCTCACACAATTTTTTCAATCTCTCATTTATAGAACATGCCCTATCTAACAAATAACTCTTGTCAAACCTTGGTAATAATCCAACTATTCCTACTCTTCCTTTAATCATAATCAAATTCCTAATCAAAACTACATACTCATCCATTATTCTCTCTGGTGATGCTACTGAATCTAGTGACAATAAAAGTACGAGATGATTACGAAATAAGTGTGTTTCTTATGATGACGTTAGTAAAACGTTTTTAATTAATTCAAAAACTAAAGTTCGGTTTTAGACTTTAAATTATAGAATTATATATATGTAACTGTTTGAATTAAGTCCAATAAAATATATATATTCAGCTTTAAAATGTTCTTTCGCTATTTTGTGTTACTCCACTTGGATTCTGGCTTTTGAAAATAAAAAATAATAATAATTTGTATTTTCAAAACAAAACTAAAAGTAATTACAGTGTAATTCGCGTATTTATTTCATAGTCAGTTGTTCAGGAGATTAGATTAATGCATAGCTAGATTCTTCGCAATAAAGTAAATTAAAGTTTTGAAGAACATAATTAAAAATTTCATTTAATTGTTGTATCTTTTCTTTTTCACCTCCAAATTAGAAACATTAATCTTTAACGTATTTGTAAATTTATTTTTTAAAAAGGAGAGAGCAATTCAAATTACATTCGAAAGCTATAGTTTATTATAATAAAAATTGTAACATAGGTTACTTATGATGTCATATGATGTTAGAACACTCAAATAAAACTTTGAGTACAATATTTCATTTAATCGATTAAATTGGGATCTCCCCTCCCCCCCCTCCCGATAATGATTCCTTATCATTTTTAATGGCATCAATTCATAATTTATAAGGTCTTTCACAAATTTTGTTTTGAACTTATGTAGTACTAAAAACTAGAATTTTAATCTCCATTCATCATTCTATTGACATCTTGTAATAGTTTCTATTCTATTGACACCTTGTTATAGTTTCTTTTCTATGAGCTTCTTTAATTAAGTTTTTATCCGATTTACTTATTTGTACAATTGTTTATTTATACACATCAAGCAAAAACTATATTCTTCAAAGTTAAACCAATATTAGGTATAATGAAACATTAATGCATTTTGATTTTGCAATGTTCTTAACATAAGTATTTTAATTATATTACTACCTAGGGAAACAAGTTTTTATTGTTAACCGTGTATAATGAATCAATATTTCACATAAATCAGTATTTCACAAACTATATTCCACAGACAGCAAGTGTTCTACAGAAGGTTAATATATGTTACATGAAAAAATATTAATATATGCTTTATATGATATTAAATGATGCATCAAAATGAAACATGCTTGAACATGTTAAAACACACTGGTGGTATGGTTTGCCTATGCCCAACACTGACCATGTTATCAAGAGTTGGTAGCAATCTGTCAAAATAAGTGGGCATTTATGCCAGCTGAACAATATTCTTGACATTATTTGTTTATTAAGCACATCATTGTATTATTTTCTTTAAATATGTAAGTTTATTATTATTATAAGTCTTTATTATTACTTTTGGCTATTTTATTGTAATAGATAGGAATTGACTCACTTTTTATATATAATAACTATAAATTATTTTTTTATTATAATTACATTAAGTATTTCTTTTGGCATTATTTTACATTTGATTTTATATATCTTTATATTCATTAACAAACATTTTATCAAATATTTTTATTATAATTTCTTTTATATTATTGGCACTTTTTAGTAATTTTTTTCCACATTTAGTTTTGTGTTTGCAGTTTCTTTTTATAATACAATTTTTTTTGTTTCTATTACAGTTGTAATTAATATTAGAATTTAAAACATTATTCAAAAATTACTCATGAATTATTGGTTAAAGAGGAGAAGTTTAAAACAAGATCAAGCAAATACTTTTTGTGATAGACTCCAGTATGATATGTTATTTAACACATTAAAAGATATATACTTATATCTTGCTTAGCACCAGACTTTTATGCAAGGATTCACTACAGTGATTAACATCAATTTCTACTCACTATTTTGATTTATAGCCAATTATTCACTATAATAATTATAAAAAAAATGAATTTTTTTTAAGTGCCATTTTGATAATGATGGCCATTTTCTAAGATTGATGATGTCATAAGATAATGGCTTTATGTCATCCGAAAAAAATGGTGTCATACTTGGTAAAAATACACAATAAAGAAAGAGTTTACTTATTATAGACAGTACAATATACAATATTACAGTATACAATACTTTGATTATAAAATTAAAATACAATTAATGTACAGCTCTTTATTTAATTTTCATCTAGTATCTTGCAAGACAATCAATACATTCTTTAAAGCCATGTCCAAAATAAAGTTTAATGATTATAAAAGTAAAAGAAAAAAAAAGAAAAGTGCCTTGGTTCAGTATAATAAATAATTGAAAGTTTACTTTGATAACATATAACAACCAAATGTATTAATATTGTTAAAATGTATACATTTATTTAAAACTGTATATTCATGCACTTTTATGGATTAAAATTCTTATTAACAATATTTTGCTTGTGGTAAAAATTGTGATCATTGTAATTGCAAAATTTAGTTAATGTAATTGAAAATTATTTTGAGAAAAAGAAAGAGCTCATATATTATGTAATAGTAATCAACTTTATATATTAAAAGTTATCAAATATGTATAAAATATTATTTACTGTACAGTATTTGCTTAATTTTAAATCATATGTAGTTCATGTCATTCACTTATATCAGAATATTAATTATCTAATTCAGATTTGTAGATTTAAGTCATTCATTTATTTAATTCCTCTTTAATCCAAGCATATGAATGTAGACCTAAGTTACTATGTATTCAAAATATTAATTATCTAACTCAAATTTGTAGATTTGAATCATTCATTTATTTAATTCATCTTTGATACAAGTGTATATTTGAAGTAGAAACACATTCAATTTAATTTTTCTATAGAAGCATTACAAATTCTATATTCATGTATAAATAAATTCATCTTAGATTTAACTCACATATTATACTTTTCATTTATTTTTAAATCAATATTTTTAAATATTTAAAATCAGTATAACTAATATTCTTTTAAAACATTATTCTTTAAAAACATTATTTTCTTATGTTTCATTTGATAAATCAATCATTTGAATAATTGCCTTTTATACATTAATTATTTCAATAAGTGTATTTTCAAAAAGTATATTTGAATATTATAAATGTATCTAAATTTTCCTTATCTTGACATTTAAATCTTCACATCAAGAAGGGATTTACTTGGGCTGAATGGCACACTGAGTTCTGTTAATTGGGCATGTTTTCTGATTTTCCTGGGCTTTTCACATGTTTGGAGATAGGAAGAACCTTTCTACTCACTTATACTGGAGTTTTCCAAATTAATAATGTACTTTTCCATTGTTCAGTTATCCAGTAACAAAAAGTTTTTCTTCTGTTGATGATAACTGCGTTTTCTTATTTTAGAATTCCAAAAAGTAATAACTTGCATGACAATCCTAATAACTGATTGTACTGTAACTGTAACTTATCTAACTGTAATTATTCCTTATCTAATTAAGCTGCTCCTTTTATTTCTTCTGCTTCCCAAGTTTTTTCATCTATCAACATGTTTTTAAAAGACATCTGATTAAGAGCCCAAGGCAATAAGGTGACACTGTCTTGAAGTGTTTTTACATTTACATCATATCTGTAACATTTTAAATTGAAGATTTATCAATTAATGATAAAGATTTATTAATTAAATGCATCTTTTATATTTTCTTTATTTTACTTTTTTTTAATTTGTTTTTATAACACAGTTGGGAAAATGACTTTAACTCACTGTCACTTGCTTCTTTACTTAAATTTTTATTCACTGAACGATGCCAGTTTTATTTTTAATTTAAACTGCTTTAACTGGAGAGGGAAAAGGAAATCTTTAAAATATATATATATATGAAGCAGTGTGTCTGTTTCAGTATGTTAATGAATAGTCTAATTAAATACATATACAAAAAACATATTAGTCATTAGGGAAATTCTATATGCTAATATAATGCTTATAATAGGATGTAAACAAAGGGAATAAATTCCTCTTCCCCAGAATATACCATAAAAGTATGCTAAATGTTGAATAAAAGAATCAAGAATAGAATGAATCCACCTATTCTTGGTAGCTCTTGATGTTTATAAGTATACATTTATCAACATTGTTGGTAATTCAGTGTGGAATTAATTTACCACCCTCACTCTGAATTACCAACAATGTTAGCAAGAATAAGTGGATTCATTCTATTCTTGATTCCTTTGTTCAACCTTTAGTATTTTTTAATCATTGCCTGGAGGAGGGTGATTTACTCTTATTTACATATATCTTAAGCTATGTTTAATTTAATGTTTGTAATAAAATGGTAACAATATATAATGGGCTGCGTAAAATTTCATTCTGAGTATAGGGATTGCAAGTATAAAAAGGTTGTGCACCACTGCTCTATCTAACTATGTGGTTTCAATTATATGCTATCCAAAGTAAAATATAAACAAAAATGTAAATAAATTAACAAAAATTCTATTACAATTTGCAAATTTTAATATTCGGCAGCCATTTTTTTTCTCTGAGCCAAGTTATACAATTTTACATATATTAATAAACTATCTTCAGTTTATGTTGAAAGCACATATATTTTGATTTTTCTTTATTATTCTTCCTTTCTCTTTGATGAATAGTATTTTTGCTTAATAAAATATTTTCTAAATGTAAAATTTTTATAACATTTCAGAATTAACATAATTGGAGAAATAGTAATTTCTTAAAAAAGAGACGAGTCATTCTTCTTATAAGAGAAAAAAGTTACTGCAAAAAAAGAATATTGCCCAGGGGGTATTTTGCTATTTATTTTATTTAAAAGATAAAATTATTATTATTATTATTATTATTGTTGTTGTTGTTGTCATCATCGTCATCATCGTTTCACTAAGTCCATGAGTAAACACAACTCGGCAAAATAAAATATTCATATTAGTTTGAACATAAGATTCCCCAAATTTATGATGCAATAGAATTTTAAGTTTGAAAAATTGGAAAAAAAATTAACTCCCGAATTTAAGATGCATATATATATATATATACTTAAATAGGAAACTAATATAAATATAATATACTCACCTAATTTTTTGCAAATCTTCTTTAGATATAGGGTATTTTCACTTTCTACATCTTCACTTTCAGAACTTGAATTCTCATTTTACTATTCCATCGAAGTGCATCATCTTCAGACCATTTAAATTGTAGCCAAACATAATTTTTTTGTCAATTTCCTTTCGTGTAAAAGGAAATTTTTCTATTAAAATCTGAATCATTCTTCTAAAATAATTTATATTTTTATAAATATTTTTTGAAAAAAATAAATGTATAAAAAATATTCTAAAATATGTTATCACTTTAAAAATCAAAATGTACATATCGGAATTGTCAAAATCAACAAAATAATGTTAAAAAATTCTAAAACATATGTTTTCACTTTAAAAATCAAAAGGAAGTTATTGGAACTCTCAAAATTTTGACAGTCACTCTCATGTGTAGAGAACAACAAATAACCAATCAGCATCATGGAAGGTAGTCTTTTAACTTGCTATATTGATTTAATAGTTGTAAAAAAAATTTTAAGGTTATTCAGTAGAGTTTTTTTGATAAAGTAATGATAAAATTACCAAAATAATGTTAAAAGTAGCAGTTTGAGAGAGAGTTAAAGATGTTTACAAAATTACTCCAAAAAATATTAATTAAGAAAGATTTAACTTGCTATTCTGCACAGGTATCAGTTGTAATACTATGTGCATGTGTAGCATAAAGCAAAGATCCACAGAAATAAAATGCTGACAATTTTAATTTCAAATGTAAGACCTGCCCCTCTTTTTGGGTCCAAAATTTGGGGGGGAAAGTGTGTCTTATGCTTGAAGTAATATAATAAATATCCTCTCCATTTATTATTTATATACTTTTTTAATTTTGTTTATAATATAATTTTGATTTATATATATTATATGCATACAAAAACATTAGTGTTATATATATATTTTTTGAAAATTATACCCTTGCAGTTCAATAAACAATACATATTTTATTCTAATTATTGTTTATTGGCAAAAGTGAGCTATTATACTCTGCTATTTCTTTTGAATACAATGGGCTTAGAACAAAATATAATGTAATTCATGACTCCACTGCACCTTAACAAATGATAAAATCCTGTAAGAAGATAAAACCTAGGCCAAATGAAGAACTCTGATTTAGCTACAAATCCATCTTGAATGTCTCTTTTTTTAATGTCTTTATTCATATATTTGAAACAAGTTTGGTTCAATGGAGATTATAAAATTTATTTAAGATATTACACATGTCAAAAAAGATGAATGGAGCTGAAGTAAGAATAATTAGTTGGATTAAGAATATTAACTTATTCATTAATAAAAAATAATTAAAATATGCATTTAAAATTTATATCTAGCCTAATAAATATTTAGAGATAATCATTAATATATTGTCTGAAATGAATGGTGTCAAATATGTGAATCAAAAATTTGATACTTATAAATCAAAATTTAATAATTTGATATTGATAAATACCGAAAATATAATGAAGTCATATGTAAAAGTTTGTGACCAGGATCAACTGAAGACTAAAGTAATATTTGAGCCAGAAATGCATCTTAAAATTAATTGCCTTCAGATTGTTTCATTTATATGCTTCAACGGATTATTATAATAGAGATTTTAACATTTATCTATGACATTATACATAGGGGTAAATAGATAAAATTGGATTAAGAATATCATGCGATTATGCTTAAGAAAATTATTCTATACTCTATTGAGTAAATTTCAAGTTGTATCTTCGCTAAAAATAATATGATTGATTAGTGATAATATTTAATGGATTTATTTTAAATGTGTGTTATTAAATTTGCAAATGCAAAAAGTTTGTCACTTGTAAATCAAATTGCAGTAATTTAATATCGACAAATATTGAAATAATAAAAACGTGTATCAACTAAAGAACACCAGTTCAATCAGATATTCATTTTAGAGGGTATTTACCTTTTTCAAATATTTTTATTCGTATGTTTTAATTTGTTATGTGATAAAGGTTTTAAAATATATCTAAGATCTTATACATTAAAAAAAAAAAAAGATGAATGGAGTTGGAGTAAGAACGTTATTGAAAATACGATACATTAATCTTTAATTAAGTTTAAGGTTTATATTTTGGCTTAAAGTGATATGATAATCTATAGTTGCATTAAATAATTGGTAATAATCATGAATATATTTAAAATCTCAAGTGAATAGTGTCAAGTCCACAAACATTTTGTACGTATAGTTCAATTTATTAATATATGTATATACTTTAAACTAGATATCAGATACAGAGAACATTTAATTTAAAAGTGAAAAATCATTTCAGTTTTTTAAATTTCTTTAAACCTCAGATTTCATTTCAGTGGTTGTTTTTTTAATGTACTTTTTTTTTCTTGAAAAATATAAAAAAATCTCTACAAAATTTTTAATGTTAATTTTTATTTTTCAATGTCAAAGATTATTTAGACATATTTTTTACTTTTGATTTATTCTTACTTCATTTCAAATTTTATCAATTATTATTTTTCGAATTCTTGTTGTTAATTTAGATAGAATGCTGCTGCTTTGTTTCTTTTTTTTTGTAAAGCAAATTTTTTTTGCCTAATTTATTTAGGGGCTTTTTAAAAGATATGTTAGCAAAATATAATAAAGGAACCTCAAGAGATTCCAACCAGGAGATAGAATTTTTGTGTGTTATTATTAACTCCTACTCTGTCAGCTGTAAACACAGAATTAACAATCATTAACTATATGATTTATGATTTGTATTTGATCATATTTACATAAGTCAGTAACTATTAAATTTTATTTATGAATCCAATGAATGCAATGATCATGGGTTGTCCTGAATCTGGTGATCAGACTCCTCTAACATCTAGAACATCAAATCCAGTTTCTTTTTCTTATGTTGTGGTTTAATAACTTTGCCCCTTTTTTTTTTTTTCCAATTTTACTGATTTTTATGTATTCCTTTTTTTTTTATAAAATAAAATAACAATAATAATTTCACTGTTTTCTATTTCTTATCACTAATATTTAACTAGTGTTTGTTATTTTGACTATGTAAAACATTTGAGAAATATCCACACATACACACACATATGTCACTTTTTAACACAGTTTAAACTTATTAAATATTTAGGAGTATTCTTATTTGTTTTATGACATGGTAGATTATTAATTAACATTAGTTAATGTTTAACTAATAACATGTAATAGTTTTCAACTCAGCTTAAGATTAAATCATTGTAATGTTAACATGCCTAATATTTAGGAGTGGGTTGTAATTCATTATGCTTTAAAATCCTTCAATCATCATTTGATGCTATCAATAAGCTCTGCATCTAAATGAGAAATGGGGCTGTAAGTCATTAAATAATTTGCTTGAAAGAGTTGAATAGTCGTTTTTTTTTTAATATGATATCAAAACTGGTGTTTGTTATCAGTAAATTTATTTGCGGTGTGGTTAAACTGTTAAGAAAAAATTAATTTACATTATTATCAGATTAGTGACATGCATATTTGTTTATATGCACTCATATATATAAAGTTTTCTACCCTTTACTAATTCAATTATATCAATCAATATTCTGGTTTCCGAAATGAAATAGTTTGTTGAATTATGAAATTTCTTATATCTAAATTAAAAAGATTATTTTCGGCTATAATTGCTCACAGTTCTGATGCATAAGAGATGTTTCTTAAAGCTACATCAAATTGTCTTGTTCATGAGTTATGTAGGCAGAAGGGAAATAATAATAATTCACTTTAAGGTGTATTTCAACACTTCCGCTTTAACATATGTTAATGTCAAAATATTAATTACAAAATTATACACATATCTTTATGTACATATCATAGTAATTATTTTTAATTACAGTTGAATTTATTTTTGATATTAGTAATAAAGCAATTACAAAAAGGATCCATATTAAGACATTTTTGATTATACATTTATTGCAATCTATTCGTAGATTTGTTTAAAAACGAATTAGAATTACTTTTTAATATTTAACATATGCATTTCTTTTAATGAGTAAGCACTTTTAATTCTTAAAATATACAGTGTGTCCATGAATATCAATTTTTTTAACATTATCATATTTTCAAATATTCTTCTGGCAGTTAATACAATTTCAAACTTTAGATTTTTCCCCCTTATTAATTAATGTCATTTCTCCACTTTATCTACTCTAGATTCCATATAAACTAAATCCACATTTCATACAACGGAACTATATTCTAACAATAGAATAACATATATTTAATATGAAAGGGGAGATATCTTCTATACCTCGATATACATTCCATTCATTTATAAGTTTTATTTCTAATATGTTTTATATATGCATTCAAAGTAAATAGTTTCCAAAACACAATCCCTAAATCAGAAATTTTATATATATATATTAGACTTTTCTTCAATCATATAATGATATACAGATATCTCTTTTTCATTAGTATTAGCTACAATCAAAGATTAAAAAAAAAAAAATTTTTTATTTTTTTTTGATAAAGCTAAATTTATTTTACCTAGTAAAAACTACTTCTGCTTGCTTAAAAAACTTTTTAAGAATTGTCTTTTTGAAAATAAATTGTTTTCAATAACATTCTCCTATTAATGACACAGTTTTTTATTTAAAAATAAGTCTTTTACAAAAATATTGTATCATAAACTTTAATTTGTAACCAAATTACTGAAAATTACAATTTTTCTTTGGACATCTAAATTATTTAGTTATTTCCTCTTGGCTAAAACACTCAGTCAATCAGAAATTTTCATTTCTCTTGATTTTTAAGCCACCTGCCTTATGGCATTATCATACTAATAGGGTTTTGTTAATCATGCAAAAGATCCATATAATGTTGATATCTTCATTTTTTTTCAACCACTATATTAAAATTGTTATTTTGTGAGAAAAAGAATCCACATGCTATGTTGTAATATTATAAATAGGTTTAAAACAACAGATGATGATGAGATGAGATGCACTATGACTTCTTTTTGGAGTCAGGAATCTCTCAGATACCATGCCCAGAGAAACATTGTAACCACCTTATCTTTCCTTTCCATTCCCCACTCTAAGTGTTTCTCCTATTCTGCTCTATCCTGCTCCATCCCATTTCCACAACAATCTTTGTCAACTCCATGGCCTTTATATCTAAATCTCATATAGCAATTATAGTGCCATCATAATGCCCCAAAACTTCAAAATCTACATGAGGTTATTGCTATTGAGATTTATCATTATAGCTTAAAAAATATATTACATTAATTTTAACAAAGTAAAATAATGTTATGATAATAATTTATAATCTTGTTGATTTGAAAATCATGTTTAGCATTGTTACACATATACAGATAGAATATCATTAATCCAAAAATCTATTATTTAAAATTTTCTATTCTCCAAACAAAATTTCCAGGAAAATTACAAAAAATAAATAGTTTGCACACATTACATACAAATTAAAGGAAAAAAAAATTAATAAATAACTATAAATTAATAAACATAATTGCAATGAGTGTCTGGTGTTTTTTTTTTCAATTTTAATATGGCAATCTATTTATTTTTATAAGCAATGCTATAATTGAACTTTTAAAAAAGATTACATTTAACTGTTAAGTAAAGAAAACCAATTACTGAAGAATAAAAAATATTTTTTTAAAAAATCTTATATTTAAAAAAAAAAGATTATATTGAATTGCTAAATGAAAAACTAACTTGGAATTAAAACACAAAAAAAGCTATTTAGAAAAATGTTATTATTATTTTGATTTAGTTAAAGCAATAAAAAAATGTATGTCAATATAAAAATAAATACTTATTGTATCTTGAAGTTTTATATTAATTGACAAAAAGAATTATGAAGTATTATCTATAAACAAAGCTATCAGAAATAAAATTATTTATTTATAATTTATAATAAGGGAATAAAAGATTATTTCATAAATCCAATAAAATCTTGGAACTAGAGGTTTTAGATTGATGATGTTTTATATGTATGTTGTAGGAACTATGGCAAATACAATGACATGTGATTTATATAATAGTATTGATATTTACTGACTAGCACATCTACCTATTATGCCAACTACTGAAATTTGGAAGCTCACAAATTTTTTTAGATAGCAGGTTTATATCTACTCGTCTAGCCATTAAATTATTTGTTGACAAATGGATATTTAACTTTTCTTGATTAGAATATAAAACAAATGTGGGGGAAATGTGTTTTCAACATGATGGAATATGATTAATATGATAAAAATTGTTTTCTACTTGACTTTTTTATATAGAGATGCAGAAAGATTATCATCCTGCAATAGGATTTAAGTCAAAATGTTATTATCATGTACAAGTGATAAATTTATACTAACTCATATATTATGGTGAATATGTTTATGTTGAAAATTGAAAATGCTAAATTCATTTATATTATGATCATATTTCATTTTCTCCATTCTTTCAGCAGTAATCTGCTAAACTTCTTTATCTATAAAAAGAACTAAGCATATCATATATTTCTGTAGCTTCTGCTACTGCCCCCCCCCCAACCTTCATTTTGGTTATCATTCTGTTTCTCTTTAAAATTTTAATCAGACATTTCTTGATAAAATATTGTTTCATATAAAATATGTTTTTATACTTTTCAAAATATATTATGAAATCAATATCTCTTTCAATTACAAATTATTAACATAAAGACAACATTTTAATTTTTATTTATTTGTTGTTTTTTTTCTATTTACCCTGCAGGTCATCAAATGTTACCATTCCTCAAATTTCTTAAAAGCAAGCTACTTTTATTACTACAGCAACTGCTATTTAGAGTTTCTTTAAGCATGGAAGGAGTGAATGAACAGTGGTCAAGTATATCTACCAAACTTTTTATTCTGGTGATTTTACTATGTTTAAACTGTATGTATAAAATATTAATAAGGACATCCAATTTGTCTATGTTTATTTTTATAGCATTTAGCCTGGCCAATATCATTATATATCAGTCATTATTTATTTGCAATCTAAATCCTGATAGTAAATTCTAAATTAATAAAATTTGCATATGCTTACTAAACCTATGACCTGGGATTAAATCCAAGTCAATTTTGGAAATTTGATTTAGGATTATTTTTCTTTCAGGTAATTAGCATAAAGCTGATTAAATATCCAAGATTGATTAACAAATAGGTATCCAGCTAATGTTAGCCCAGCTGGAAGATAAAGAATTTATCAGAACCAGATTAGTATAGGTGCATTGATTAGAAAACAAACTACAATGGCAATATGATATAAGTTTTACCACTCTGGGGGGGGGTCCTAGTTCTACATGGTCTAATCTCATGATTTATCTTTTTTTAATTTAATAATGTTTAATATTCAGAGTGAATAAAAATATGGATAGGAATTAATAAGAATGATGTAGGTCCCTTACCCAATAATTATATTAACTAAAATAATAATGGCCTGAGCAGATGAAGTGTAGTGATAATGTAATTCCCTCAAGAATGTTTATAAATATTTGTTTTTATAACATGAAATGTCTATATAATTGCTTTCATTTGTGAAATGTTAGGGAAATAGCTTTTGGAATAAAACCAATATGAAATTTGTATCTTGAGTTTAAACAATAGCTTAATAACAGTAATTGAATGATTTATTGCACAAGAATTTATAACACCAGAAATGGCAGAGCTGACCTGAAATCCATAAACTTTGAACTCTAGAAGTTACGTCATTGGTGCGGCATAAAAAATAAGTCATTTAAAAACTAAAAAGTAAAAATTTTTTTAATCATATTTTTATAATTTAATAAGTAAACAATTTAATAAAATTACCTTTTATTTAGTAATATTGCCATGTTCAATACTTGTTTGAAAAAATTTCCTAAAATAGTGTTTTTGTCATTGATTGTTTTTAGATTAGAAATTTATTATACATTCTGGCAAATAAAATATTTTAATTATTAAGTATGTACATGATCGATGTAATTTTAACTTTGCAAAGTCAAATTTGGCAGAAGTTTTTTTTTTAAAAAAATTATATGATAAATCACATAATTTTTGCATATCAGTGACATCTTTTATATGGAAAAATCTTTATATCATTATGTTTGTTTAAAATAGTGTTGTTTAACTTGCATGTTCAAAGATCATATTCAAAGTTAGATTTATATTATAAAGCTGAGGGATTTTTAAAATATTGTAATTATATTAGGAAATTACATTCAACACTTAAATATTTTTTTTGTTTGCAGTTACATTTTGTTTATTCCCATATCTTGTATCAATGGCAATTACAGTATAATAAAATAAACGAAAGAAATGTTTATGAGGTCCTGCATTTTAAGAGACCTTGTGTAAAATACACTTTATAAATATTAAAATAGATTTTTTTATATACTTTGTTAAGGGATCTAAAAATTAAATCACTATTTTGTATATTAAAGAAAAAAAAATTTTTTCCCAGACAACAATACCTTCAGTAAATAGGACAATTTTACTACAAAAACTTAAACATTACAAGAACTTTGATATTGAAAATTTTGTTTACATTTTAAAATAAACGCTATAAATAAATTTGATTGAGCAATCTCACAGTTTTAACACTGCTGACATTAGGAAGAGGGGAAATAAACAAGCAGATCGCTTCCGTATTTCATTTATGAAACTTTACAATTATTCATATCCATGTGTGTGTGTGTGTGTGTGTGTGTGTGTGTGTGTGTGTGTGTGTGTGTCAGCATTTGAATGTTCAGAGCTTCAGAAAAGTTCTAACAAGTTAAATTTAACGAAAATTTGTTTCTCAAAATATAGATTGACAAAAAAATAATCGATTAGTTTAGTGACAGAATTGAAATGCAATCGATGGGTCTTGAGCCCTAAAGTTCGGCATTCTACCACTATTATTAAATATATTTTTAAAAAAGTGTTTTACATACTACTTGTCAATGTAGTTGTAATTGATTAAAATACTCCTACGCCAAACTTTTAAAAAATAACTTTTATAAAAAAAATCTGATTTAAATAAAAAAAGTTATTTGTATACTTATAAATATAGGAGATTTGAACTCAGACTTTCAAGCACCCTTCACTCTCCACACTATCTCATACAATGGTATGGATGACTGAAGAGTTGGAGGTTGGAATGGGTTGAAGCCTGTTCATTAAAGTGTAAGGATTTGCTATCTTAATATAAACAGCACTGATTATATGTATGGGAGATGGTAGTCTGGACCAACAGATGAGTGCTGGTTTAGCATGAAATACATGTATTGGTAACTATTTATCTTTTTTGCATGTGTGTGACCATGTGTATCACTAGTATGAGATAGTGTGGATAGTTAAGGGAACTTGAAAGTCTGAGTTCAAATCTCATATATTACAATTAGGCTCCAGGTATGAGAGTGCCTGCTATTTCAAATCTTGTATACTTATACAAAATATGTTCTTTGCCTGAGATAGGAAGTTGTTTATTAATCCAGAAAAAAGTAATTACACATATAAATCATCTTGAGGTTTAACATAAGTCATGTTGTTCACTTTGATTTGTGCTAGTCCAGCACCGTAATAATTTATTATATAGTTGGAGCCATCTGCTGGTCCAACAACCTGTATTGCTATAAGAATAATGTCAATTAACTGGCCCAGGAACATGAATCCTAATGTGCAGAATTTCATTAAACCTATAGCAGGATATCCTAGGTAAAACCTGTCAAGACCAAACATCCCCAAAAATATTGAGAGTAATAAGGCAGTTTCAAAAGAATAACCATTTGTAAATTTACATGGAATCTCTTTTTCAAATGTTCAATTCACATTCAAGTTCTTGCAAGTTACATTTGGAGCAGGACTGCATGTAACTTTGGCTTTATTGTCTTTTGTACAGAATCGTGGCTGTTGTGTTTCAGTGTCAATATCCAACTCTTGACATTTATATTGCCCAATTCTAAGTTTTGTACAATCTTCATCTGGGTCAGCAAAAACAAAAAGAAATGTAATAAAAATAAATATCCACCACCGAACGGTTTCTCTACCGTCCGCCATGTTTGTTATCTAAGTAAAAATTAACATTTGAACATTATCGGTAGAAAATTGCGATAATTTCTTTGCGATTATTGCTTGCCATTTTTAATTAATATAATTTATTCTAGCATATCAATTTTAGAACTACATCATAAACTTTTATAATTTATCCAATATTTATTATCACCTTAACACTTCTACATTGATTCAAACAAATGATACTCAAATAACGTCAGTAAGATGATCATTTCTTCGAATTGACTAAATTTTCCAACATTTCCATACTTCATCTCCATGCTTGAAGTCGAGTTGCATTAATTTTTAAAAATTAATAGAGAAATAGTGAGCATTGTACATGTAGATTACAAGCATCCTTTTTTTTTTTTACAAACTTTATTTTTGAATAAGAAATTGATTTGTAAGTTTAATTTTAAAAAATGCAATTAGATAGATACATTCTTTAGTTGAGAGACATAATCTGCATTGTGATGTGCTTAAATTTATTTAGTCAGTTTACTGAACGATATATATGAATTAAATAATTATAGTCTAAAATATCTCAATCCATATTTTGTTTTTTATTTAGATATTTTGTATTTTAAATTTATGAAATTAAAATAAGAGTAAACAGAAAATAATTAAAAAATAATGACGAATTAAGTTTTTAAAATGATATAAATATTTATAGATTTAATATTGTTTGTCGTTAAGCAAGAGGAAGTGGTTAATATAATCATAAATATTTTTGCAATATATATATATTTTTAAAATAAGATTATCCTAAAACGAATAAACAATAAATAATATTTTTGCATTTATAAATATTATCCCTGAAAGATTTATCATAAGTTTATTTTTCAAATATAATTTTTCTTCTTTAATTTTTACTGCTATATAATTTTCCCATCTTTAAGCTGTGGAAAAAAATAATAGCTTTTTTTCTCATATGTCATAGCATCTGCCGGGACGCGAACCCACACCCGTCTGCAACCAACTACTTGCTTGCATGGCGGCTGCGATACCTCTCGGCTAACAACGCAAGACAAAAAAAGCTTTGTTATTCATAACATATCTTAGCAAATTTGCTCTCATATGCCAACATTTTAAGAGGTCCTTAAATATATATATATGATAGGTCCTTTGTGTACAGTAAATTTGATTCAAAATTTTTGTCTAGATCAAGAATTCCCAAAGTGGTCGATATCAACCCCTGGGTTTGATTTGAACTTTCTAGGGCTCAATAGTTTCAATAAAAAAATTTGGGATTGACAATACCAGAAATAGATCCCCTCACTACTGCTATCTGTTTGTTACTTCAAAATATCTATGATTCCAATAGGTACCTAATTAAGAAGTAAAATAATTCATAAAAACACTGACATTACATATCAAACTTGAGAATGAAAAGGTAACATGTAAGAGTCACACATAAGAATGCATGAAAATACTGTGGCACAAACATGTCTGTGCATTGTCTTATCGAACGTGTCAAAGATGCGGACATGAAAAACCATTGCATATCCCACTTGCTCACAGTGGGATGAGACAATATTTGATATTAACAGAATGTATCAGTCTTGTACAGTCATGCTTTCATCAAACACTATAAGTTGATTCATTTGATGTGATATGTACTTATTTGTGATTTGAACTTTGAATATAATTATTTATTAAGGAGCAGTATTATGAAAAAGAAAATCAGAGAACACAATTTATTTATTTGAGTTTGAACAAAAATTTTCTGTTTCAAGTAAGTACATACTTTATTGTTTGTTTGTTTTTTATCACAGGGGGTGCCAAAATTTTTTGTTAATTAAAGTTTTTATTTCTTACAATAATAATATGACTGAACCAAAAAAGAAATGCAGATAGCACAACTTGGGCTACATGAATTTAGGATTCGTCCCATCATTATCAAACAAACATTTACCAATGTGTCTCAAATGTGAAAAGGTCTTTAGCAATGATGCCATGAAACCATCAAAACTAGCAGATCACTTGAACAGAATTCACCCTGACAAAAAAGAAAAATATTTATCATACTTTCAAACACTTAAAAGATAAAATTCTCAAGAGAACTACCTTAGATAATGTTTGTTTCATCATCAAAGCAAAATGATGATGGATTAAGGGCTTCCTACAACATATCCCTACTCATTGTGAAGTCTAATGAGCCACACACCATAAGGAAGAAATGGATTCTATCAGCCTTAGTGGAAGTATTGAATACTGTACCCCATAAACTGCTCAACACAAGATATTATTAAAAGGATTTTTTTGAGCAATAACACAGTTCAAAGATGTATTGATTGTGGAAAACTGTTTGTGTAATTATTTGCAAAAAAACGTTTTTTTCCCCTCCAATTGGATGAGTCAACATTAGCCAGTAATGAAGCTTTGTTATTCAAGATCAGGAAGTGCATGAAGAGCTGCTTTTTATTAGAACTTTAGAAACTGGCACCAGAGTCAAATCAATTTTTAATTTAATGAAATTATTTTTTAGGGAAAAAGCAATTTCATTAACAAATATAATATCTATTGCTCTATTGCAACAGATGGTACACCATCTGTGGTAGTTAGCTGACACAACATGTATCTGAAGTGCTTGCAGCTCACTACATAATCTATAGGCAATATTTAGTAGCCAAAAAACTTATTGACAAATTGCATCAACTACTTCACTTTGTTATAACAACTGTGAACAAAATTAAAAGTAACACTTTGAACACTAGACAGTTTACTTGATTATGTGAGAAAAATGATGGAAGATTTTTATTAATTGGTTCTCCATACCAAAGTCCACTGGCTTTCAAAAGGTTTATGTTTGGTGAGATTTTTATACCTTATCAATCTATTTTAGAGTTTTTAGAAGATGAGGATTCCAGTTTTCAAGAAAATTTACTTACGAGTAAAACAGATATTGCTTATTTAATTGACTTATTTGGCAAATTTAATAATGTCAATTTGTAAGTGCAAGGAAACAATTTTAATCTCATCAAAACAAAATTGGTTATATCCAACTTTTGTTGTCAGATTAATATTTTTAAGCAAAATATTGTAAGATCTGATTTTTCCCAGTTCCCTAACTTATTTAAGATAGACTCAATCCAAGAAGAAAACATTTTGCTGTATGTCAATCACTTGGAGGCTCTTCACTTAGATTTCAAAATGAGGTTCAAATACATTCTATCATTGGAAATATCAGACTGGATATTAAGTTCATATACTACTAGTGCAGAACCAAATATAATTTTTCAAGATGAGCTGAATAACCATCAGCATGAATGAGGATCTCAAGGTGTAATTGAAACAGGGTTATCAAACGTTTTGGCTGCAACTAGATATTCCACTTCTGTATCCAGCTCTATGGATTATTGTACAAAGTATTTTCTGACAATTCCATCATCATATCTGGTAGAAAGAAGCTTCAGTATAATTTTAAACCTGCTTCAGAACAGATATTGATTGCACATCACTGAACATGGAAATGTGAGAATCCAATCCACAAATTTAAAACTGGACATAGATAAATTGTTGACAAATTACCAGGTGCATCCATGTCATTAAATTCAGTTTTTCAAGCATATTATTTGGTATTATTTTTATAATTCTGATTAAAATCTGTCATTAGTGTAATTTTGGTGATGTTTAATTCTGTCTGAATATATTGATTTTTCCACTTCATTTTTATGTTTAATAAAGTGATTTTAATATTTGTACTTATTTTGAATTTATATATTTATTTCATAAATGTCAAAATTAAGAAAAAACACCTGTTTGTATTTTTTTGCTTTAATTTTCTTTAGTGCATGTTTCAATATTAAATGTTACACAAGATAATGCCATATTCCATAGTCTTTTTATCTTTTTAATCATTAATTACAAGTGATTAAAATATAAAGTTTGATATCTAGTGAAATATTTAATATCAAACACTATACAAATTTATTGATTTGAATAAGTAAAGTAAATGACTAGGAAGTCAACGATTTTAAAAGTTTTTGATAAAGTGGTCTGCAGCCGAAAAAATTTGGGAATTCTTGGTCTAGATACTGCTTTAATTATTGATTTTAGGTAAAAATAATAGATTTAGTAAAGGAGATTTTTAAAAATGATACTAAAAAAAATTGGTTGATCTATTTAGAAGAAAGGATTGGTATGATGTGAAGATATCATCTATGTTCAATTCTTGTCAGATTGGTAATTAATAGAATCCAGGGAACAAAAGTTATATCTGAAAGCTTGAAAATAATAGGTTTAGTAAAGGAGATTTTTAAAAATGATACTAAAAAAAATTGGTTGATCTATTTAGAAGAAAGGATTGGTATGATGTAAAGATATCATCTATGTTCAATTCTTGTCAGATTGGTAATTAATAGAATCCAGGGAACAAAAGTTATATCTGAAAGCTTGAAAGATCATACTTTCAAATAATGAAGTTACTTTTAGAGAATTCCAATTAATTGTTGAACAAGTTCAAGTTAAAAATATTATAAATCGTTTCCATGACTTGAATTTAACCACTGACAAACTTTGGTCTATTGTCAAAAAAGTTGAAGACATTGATTAAAGCATATAATTATAAAAATTATAGAAGGTAATAATATTTGCTAAGATTCTGCTTTGGGTTTATTAGAAATTGGCAAAATCAAATGAAAATTTTATTTGAAATTTAACAATGCACTTGTAAAAAAATCAATAAAGTAATAAATTGAGAGAAGTATTTAACTAACTGAATACAAGCTGAATGTGCAAGATCAGGAAAGAGCTGCTGGAGAGAATTACCAAATTGCTCATCCAAGTAAATGGGTATATAAAATTTATAAATTCAAATTTACTAATTTCTTGTTTTGTTTATTTTTTCAAACTATGAGTTATTGAAATCATGAGTAATAGTAAACTCTAAGATATATATATTAAGTATCAAATAATTATATTAAAAATTATTTGAGATTGATTTACATTTAAATAGAATTAATTCAAGAAAAAAAATCAAATTTTAATAAATTATTTCAAATTTACTAAATTATCTAAAGATTAAATTTGTTAGTATCACATATCGCCCCAAAAAACAGATGTCCAAAGACAAATTACACAATACTAAAAATTGAAACTGAAATTATCATTGTTGATTCATAAGAAACAAAATTATTTGTAGATATAAATTTATAGTTCCAGTTGAAAATTGCATGAAGTTTTGTGCATTTCCCATTCTTAGAAATACTGTACTCTATTTATTTATAAATTGAAACAAATATTATTTCTCTTTTCTTGTGCTAATTGTAATTTATATATTTATACATTTTGAACATTTAACCAAGAGAAGATAATGTTGTTTTTATTATTGTTATAATTTGCTGAACATGCTTTCAACAGTAACAGTCAGACTCATGTGGAAAATCACCTTAGAAAGCATACTCACCAAATTAAAACATTAATAAAAACAGCATTACTTTTTCTTGGTTAACATTTAAAACATTTAAATATATAAATTTCTATTTATTTTTTAACAACAATAAAAAATATGAACCCTCTGCTAAAACTGCTAGTTCTGCCTGCCGAAAATTATTAGTTAATTTTTTTATTTGATGGACTGCAACTCTCATTCTTGCTTTTCTTTCACTTCTTCCATCACCAGTTAACTTTTCAAATATTTAAATGTACAAATTTGCTTTGTAATGTCTTATCTTCATAGCTTTAGTTTTAATGGTTTTTATTTTCATTCGAAATTTTACACATAATACACCATTAATCTGATATCCTTCCTTTCACGGTATATCCTTTTATATGCATTGATAAAATTACAAATAGTTATACAAATCCACATTCCTTTATCACTGTAACAATGCTTGTTTTATTTAATTTAATCAGTCTGATAGTTGAAAAACCTATATATAAGGAAAAAAAGCTCTGAAGAAGTTTGTAAGTCAATCAAAACTGTCAAAAAGATTAAGTTAAATTAAACAAGCATTATTACAGTGATAAAGAAAATTTGGATTTGTTTAATCTGAAATATCTGCTTTTAAAGCTCATGGATTTGTGGATTTTTTTGGAATTTCAGAATAGATAGTTTACGTTTCATTGCAAACCAAACTCCCTTAAAAATGTAAATAGTCATTAAAATTTTATTAGCTTCAAGCATTGGTGGTCGAGAGGTCAGCGGCGTCTGCTTTACAAGCAGTTGTCCCGGGTTAGCGGGTTCACTTCCCGGCTGATGTTATGACACATGAGAAAAAACTATAGTTTTGTTTATATAAAAATACTTTGCATATACTGTATACATTTATTTGATTACTGTCAATTTAAAACTTTAAATTACAATAAGTGCTTATTTTTATATCAGTACAAAAAAAGTCAAGATAATAATAAAATAATTTAATTTCACTGATTGACTCTCTGAGATTCCGCTTTTCACTTAGTTGTTTAATGAAATATATTTTAAAGTTTAATTAAATCATTAATCATAAATTAAATCTATTTATTGAATTAAGATAGGGAAAAAATTATATCTGATTGCAATTAAACTTATTAATTTATATCTATTTCAGAATGTTTTTTTTTTTTGCTTTTAAATGTATGTGCAAACTGATTCATTATTTGTAAAGCATTCAATATCATCTTTGAAATTCTGTTCGAATAAAAGTTTTTGTATAACCGATATTTGAATTAATGGTATTCTACTTCTACTAATTTAATCAAACCTATTTAATAATTTGTTAAATCCATCTCTTCTCTCTGCTGACATCATGAGCATGAGCAAATTTGATGTAATAAGTCCCTCCTTCCTACCTATGCAGTTTAGCACACTGAGAGAGAAAGAGGGGGGAGGGGGAGAAAAAGGAGAGGGGGGAAAGAGGAAGGGAGAGGAAAAGAGTGTGTGAGAGAGAGTGAAAGACAAAGAGAGAGAATATGAGTAAGCAAGAAAAAGAGTGTACATGCGAGAGAAAGAGAGCATGAGAGAGAGAGAGAGAGAGAGAGGGAAGATGACCAAGGGAGGGAATGAGTGATAGAGCAAAAGAGTGGGAGCGAGAAAGAGAGAAGAGCAGACTCAAATTGGTAAAAAAAAAAAGTTTGTTCGGTTTTTGATCAATATGTATATTTATTGTACTCAGTCTGCTCCAAAACTAATTACATCCTCAAGTTCTATTTTCAATATTAGCTAACTGACAACTGTAATATACTTTCTTATCTAAATAAAAGAGAATTAAAAGAATAACCTTATAGTTAGTTATATGTTGGACTACTTCATTATTTAATATTAATTATTAAATGCTTTTAGAACAATTCAAACTTATTTAAATTCTAAATATATTCAGCTATTAGCAATAACTTACAGATTAGTATATAATAATACAATTAATTATACCTTGAAGATCCAATGCTATAATCACTGATGAAATGTTTGTAGAATAAAATGCCTTTTTATAATCTACAAATCCAAAACATAGGGCAACTCATATTCATTGGTCTTTTCTATAATTTCTCTCAAATTTTGGATATGATCTATAGTAGCGTTTCTCAGTCTTAGGATCGCGACCCGATATTGGGTCGCGTTAAATTTTTAATGGGTCGCAAATATGCTCCAAGAAATAAAAATATAAATATCTGATAGCAAAAATATGTTTTACATTTTAAGAAAATAGTATTAATAAAAAAAAAAAATTAAAATCGAACTGATATGTCAAAGTAGACTATTTTTTTCATACGTAACTTAAATAAAATTGTGTATAATTTATTTTTGTAATTTTTGCTTGTATTTCGTATATAAATAAAACCTTATTTGAAAACAAAACACTTTTGTTTGGTAATTAACAAAATGTGTTCAGCTTTTAAATTAAAAATATGTAGTTTAACTTTAACTCAACTTTTAACTTACAAATTATTTGTTCATTATAAATATTATCAAATTGATCCGAATATCTCTTTTATTTTATATTATAATTTATGTGATAAACATTTGGGTCACAGAACTATTTCAATGAAGTCTATTGGGTCGCGCGGCAAAAAGATTGAGAAATGCTGATCTATAGGTGGCGATTAATAGTGTTTCAACAACCACTCCAAGCTCCTGCAAAGAATAAAATTTTAATCGCAAAAAATAATAGGTGAAGCTGCGATAAGTGCCCTATTAAGTGGGTAAGTGACTTTTCATTAAATCCTAAGTCATGAAAGGGGATAAAAAACCCAAATCTGCTAAAAGCAAGAATAGAAATCTTTCCGATAATATTTCTAATATGGCCGATATGTACTTGAATAATAGTAATGACAAAATAGACAAAAATTCTGCAAAAGCTGGGAAAAGTTCTCACCAAGCTAGAAATTTACCCAATTCACAATTCCCTAACCCTAATGATAATTAGTACAACATCTCTGATTCACGAAGTATCAAACCTCATGAAAAGCAAAATAAATCTGAGAAAAAAAATCCTAGTCTATCGTTAGAAATCAATAAAGTCGTTATAGAAGACAACATTACTAATTCAAAAGTTATTAAAAATGAGACAGAAGCACCTAAATTAATGATTGCTGAAACCTTGAATAAATCTTCTAATTATCACAGCAACTAAAAAACCGTTTGAGGGCAGGTAACAAGATGGGTGAGAAAGGTAATGCGCTATGCAAAAGATTTGGATAAAGAATTTATATCAGTATATTTGTACAAAAGATGGGATGATTGTGTTAAGAGGATTATTGAGTGTGTATTAGTAGTAAGGAATGGGATAAAAGAATAAATTTATTAATAAAGACTAGGGAGTTAGAGAGATGGGGAAATAGTATGGAGAGTAAAAAATATATATAGAAATAAACAGAATAGTAGGTATGAGTTAATATATGATAATAGTAAGGAAAGTAGTTTATTGTTTAAGGCTCGAACGGGATCTTTAGCTACAAAAGAATATACATGTAAATGGAAAAATATGGGTGATTTATATTATGTAAGGAAGGAATTGAAAATATTAGGCATTTGTTAATTGAATGTAAATGTTTGAAAACAGAAAGGGTACATATAATGAAGTTGTGGAAAAATAAATATGAAAAGAGTGATTATACAGAAAGTGAATTATTGGTTTTTATGCTGGGTTTGGGAAAAGATAAGGGGGATTTAGATATAAAGGTTATAGAGTTGACAAAAATTATGTTGTGGAAATGGGATAGAGCAGATTATGGTAAATTTAGAGTGGGGAATGTAAAAGAAAGTGGCTAACAGGTTTATCTGGGCATAATTGCTGAGATATTCTTGACTTCGTTTAAGGAGAAGCCATAATACATCACATCACATCACATGAAAAATCTTAAAGATGGAAAATTGCTTCTTAGTCAATCTGTGGATTCTAAATACAACAAAATCAAAGAAAGTGCTTTTCCACACCAAGAGCAAAATGAAAATATAGATATAAGTTATAATAGTAAGAATAAAAATAAAACCTATGCTAATGTCCTTAAAAAAGAAAGTGATAAGCTAAGGGAAAATGGAAACCCAATAAATAACAACCAAAACTCTATACTGAATTTTCTTGATATGGAAATTGATAATACATCACAACAAATAAAAGCTCACAATGAAGAAAATACAATACAACTTACTGAAGAAGAATATCAAAGAATAAATAATCAATTTAATAACTCAATCCCTGATCTCTTACTAAATTCTTTTACAAACTATATCAATGACAAAACCCTGATTTTGGCTATAACAAATCATAATGGAGGATTGGCCATAACAAATCATAATGGAGGATTATTTAAATTCCCTATTGAGAAATTTTACAACATGATCTTTGAAAATGATATGTGGATGGGAATTATAAGATCTCTTCCCATCCAAATGATAGATATATAATTACCGAATTTACTTCATGGTCTACTAGAAATTGTTTCAAAAATAACATTCGTCTCTTGGATGGGAAGATCATCTGCACAATTGATATAAACAGAGCAATCACACTCAATGGAACCATCAAGAACTGTTTGATGAATTTTGATCAAGCAGAACTGGATAACATGCTTGGGAAATATGGGAAGACAACTGGACTAACATACAGATATGACCATCGAACTAATGGCCGCATTCTGACCAACACTGGTACTTTCATGATCACATTAAAGAAAGGGGTGCACCCCAATGATATACCCACAGTGATCTACTCCAGAGGTTCACCAATGGTTCTAACATTCCATGGAGTTCCACGACAATGTTTTTTTTGCTTAGAACGAAATCACCTTATTAAAGACTGCAAAGCTTGCATATGTAATGGATGTGGCTTGAAATGGAATAGGATTCATAAATGCAATAAGAAGGCAGGGAAGTCAACAATGGTCTCAACACTGGACTCTAAAATAGTTGATGAGGACAATCCGGACAACTTGACACAATTAGACTCAAATCATGAAGAACTCAATCAATCTGATCCAACACTGACAATGTTAGAAGAAATCCCGATTCACCCTCCCATATATAAAGTGTTGGATCACACACCCCTTAAATATGCCAATCAACTCTAATACCACTGAGCCACAACACTTCACTAGGGGGGTAGGATAAAACCAACCTCATAATTGGATTGAGAATGAGACAAACAAACCCGAGATGATCATTGATGAGAGTGGATCAGACTTTGATGTGACAATCATTGGTGACCAAAAAGAATGGGTGCATGAAGACCCTAGCCCTATAACAACTCGACAAAATAGAAAGACACTACCAAAGAAGAACAAGAAGAAAAGGAAATCAAGACAACAAACCAGATCCAGTTCTGATGAAGATATTATATCAAATTCAAATGATAATTCTGAGAAACTAAACAAACAATACCATGATGATATTGAGATAAATCAGTGGAATGATAAGAATAACAAGAGAAGGAAAGGCAATATTCAATCCTCTATCAAGATCTCATCCAGTACCTCTAAGACAGTGGAACAGAGCATGAATCTGGATGACAGTAACAGCCAAGAAGAACTGTTACTAACTTCTTTCATAGGTCTTAGTGACACTGAAATCTCCCAGTCAGACTGGGCTGCTTCTGAGATGGAGAATCAGTCTGTGCCATATGAAGATACATGGGAATAAGTGCAGTAATGAAGTAGTCTGGGCAGAAATAGATGAATAATGGAATGGTAGATACCAGCCAATGATAATGGCAGGGTCAATCAGGGACAAATCACCTCGTACAAGTTATATGAAGTTAAAATTATATGGAGTTAATGTTAGGGGCCTGAACTCAGTTGACAGGGCATTTGCTATTCAAAATTGGGTAGTCAGATGCCAGCCAAATGTCGTATGCATGGCAGAGACCAAATTACATCTAAATTCATGTTGTAAAATTGATCAGATTCTCCAAAATCTGGGCTTCTTCAAACACTCAATTTCAATGGTACCAGCAGGAGGCGTAGCTATTTTAATCAATTACAAGAAAGATCCTCCTACTAGCTTCAAAATTCTGCATCTAGATTCAAATTGCCTAATTGCTAACCTAAAATATAACCACTTTCAAATCAACCTAATCTACATCTACATTAAAAATAACCACAATCTAATCATGAAAGTAATCACCACCATCAACTCAGTCATGGCCTCAAATCTATTCCCAGTCACCCTAATGGGTGGTTTCAATGTGACATATAGTTCTTTCAATAAAAAATATATTCACCTCTTTAATCATATACTGATGAATGGAGAAAGATTCTTCCCTATAGATGCCTTCTCCTTATACACTAAAAATGCCAGATCCTTGATTGACCTTGTTTACTATTCCCTGAGTATTCGCTTCCAAAATCAATGCAAAACTTTGACCAGTGATTTTTTCTGACCACTTGGCCTAGAGTTATCTCTCAAAGCAAACATTGGACATCTGATAGTTGAAGAAAATAACACTATTCGAATGTTGCTAAAACAGACCACACCTGAACGGCTCTTTTCCGAGGCCTACATCTACTTTAAAAAAATTGATATCCTAAAGCTACTGGTGGAGGAGGCATGGTTCCCCTTCATTGGCATCCTCCAATCCATAATAAATGAGGTTTCCCTTAACAAGAAAGGCCCTAACCTCTTATTAGCCGATCTTGAAGCTATTGACCAAAGACTAAAAGAACTTCCACTCGATAATCAATTTGTACCTCTTGCCCTTGCCCTGAAATGCCAATACTGGGATAAGCAGAGTTGGTCCAAGAGTTACTTCCGGTGGGAACAGGTAGCAGGAAACTCATTCCACTGTCATTAATGATAGATAACAACATTCTTGTGGGTCCAGAAATGATCTGTGCAATTAGAGAACACTTTAGGGCAACACTTCAATTTGATCAGACTGGGAATGTCAATAGACTATTCAGCTTAGATGAGAACCTGACTCATGATATCACTGAGGAAAAGATCCGCATCAAGCTAAAAAGCCTCCCAGAGAGGGTGCACCCAGGAATACACGGCATACCAAAATTCATCTTTCTACATCTAGAGAAATATTCAGTGCCAATAATTAAAGCCATGATAAACCACTTAGCAGAGGGAAGTTGAGAGATTAACAACTTGTATCCAATATCTCTCATACCTTTCCTAAAGAAAAAAGATGGAAAACATGACTTTCCATGACTTGAATAATCTGAGTCCTATCTCAATGATTCCCCTTTTAATTAAAATCATAGAACAATTAATTAAGGATCAAATCCAATGGAAAACATGACTTTCCATGACTTGAATAATCTGAGTCCTATCTCAATGATTCCCCTTTTAATTAAAATCATAGAACAATTAATTAAGGATCAAATCCAAGTGAAAATTTATAAATACATTTCTACCAATCAATATGCAAAAAAGGGGAATCATCAATTAATGCCATTGGCCAAATGAAACTCCTTATCGATGTTATTAGAACCCGGAAGATATCGAAATCGATCGCTGTCCAACTCGACATCTCGGCAGCATTCGACTCAGTCAGGCCAGACATTCTGATTGATGTTCTACAGGAATATGGGGTGCCGTGTGTTTAACTGAGGATGATTGCAAATCTATTAGCCAACAGAATCATCCACATCACAATGAATGGGAAAATTGCACTTGGATTCGAACCTTCCATCTTTATTCCTCAAGGATCTCCACTTAGCGCACTATATTTTATAGCCTATATCAATCCACAATTGATGGAGATTGAGAGATCACTGCCTGGAGTGTATGTACCTGCCATGGGAAGGGAGATTAAACATCTCAGTTATATGGACGATATAATCATCTGCCTACCTTCCAAGAAATATATCACTAAACTAGAGCAAATACTAGGGTGGTACTCAGACAAATATAAACTCAAATTCAGTAAAAAGAAATCAGCCTCCTGGAGCTTGCTAACTGGCAGGAAAATTGCTTAAAATTTTACAGCTGACCCACAGAAATTCCTAGGCTTTAATTTTTCAAAATCCAATAGTGCTATGAGGAGAGAAATCGAAGAATCCCTATTAACAGAAATTTGCCATACAATTACCTCCCTTTCCAAGATATATGTTTCACTTCATGGTAAGGTAAGACTTTTAAACTCATTGATATTCCCAAAAATTAACTATTTCCTATCTGGTATCTGCCCCTCCAAAAAATTTATCAAAAAAATAAACTCACTACGCATAAAACTATTCTGGGGCCGAAAGGTTGCTGCCATCAGCCTCCGAAAACTTCAAATGCCCAGAAGGTTCAATGGCCTTTCATTACATTGTATCAAAACCATGATATTCCAGAGAGACTATAACCTACTATTCTGGCTTCAAAACAAATACTCAAGTATATCATATCAAAAAACTGTCACACCAACTGATAGACCACCGCCCACTAATAAAAGTTGGTGGAATTTGTTATTTGATAATATTCGGAAAGTTATTGATCTGAATGAAAATCCAATTATATTAAAAATGAAATACTGGAATGCATATAAAATAATACATGGGGAAAATAACATAAACAAAGGGTCTCTCGGGATCCCCAATCAGCAACTGATTTTGAGATCAAAATTTTGGTTCATTGAGGCAAAATTTCAAGATTTCTTAATTAAAATCAATCTGGACTCCCTCCCTACAAACTCATTTTTGGCATGCAGGAGAAATTTCAAGATCAATCCAGTGTGCCAGGTATGGGAGAGAGAGGAGAAATTGATTGATCATATTTTTCTTAAATGTCCCATTATGTCCAATTATAGATCGATATCTCATAAATGGTACAGCAATACAAGTGCAAACTACAAATCAATTAAAGATTATATAGATCAGGATCTATTTACAGATATAAGACTGGCAACTTTTGTGAATTATGCCCTGTGGTGTATCAGATGTAAAGTCACAATTGAAGGAACGAGAGATCCACATGGGACTAAATTTAAGAATGTCATGGAGAAAATCATGAAAAAGGACCAACTAATTGCTCCAAGCTATATCACAAGAATAACATGGGAGAAGGTTGGATCTACTTTACTTCAAATAGACATGTAATTGATATTATTTTTGTATTTGTAACATTCAATATAGCTATAGAATAATATCATTTTTGTATTTGTAACATTCAACATAGCTATAGAATAAAATTTTTCTTAAAAAAAAAAAACAACCACTTTTAAATCTAGTTTGGATAAATGCGCGGTCATATAGATACAAATAAATAGATATTTCTGCATTATACTGATAAATCTAGAAACGGATTGTCAAAAATATATTATTTCTAGCTAATAATCAAATGTATAAATATTTCCAAAAAAAGTGTAAAATTTTAATGTTTTAATTCATAAAAATACAAAGTTTTATTTTTTTATTGAAATATATTCAAATGACATATTTGTCTGAAGGTTTGTAATGATGGTTTATTATCAGATTCTTTAACAGAATAGCTCAGTTGGTAGAGCGTTTGCCTAAATTTGATATTCAAGAATCTAAAGGTGTGAATTCAACTTCTAAGCAAATATTGTCACTGTGCATATAGGCCAGCAACACCTGAAGCAGAGTGGAGAATAATACTACTCGAAACGTTGTGTAATTATTAACCTGTATTGTTTATTAGTGAGTTATTACTAACAAGTTGTTTATACAGCTGTTTAAATATATTACAGTTTATAAACATTGCTCTATATAAAATAATTGACTTATTTACATACATTTAATTTCAAATAAGAATGACATATCGTAAATTCTAATAAATTTCACTAGCGTCATTCATTCAAGCATGTAAAAGTAATTTAAAGTGATTATTTAATATCTTCACACTTTCACTTTCAAACACTTAAGATTCACCCATACAAAAGCATTTGGGTTCAAAAAGATAGATGGCCATTCTATCTTTTCCAAAGACTTTATCATGTGGTTGAAGTGTTAGTATTCATTCATTTTATAGTTAAAATCCAAAGCGCATGTGCAAAAGTTTAATGCTATTTAAATATATTACAGTTTATAAACATCGAGCTATATAAAGTAATTGACTTATTAACAAGTTGTTTGTATTTGGAAAGTTTAAATAAAGTTTAAAAATTTTCTATACATTCAACATTCAGTCATAAATGATGGAAATAGTCCAACATATTACATCTGATAATATACCATCATTACAAACCTTCAGACAAATATGTCATTTGAATATATTTCAATATTTTTTATATTTTTATTTTTAATACATTATACAGATTTAAACCTGCATTTATATATGTAATATATGCGGAATTCGAACTCAGACTGTCACATGACCCACTACTCTCAGTGTCATCTCATAATGCTGACCCGCCTGATCACACCCATGTTGAAAAGATAAATAATCACCAATATACGTATTTCATGCTAAACCAGCAATCATCAGTTGGTCTAGATTACTATCCTCACACATATATATAATCAGTGTTCAGCTTTATATTAAGATAACCAATCTTCATACTTTAATGGACAGGCTTCAAACTATTCCAACTCACAACTCTTCAGCCTTCCATTTCATTGAAAATCTGATGATGGAACGTTCAAAGCCCTTGTTAGTGCCAAGGTTGTCATCTTACCCATGTTGATACATTAGTCATTCTGACCCCTCATGTACAGGAGAATAATCCATTTATACATGCATATGCAAGGGATGGGCAGACCTTTTACACACGATTTATATAAATTAATACATTGTACAAGCTTAAATATAAATTCAGGTTTAAGCCTGTACAATGTATTAATTTATATAAATAGTGTGTAAAAGGTCTGCCCATCCCTCGCATATCTATGTATAAATGTATTATTCTCCTGTACATGAAGGGTCAGAATGACTAATATGTCAACATGAGTAGGATGCCAACCTTGGTACTAACAAGGGCTTTGAATGTTCCATCATCAGATTTTCAATGAAATGGAAGGCTGAAGAGTTGTGAGTTGGAATAGTTTGAAGCCTGTCCATTAAAGTATGAAGATTGGCTATCTTAATATAAAGCTGAACACTGATTATATATGTGTGTGGGGATAGTAATCTAGACCAACTGATGATTGCTGGTTTAGCATGAAATACATATATTGGTGATTATTTCTCTTTTCAACATGTGTGTGATCAGGCAGGTCAGCAATATGAGATGGCATTGAGAGTAGTGGATCGTATTTTTACTTTTTTAAGTTATCGATTTAATGCCAACACACTTTATATTATTGTTTTAATTAATTTAAAACAGAGATTGCATACTGTAGTTCATTTTAAATGTTTTTTTTTAAATAATAATATTAATAATTAAATGAAATTTAGTTAATGCCTACATTTATGTTTCGATTATAAATAATATTTTAAATGTTAATAACATTTTAAAATGAATACTGTATACATATATATAGTATTAAATTAAAAAATATATATTAAAATGAGTATTTACTGTAATTTATATTTGAAAATGTAGAATTAGAACCATGAAAAGATAGGTGGGAAAAGGAGGTAACCTATTGTTAGGATGAAAACAAAAAATAGAAACTTTAGATCTTTAAAAGATGGGGAGAGATATATAGGAAATGATTGAAGGTATTATCAGATTTTTTTATCTTATGGACACCACTAAAAGTAATGCCCTATGTGGTTTTTGCAGTAGTAACGTTTGGAGATCAAAATCCCTTGATTGCTCTTCATTCTGTCATGTCCAAAACTAAAATTTCTTAGGAACTCCGAGTAGTAAACCATTTGATTAATATTTACTTAAAAAAATGGATTAAGAGCAAAATAGTTTTATTATTAAAAATTTTGTAAATGGTAGATTATTATAACTGCATTGAAATCAGTTCCAAAAAAAGTGGTAGTCATTCAGGTATACTTTCCAACTAAAGATAATAAAATATAAAGAAAACTCATATATGCAGGAGAAAAAATAATTGAAGAATTTTAAAATAGCTATACAGTATAATGAAAGTGCTCTAAAAGGACAACAAATGAAGTCATGCTACAAACGAATTATGAGTTAAAATTAAGTAGTGAAAAATGTAAGGGACTGACAAACTTTTGTGATTAAAAAATATGGTACCGGAAATAAAATATAATACCGGAAACATATATTTAAAATATAAAATAGAAATAAAACAAACTAACTTCTTCTTTTTAAAACTTGTTTTTTATATGACTACTACATGAAAAAAAAAATCCAACATTTCGACTATTTTATATAGTCTTTTTCAAGGCACACTAAAATAAAATAATATATATATAACAAATAACACATATTCCATAAAAATAAATAAATAAATAAACAAAAAATTACAAAATAGACTATTTTATATAGTCTTTTTCAAGGCACACTAAAATAAAATAATATATATATAACAAATAACACATATTCCATAAAAATAAATAAATAAACAAAAAATTACAAAATATATTTTGTAATTTTTTGTTTATTTATTTATTTATTTTTATGGAATATGTGTTATTTGTTATATATATATTATTTTATTTTAGTGTGTGCCTTGAAAAAGACTATATAAAATAGTTGGATTTTTTTTTTTTCATGTAATAGTCATATAAAAAACAAATTTTTAAAAAGAAGGAGTTAGTTTGTTTTATTTCTATTTTGGATATTTATGAACTATTTTGAAAAGAAGAACTCTGTGCTTGATATATTAAAATATTTAAAATATATATTAAAGAAGACAATTTTAAATGACAAAAATAGATTTTACTAAGACTATGTAAAGATACCAAATCAATTTAGGGAAAATATTAAAAGAATATGCACGCATCAATATGATAAAATAATGGTTACAATTTTTTTTAAAAAGGTTGACCAGGAAGTAAATGTATAAGATGGATTATTTGTAATAAAATTTTCGAATCTGATAAATAGGATATGTAGATAGTAGACTTAGACACTTAACAGAAGAGCAATATAGAATCTTCACATCACTCCAAGAAGTATGGATAGATGCATGTTATGAGTAGCAAATAAAGATCAAAAATGAAATATATGGGTGAGTAAAAAATATATGGGTGAGAGAAGTGTTACAGACATCATTGAGACAATTAAGAGACTGAAGTAGAGTTGGGCTGGTCATATTGCTAAAAGAGATGATAACTTGGAAAGGACCATTTTGCAGTGGATTGACAATGGTTGAAAATGATGATGATAATGATGAGATAGTAGAAGACTGAATGATAAAGTCAATTCAAATAACTGAAAAATATTTTTAAAAAATTAAAAAAAAAAAATAAAAACAAACTATTGGATTAACCATGAAACAATCAGCAAAGGGATACAAAAAGTAAAGAAGATAATTATTAAAAGATAGATGTATAAAGAGTTAGAAAATAT
The DNA here is from genome assembly GCA_028023455.1 of Epiperipatus broadwayi. Classification (NCBI taxonomy): domain Eukaryota; kingdom Metazoa; phylum Onychophora; class Udeonychophora; order Euonychophora; family Peripatidae; genus Epiperipatus; species Epiperipatus broadwayi. The sequence continues at coordinate 469,238 of JAQFVV010012717.1, forward strand.
AGATGACAAAATAATTACCAAAAAAAGCATTTGATTTAATACAGTGAAATAAAACAGTTTAGACAATATGGTAGAAAAAAATTTAAGAAACGAGGCAGTAATTTATGCAAAAAACTGATAAACTATTAATTGAAAAACTGATTATATTAGGAAGTTGTAAGAATACATAACTAATTTATATGATAGACAATCAAAGTCTTCAACTCTATTTCCAAATGAAAATGTATATAGATAGATTATGCATTATTGATAATAAAGTTGTATACGTTATAAATAAAATGATGATTGGCAATACATAGAGAATTGATTGAAACTCCATTGTACTTTTGAAAATTATTGGGTAAAATGTTTGACCGACATCTATTTTACAGGCGGAAATGGGAAACTCAGAAAAAAAAGTTTATGAATTTTAGATCAACATCATTCTAATAAATTATACACATTTGCATGTGAAGAATGGTTTGAATTTAGAAGATATATAGAAACAAAAAATGGAGTGGTGCTTATCATTGATGAAAGATATATAGAAAGAAGTTGAGAAGTTATTATGCTCTTATTTATTTTGAAAGACCACTTTAAAGAGTGAATTTATTTACTAAATTTTTATAGTTTTCTTTTTGGCATGGATTGATTTAGATAATACTCTTTGGTACAAAAATAAACAGGAAACATCATAAGTGAATTGATTACTTTAAATAATATTTTGAAAATAAAAAAGATAAAATAAGGTTATTGTTTGTTTGAAAGTTTATGATGATGGTATTGTAGTTGCAATTATGTATTGAACTATTTCCATCATCTAATATTAATTGTTAAATGTTTTTAGGAATATTTTAACTTTATTTAAACTTTAGCAAAGATTAGCATATAACACAACGTTTTGAGTGGTATTATTCTCTCTTCTTCAAGCATTGCTGGCCTCATCGGTGACAGTATTAGAAGGGAATTGAACCTGGGGTATTTAGATTTGTGAATATTGAAGGCAACACTTTTATCAATTAGGCTATTCTGTCAAAGATAACAGACAGTAGAAATTTCACATATTTACCAATGAGAATACTTGTAATTTTTTCATATTTTTCTTAATAACATGGTTAGTGAATGGTTTCTAAATATTGTTGATCATTAGACTAGGTTGAATTATGGGATTGTTTTCCATTTCCATGTGAACCACTTCTTTGTGTTTTTTCTCTATATCCAATATTTTTATCTTTTCCTAATAAACATATGATCATTTGTACATATATTTCCTGCTGTTTTAAATATATCTGGGGGGAAGGGTCTAATCATCAGTTATTATTCAATTTTAATTGAATTTCAATGGAGTAACTGATTTTACCATTATATATTCTTCAACATTCACATAGTATTTTGTAGTCATGGCTTTTGTTACCTCATTTCAGGTTTAGGTTTTGAAGAGGGTAGGATTTTGTGTAGAGTGCATTGGCTTTGGAAATATTATATTGATTGTGGATGTTTTTCATCTGCTGTTCTTGTTGTTGATATAACCTATAACTGTTTTTTTTCCTTTTGTGTGTGTATTGTTGTTAGCCAAGGTTTTCTTGATGATGTCTTATAGACAACAACAATTCTTCATGAGAGTTTGTACTATGTTGGTCTTTTTTTAGTTAAATCTTTGGTTCTAGAACAAACTTATTTTATTCTGCTCCATAGTGATAATATAGTGCCATGTTTTGTGTTCTCTCATGATTGGATGCATATGCTAAATATTTTTCTGTGTATGTGGGTTTGCTTTAAACTATTGTTTCGATTTTCTATGAGGGAATTTTATCACAAGAACATCTAAAAATGCCAATTTTTGTTCCAGATCTGATTCTATTGTGAAATTAATTGAAGGAGTATATTATTGGCAATCATTGAAGAAGACTAGTACCATTCAAAACGTATTATATACTAATCTAATAGTGGAATATAATAGACTCAGGATATTGTCATATTCTGAAGAATATTTATAAAAATGCAACCACAACAATTAGATTATATAATGATAATAAAAAATTAACACTAAGAAGGATATACTACAGGCTACTCTATGGTTTCAAAACTTTTTACAGCAGTTTTTTAAGAAGTATTTTGTGGATTAAGATGTGAATCTAGAGGTATTTGCAGATGATGTAGTTGTTTTTGCAAATAATGCTTTAGAGCTTCAGGAAATATTGCAAGAATTATCAGATGAAAGTTAAAAAATGGGATTAAAGATAGATGTTAAAAAACTAAAGTAATGTTCAATAGATTTTCTCAAAAATTGAAAATAAAGATTGATTATGATGAGTTAGAAGTTAACAACTACAAATATCTTGGTCAGTTTATTTCTACAGATGGAAACATGATGGATGAAATTAATCATAGAATTAAATTTGTTTGGAATGCTTTTGGTAGAAATAACTTAATACTAAAAGGAAATATGCCTATATGATTGAAAAGGAAAGTTTTTAATAAATGGATTTTACCAGTTCTTACTTGTGGATCTGAGATTTGGGTCCTTAATGGAAGAACAATGCATAGACTTCAGACTATACAATAAAGTATAGATATGTTCATATTAAGAGTAACAAAAAGATATCAAAAACGAAATACATGGGGTGAGATAACAGACAGGTGTTAATGACATCATTGAAAGAATTAAACAACTGAATTGGAGTTGGTTGGACATATTGCTATTAAGTAATAATAATAGATGATCAGTTGAAATCTAAAGAGACCACATGTGAGATGGATAGATGAAATAAAAAAGTATGCTGGGATGATGTAAAGAAGAGAAGCTAAAAATTGGAGATGGATTGAACTTGGAAAGATCTTCATCCTGCAGTGGATTGATAATGATTGAAAATGATGATGATAAGCTAAAATGATATCAAATGTCAATATTTTAATTCAATTTAACTGTAGTACAGAGTTTCAACTACTAGTTATATCAATTTTGCTACAGTTTTTTAAGTTCTCATTATATCTATATACATTATTATTAGATGTCATCAACTTTACTCAGATTTTTTAAATTTTCCATATAGAATACAATATGTCAGATTACTTTCTCTTTATTGTTTAAAATAAAAATTGCATGCTATTGTTGGCAGAAGATGATAGTATATTTGAGTTCAAAGTGATAGGCTAAAGACTTCAGTTTCATTAAGGTAAATACAGATTTTTTTTTTTAAAAATTTTTTCATCAAAGAATTAATGCAAGAATCTTAAGCTTTTTTATTTCACCATTTTATTAGAGTATGCGGGTCATTTGGTTTTACAAGTTTTTTAAAAAAAATGTATGTTTATGAATTTACTAAAAAAAATATAATATCATAGCTTTCTTTTATCTTAATAAAAGTACCAACTTTCCATACATTAGTGCCACCAAGGACAAACCTTTGTAATCAATGGATGCAGAAAAGTTTGTGCATAAAATTTCTATCTAGTGCTTATTCATCCTAGTGTCTAGCTTGTGGCTTTCATCAGTAAGGAGTCTTGGATTTGAGAATATTACATCTATGACAAATCCAGGGTGCATTATTGATGGAAGCCACAATGAGTAGACATTAAATAGGGGTTTTATGCAAAGACCTTCCCATATTGATTGATTATGAAGGCTTGCACTTGGTGGTTCTACTGTATGGAGAGTTTTGTACTCTTATTAACAGTACAACATATGAAATGGTGTACATGTGATGTTTTGATGGTTTTCTTTTATCTTCTTGAGAAATTTAAAAGGCTTCAAACTTTAATTTAATGGTATTACAGAAAGAAAGAAAAACTTTTCCAATTGTATTGTGAAGTATAACTTTATAAATATTATGGTCAAATAATAAGTAAACAAAACTCCAATACTTATATGATAATTATATTTAATCAATCATATCTTCAGATTTGCATCACTTCTCTAAACTTAGTTATAAATTCCTGAGCTACTGCTTAAATAAAGAATTGAGCACACTCTTCAGTTAATTATATGATAATTATTATAATTACATTAAACTGAATATTGTTCTGCATATATTTTCTTTTGCTTCTTATAAACACTTCAAACATATAGTGGTTTTGTTTGTAAAGCTGAAGTCTGTATGCTTTTTTGTTGTTGTTGTTGTTTTTACAATGATGAAGCAAATATTTTGATCTTTTTTCTTCGTTTCAAATATGCTGTCCTTTAGAACAACTATAAAAACAGCTCTCTCTATATATATAAATATATTGTAAAAGCCAAAAAATACTGATATCTATTTCATGCATCTATAATTAGTATTCTCTTGTTTTGGGAATAAATAAGTCTACGATGTTCTTTAAGCCCTTTGCCATTCATACAGTTTGCCTTTGTATTCCAACCTGGTAGGATGAAACTTATATAGATCCAGATCTTTTGGAATATTAGACAGTAAAGGCAATCATGATCCTGATGAATACCTTCTAAATGTGTGCAGACTTGGAATAATGCTAATAAGATAAAATACAAAAGGTTTTTTTTATCCTCATATTCACAATGTACATAGAACTTTTCCTCAAACTTAAAGAAATATCTATCTATCATTCCTAATTTAAAAAAAAAATGAATGAATATATGTGTGTAATGAATATATGTCATTATTCCAATGATCTCAGATCTCTTTTCATGGTAAGTAAAATGGTTTCATCATATCCTACTTTTTCACCCTGGATCATATTTAATTATGGCACTAGGTATAAAGTGGCTAGAATTTCTTCTTTACTTAATAATTAATTTTAATATCCTAAACTGAATTATACTTAAATGGTATGGATTTTTTCTTAAATAAAAAAAAATAAAAAAATAGCTTTATTAACAATAAAATAAAATTAAATACATAATAATAGTTCCAATATCAGTTTAAGAAGATGAGTAAATTGCAGCAAAAATATAAAAAACATTGCTTTTATTATGAGTTCATAAATTAAACTAAGCTTATTTTAATTATTATTACTGAGCTGAGAACCATAGCCTTATTTTTAGTTATGCTCTTTTATTAGAAATTTATATTCTTATTCTTCTCCTTTACTTTCTTTGCATTTCTTCATATATTCACATATATAGCTCTCATATACACTTTAATGCAAAAAAAATTTTTTAATAAAACTTCTTTATTTTCCTAGAGTTTTTTTTTTTTTTTTTTTAAGGTAAAGAAAATTGAGAACACTATGATGAAGACTGCTGGACAATCGAAACTGTTAGGAAAATAAAGAAGTTAATAACATTTTCTATGCTCTTTTAATTGATACATGATAAAACACATAAATATTATAATATTATAACTGGAATATTAACAAACTAATATTACTCATTTATTAGCACAAATCTAATGAGATGCACAAATTATTCAAGACACAGAAAACTAATATCTAATCAATTCATTCACATCAACTACCATCAATTATCTTTGGTCAGATCTGTGTATATATTACACATGAACATGTTATATAATAAATACTGTTTTACACAGATGTATTCGTCCCCTTTTATGTAGTTCTCAAGGTCTATGAACCTTCAGTATACAAAACCATTTACCAGAAAATTGGAATCCATAGAAACAAACACTTTAAGGATGCTTAAAAAATAAATAATCGATTAATTATATAGAATATGCTCCATACTGTCAAATAAATATTTATTCATCCCTTCAATAATCAATATAAGATCTTAAAACATATGACTGGAGTGTATGTGGTTTAAATGTATAGTAGGATCGGCAATAACGAATTAATTGGTTTCAGAAGGTCAATTTTCTATATCAACCATTATTCATCGTAGTCTTATATTGAAATAAATATATTTTGGAATAATTTGTTTCAGGACCACAGAAAAAAGCAATATTATTCAAAACAGTCACCTCAAGAGGAAAAATATAATGCAAAATCAAAAATATAAAAATGCATACAAAAATATTTTTTTCGATTTATTTCCAATTTATCATTACAAGCTATTATGTTCTGTTCCAATCAAAACTGTATGTTCTTTATACATTGTTGTTTTAATAGAAGTTTACGAATAAATGTCTTAATTTTTCAATATTATAAATGCACATATGTATATATCTTATACATAAATCATTTATTAAGTCTATTGCTAAATACATCACATGTGTACTTCATAAGTAACAAATTATTGAATATTTTTCTTCCTACCTAATAAAATATAGAAGTTGTAATACCAATTTTTTGATCATTATTGTTTTAATCGCTTAAGTATAAGAAACAAGCAGATTCTAATAAATTTTGAAAATCAATTTAAAAAAAAAAAAATTAAGCAATTGTAATAATAAATATTTCTTACAGAATTTTATTTTTAATTCTAGAAAATAGTTTTCTTTAATTTATATTTAACAAAAAGTTTAAATATAGTAATCAATATTAAAGTTTACTTGGAAAGAAATGTAACATTTAAATTATAATTAAAATATTGTTGTAATAATAAATATTTACGTGTATATCCAGAGCTTTACAACTGTTATAATCAAAAAAAAAAAATTTCCCTTTAAATTCAGTTAATATTTATTTACATTTAAAATTCTTTTTGTGAGTGATTTTCTTCTTTTGTATTAGCTGGAATTACATAAAATCATCAAAATTTGATAAGATTTTCAAGTCACGTCATGAGATGTGAATTTTTCCTGCTTTCCCAATGATCAAGGATTTGAGACATTTTGATATTTTTCCTCAGATGAAAAATACATCTCTTCATCGCCTTGCAGAGATGAAGAGATTCTGTAGATTGAACATAATGAATTGCATAATAATTTGAGCAATAATGAAAGACGTTATTTATTTATTTTTACTTTTAAGATGCGGGAAATTCATCATTCTATATGAGTGATTAAATATATATTTAATAATGTAAAAATGGCATTTGAAAACAATCGTCTTTTTTTTTTTTTTAGACATTTGTATTTTCAAAAACTTTTTTATTTTACAATGAATTAAAAACAAGAACGAAATTTTTTATTACAAAAAATAATTTTCATAAAATGTGTATATATACTTTTTTTTTTCCCAGATAGATCCGGGATAGATCACACTATATAGATAATTCACAACTGTACAGATAACTATCAATTCTTTTAAGTTTAATACAGATGTATAAAATCAGTTTATTATTATTATTATTACATTGAAAAAAACTTTGTTATCTTTATGATTTATTTTGTTAGTAACTCTTTAATGAATTAACAAAATTTTTAATTTATATTTGCTGTATTTCTGTTTCTTTCTCAACACTGGATTTTCAAAAAATAATTTAATTACAACTTAATTTTGATCAAGACTATTGTAAAATATATTATTAAAATTAGACATCAATAACTTGCAAATATTCTACATACATATATTACTTAAGTTTGATAAATATAATTTCATATACAACTAACTGACTTCTTTATGCATTTACAAAAATACATTTCAAAGAGTATTTTCTTTGTAAAATATTAAAGTTATGCATAATTTTAATTATACAGAGTTATCTAAATGTTATATTGTTAAATAAATTGGATTTAAATGTTGTACTATTTGATGCTATCTGATGGCTTTTATACTACTAATTTTTATCTCATGCTTTTATAACATTATCAAAATGTTTTATTAAAATCTGTTTTGAATCTTTGTTCAATTATTATTATTCTCTTTCCTACATCTTTGTTCAATTATTATTATCCTCTTTCCTATTTCTTTTCCATTTATTATTATTTTTTATTACACACATACCTGCTTTAAAGTGATCTAATCTAATTGGTCTCTGTCACAATGCAAGCACTTTGATCCACATTGTTTAAAACACTTTGGATAAAGGGTGAGCAGTAACTGCAATAATTTTGAATTAGAATAACATTCTTTATGCTTTAAATTTTACATATGCAAATCAGATCAAGAAATATATCTGTGAATTATTCGTGATAAGAGAAATGTGAAGAAGTTAGAGTTCATGGGATTATTAATCAAGTTGTTTTGATTAAAAGATTTAAATAAAAATAAACCATGGATAATAAACACAGATCTATATCACCTGTTTTATTTATAGTGAAAGCTATTCATATTATAATTATGTTTTTATTTGATGACTAATACATCAGCATTCATCTGTCATAGGCTAATCTGATGGCTATTTATTTATTTTTAAGAATGGAAATTTGAAGTGGTCCTTACTCTACTGCAAGCTATTTAAAAACTACTTCACTTTCATTATATAAACTATCTTATACTCATAGGTGTACAACACCTTCTATCAATATTGAAGGTTGCTTCATATTACAGTTTGCATAATATTTTCACTCATTTTTCCACCACAGGGGTTCTCTATGGATTAGTTACCAATAATTAATTTTAATAAGTCTGAAAATATATCATGCCTATTATATGCTTATTATTGAAAATATATAAACTTTTTGGTGGACTAACTAAATCTGAATAAATTTCTATGATTCATAAATTATATTCTGAAAGAAACATTTAAAAAACTTGTAAACACTGAAGATTTCCTTGTATTAATGCCAATTCATTAATCAGATAAAAATGACCAATGGAGTTGACAATAATGTAAGAGAGTAGATGTTCTCTTATTCTTCACTTTCACTTTCTTTGCATATCTTCATATATATATATATATTGCTTATAACACTTCTTTCATATACACTTCAATGTAAACAAATTTTCTTAAAAACTTCTTTATTTTCCTTATAGTTTCGACTGTCCAGCAATCTTCATCAGAGCTCTATACTTCTTCTCTGCTTGAATTAAAATGATGGGGGGGTCCTTTTTTTTCTTTCTGTAAGAAAAAATAAAGTTTTTAAGAAAATTTGTTTGCATTGAAGTGCATATGAAAGAAGTGTTATATATATATTGTACCGAGTTCGAATATGGGTCTTTCGAAACACCGACCTCTTAGGCAGAGAAGAACATATTCGGAGAATATGTATGTCCAAACGATAGCTATAAAATATATAACTAGCATTACATTTCCAGGACATAGCTTCTTCTCGGCTGTTGGGTTCAACACCATGTTCAAAGCACTTTTTTTGTTTGTGTGTAACACGGGCACCAGCTATCTATTCAATAATGAATAAATAACGCACTTTGAGCAACGGCCACTAACTTAATGCTTAAGTTTTACCCATAGACTAGCTCAGTTAATTGTAATCACTAACAGATTATACATAATTAGTGGTGAAAAGAATTGTAAGAGAGATTGGTAAAAGAGTTGATAAAAAGAATTGACCGACAAATAAAGTTTAATTTTAAAGACAATTTATTAACTAACATTTACTAATTTTAAACATTGTATAAATCTAATATAATACATGCACATTTTAAATTAACACACTATAATATAGCACAAATAATATTTGATGTCTATAAAATCATATAGCATTCACAAACATGCACATCAATAGTTCATTTTATGCATGCTTATAGCGTTCAAATTACTTGTCTCTGGAGGCTTTACGAATTAATGCAATGCAATGCAATGGCTATTATAGAAATAAGAATATGAAATGTTATTACCTAGGATTTTGAATGTGGATGTAGAACTTCTTTTCTTTGGTTACTGCTTTAGGTGAGAATATTTCCATTACGAATACTTCCAGCCGGCTGGGACGTTTACTTGATGCGTTTCATTATTATTATCATGATTATTATTATTGGAGACAATTAGATATTGACGGAGATTTCCAAGTTGTTAAGCTGACATTATTTCACAGGCAGATCTTGCTGTTTTCATGGGACATCAGGCTGTGGAGAAGCGTGTATTTCCCAAAAACTGCTCAGCACTGCATTTTGTTTCTGGATACAATTAACTCAACTGATTGTCCTTTCTTGACTTAACTGACTCAATTAATTTCTGAAATGAACTGATTATCTGATAAAATTTTACTATTTATACCTGCTAAGTGTTTTTCTTTTCGATATCCTCCGGCAATATCTGTTGTTAAAATTCCATTGATAATCCTTTGACAACATGTTTTGGAAGATTGTTTAATTAGTAATAGCCATGCAGACATATTGTTTTATATTTTTAATTAATAGCTATTGCCGTGTTTTCTAATGATAATCTTCTTTTATTTCATTTTAATATTTATTACGCATACATTTCTTATTTATTTACAATCACACATATATAACTAGTTTTAAGATTACTTTTCTTTAATTTGAATGAAAAGAGATTTGTATTTTGAAGCTTTTAATTATTTATATTTTACGAATACTAATAAGAAAAACTCTACTTCCTTTTATAAAACTTTTAGTTTGACTTTTTCTAACGAAACACCCCTCTCCCCTTCTGATTAATTAATTGTAACTTTTATTTCAAAACTTTTACAAAAGATTTTTATTTTAAAACTCTGATTTTTTAATTTTACTTTTGACAGCAAACTGATTTTGTTTACTAAAAAAACCTTTTAGACTTTTATAAGTTATTTATTATTTTTAATATTTTTTTTTAAAATAAAATTAATATATGCCAATTTCAATATTGTTACAATATATATATAATATATATATATATATATATATATATATATATATATGAGAGTAGATGTTGTGTACAAGTTTGTTAAAATGCTTCTTTTGGAATCTGTCTTGTGAATTAAAGTAACATATTTGAACTTAGTTGGTCTATGAATAGATCTGATTATATTTAAAATATTTTGGGAAATCCTTAGGTATTCAAAAATATTAAAGATCACTTGAACTTGAATCTACATAATAGATATGATAGATATAGTGCACTACTCACTACGCTATGAAGCATTTCATAAATTTATCAGAATGTTTGTAATCAAAAATAAAAGGTTATAAGTTTGAGTCAATAGTTAGAAAAAGTTTCTGATTCATTTTTTAAAGCAAGCAAATAAACAAACAAAAAAAAACACACCCTAGAAGTTTGAAGTGATTTGTTGTAGAATGATAAAAATGTCTTTAGAGTAGCAAATGTGTACTTTCTAAATGAATTTTTCAAATACATACCAAAGTTACAATTCCATAGCCAGGCTATTTGATAAATAATATCAGAAAGATTCATCATTGTTATTAAAGATTGAACGTGGGTGTAATTTTTTTAATGGTAATTCTAATTTTGTGTGACAAACAAGAACACTACCAGATTACATAACTTTAGAAGTATATATCTTGATGGTTAGTGATTATCAAGAAAGCATATCTGTAGCACAAAACTAATATATGCAATACACACATTTCTAATTATTTTTCATATATATATAAATAAAAAGATTAGGTTAAAACAAATGTTATATATATATATATATATATGTACACTTACCCACACATATATCATATTGACTAATACTATACTAATAAAAATAATTGAAGAATATACTACAATTAATGTAATTAACATTTATAAAATTTCCTACTACTATATTAAAAATAATGAACATATATTTGTGTTTATAGTTTTTACTTGGATGGTTTATTTCTTTAATAAGCAAAGCCATAGCTGTGAACGAATTTTGTGAATTTCTATGGCACTAGTATTTTATTACTATTTAATTATAGTTTTAATATATAACTAACTATGCCCTTTAAGCAGATTGCAGAAAGTTTTAGAAGAAAAATATCATGAAATTAGTAAACATGATATTACAGAATTTGATATTTAAAAAAAATATATTAATGCTTACAATGCCATTTCTTTTATTTAATTCCAAAATACTGGAAGATTAATACAGAAGAGGGAAATTTGATTTAAACTCAGTCATCCAAAACTTGTTTATGAGAAAACATCAGATAAGATAATCAGTAAATAAGTCATTTTATTATTAATCACATTGATTCATAATTCAGTTAGTCTCTCTTCACAGTGATGTAAATGGTCACATATTTACCCATAAGAATTAGTCTGTTTGGTCATTTATAAATAAGAGAACTATTCTATTTCCCTTAAATTAGCAATAAGGATGTCAAATGCAACACTTGCATGTATATGTCCATGGCAAACAACATTAATGTTACTACTCAGTCAAACTAGTACTTAATCATTTATTTGATTTCTATAAATATAAAAAATTAATTAACTACTTTGCAACTTCAGCAAATAATTTTCAGTTTTTAGTCGTTTAAATCAGATTGACTAGAAACTTTAAAGTTATTTGGTGTAGTTATGTTTATTTTATTTCTAGTTTAACTTTATGCATTTAAATATATTTTTAAACATTTAACCATGCTGTTTATTTTTTGTTTTACTGTTGTTGTTTTTTTCTTTATAGTTATTTTACTCTTTACTTTCTCATTCCTAATGATTTTATATTTTTTTCTATGGCAAAATCAAAATACGTATAAATCAATTAATTGCATTAAAAAATGGGTAAAAGTAAGATATGAACTCACTACCTTTATGGCCTTCCTAATCTTCTTTATCAATTATAATATAAAGGGTATATGAGCACAGACTTTCACATGACTCGCCACTCTCCACTCTATCCTATAACACTGATACATGTGAGCACATATATGTTGAAAAGATAAATAATCACCAATATATGTATTTCATGCTAAACTGGCAATCACCAGTTGGTCCAGATTACCATCTCTACACATATATGCTATAAGTGCTCAAATATATATATATATATATATATATGGTATTGGCTACCTTATATATATATATATATATATATATTAAGGTAGCCAAACCTCATACTTTAATGGACTTGCTTCAATCTATTCCATGCAGATTGAAGCCTGTCCGTTAAAGTATGAAGATTGGCTATCTTAATATATATCTGAGTACTTATATGTGTAGAGATGATAATCTGGACCAACTGATGATTGCTGATTTAGCATGAAATAAGTATATTGGTGATTATTTATCTTTTCAACATATATGTGTTCAAATGTATCAGTATTATGGGATAGGGAGAGTGTTGGGTTGTGTGAAAGTCTGTGTTCATACACCCTATATATTACATATATAGATGCAGGTATATAATAAGCCTGTGTTTCAGTTTATCAATTATAGTGGTTGCATCATATTATAATTATTTTTTATGTCCAGTGAATTAACACTGACTCTGATTTATTTTATTTGTAGACTTTATGATCCAGTTAAGTATTATATTGACCTATTTCTTGAACAAATATTAGATAGCTCATAGGATGGCTATTTGAAAAAAATTTGAGTTTACTTGAAAATATTTCTCAAACTCTTTAAAAATAATTTAAGTCTTAATCTATATTTGAACTCCAAGTAATGGCAGCTGATGCATTAATTATTACTATACAAAACCCTTTACTTAATAGCATATTTACTCTGTATTTTATTGTTAATTCAATAATTATTGATTATATAGACAGGTAAAGGTTTCATGTGATATATATATATTTTTACTAAATATATTTCTAATATTGTTAACAGTAAAATCTCTATAAAAATTCACTTGACTTTAAAATTTAATTTCAGAAACTTGGATCTTTTGAACAAAATTCTTTATTTGGTATATAAATACTGAGATCACTTTCAGATTTAGATTGAAATGATAATAATCAAATAGTTTATTACTTGGTGAAATCATATGATGTTAGAGCAATGGACATAACAAAAATGAGTTATGATTTGTAGATCCTTAGCTCTCAAGTTCACCATTCTATACTGTATTTAATTATGCATTATTTTTAGCTAATGGTACAATTATTTCACCCATAGCAAAGCATCAAAATAATTAAAATGTCATTGCTTATTTTATTTAAAATAAAGTCAAATGGCAAAATACCTTTAAACAAGTTTATACGCAGCCTATGGAAAGGTTGTCATTTTTTTAATTGGTTTATTTAACAAATTTTTTTTAAGATTCAATGTAAATTAACAAAAGATTTTAATATTATATAAATAAATGTAAGAAATGTACCAGCCTATGGAAAGGCCTTTATTTTTGTAATAGTTTTTTTTAATTGGTTGCTTTAACAAAAAAAAATTAAGATTTAATGTAAAGTGAAATAAAAGATTTTAATATTATATAAATAAATGTGAGAAATTCATAATTGAATAACTGAAATAAAAAAATGTTTGGAACAACCCAACCTGCCAACAAGGTACATTTTTAAAAGCTAAATTTAAAATTTTAAATATATTTGTTATATTTGATAAATAAGTTATATATAGTTAGGTGTAATTTGCTCTATAAATAAAATCCACATTTTGTTATGAATTTGAAAGTGTTCTGTACAACAGACAAAGTATGGATTTTATATATGATGTGATACTTCTCCTTATTTAGAGTTAAGAATCTCTCAGCTACTATACCCAGAGAAACCTGTTAGCCACTTTACATTCCCTTTCCATTCCCCACCCTAAGTTTTTTCCATACTGTTTTCTATTCTGCTTCATCCCATCTCAAACTCCATGACCTTTATATCTAAATCCTTCTTATCTTTTCTCAAATCTAGCATAAAAAACAAGAACCCACCGTCTGTATAATCACTTTGTTTATATTTATTCTTTCACAACTTCATTATTTGTACCCTTTCTGCTTGCAGGCATTTATATTCAATTAACAGATGCCTAATATTTTTTATTCCTTCCTTACACAACTTGCATACTAAATCACCCACATTTTCCCATAATTGTGTATATTCCTTTGTTGCTAAAGATCCTGTTTGAGCCTTAAACAATAAACTGCTTTCCTTGCTATTATCAGCACCCATAAATTAACCCTCACTCAGTATTCTACTTACTTCTATATATATTTAAACTTTTTTTACTCTCCGTACTAGTCTCCAACTCCCTATTCTTTATTAATGCATTAATTCTTTTATCCCATTCATTGCTATTATAACAATCAACAATTCTAACACAATCATCCTTTCTTTTGTATAAGTATACCGACATAAATTCTTTATCCAAATCTTCTGCAAACTGTACTACCTTTTTCACCCATCTTGTTGCCTACTCTTTACTCATAACCCAATTAATTTTGACTATTCTTTTATTATCTGTAAACTGCAATCTATTGAACATTTTTATTTTGCTTTTTGCATCTCTCATATAAAAAATTGACAATCCCATTTCTCCTCAAATTGTCTCCTTTGCTGTCCACACATCTGCATCTAATGCATGTCTTCCTACTTCTGTTTGTACTTTTTCTAAATAATTTAACACATCTTTACTAACACATAATGCATCATTACCATATGTTAACCCTGCTACTACCACTCCCTTCCATACAATTCTTGCTACATCATATTTATTATATGAAAGCACTGTTAATTTCTTTATCAGTCCCTTTCTTTTCTTTGCTTCATTTATCAATTTTTTTTCCATTCATCCAAGCAATTTCTCTGATTATTTAAGACAATTCCCAACTAGTTATACCTATTCACCACATTTAACTTTATATACCCCAGTCTTCTCTTTCCCCAGTATTAATCATCATTACTTTTGCTTTTTCTTCAATATAATATTATTTACTGGAGCACCCTCTAAAAAAAAAAAAAATCAGAAGGCACTCCAGTAAAGCATTATGGACAAACATATAGTCAATTTTAGAACAAAATTCTCTGCAGGTTTTTCTGCAGAGAAATGGGGAAGAAAATATATCGATCATCTGGCTAATATTTACTATATATAATGAGAATTTTAATAGGTTTTTTTTATTAACTATATAGGCTATGTGAAAGAAATATTTTATGCTTATTTGAAAATTTTCATCTACTTTAAAATAATTCAAATTACATTTGAATTCAAATTCCGATGTGTCGTTCATGATTAAAGTGAACTTTATTTTTTCTGATTTTTTAAAATTCATTGTATAAATTATAATGCATCTTATAATATAAGATTTTGTAAGTTACTTTAATTACATTCACCCCAGATATTAACTTGAACTTTCAATACATATTTTATTTGGACGCTCTTGCATCTAAGTTTAAAAGAAATTGAAGATTTAAAAAAAATTGATGAATATATATATTAAATTTTAAATGTCTTTGATTCAATATTTTGTTTGCGAATTTTAAAATTTTCTTAATAAAATGTTAGTTAATGCTTCATTGGCTTTAAATAAATTACGGTAACAATCACCAATCCAGCTTACAGTATCCTGAAGTTTTAGGAAGAAAAAATACAGGAAAATTTGATCATGTCTTTTCAAATTAATGAAAACACAAATTAAGTATAATCCGACAAAAGCCCTTTTCTTTTGAAGTACTCTTATTACAGGGACTAAAATGGGTTAAAACGTTAAATTTAAGATCAATCTTTGCCGGAGGATACGATCCCGAGAACTATATGCAGAGATTAATGTTGTTAGTTATAAATTGTCTTCTTAATTTGTAATCAATCGTACTATTACTTTAATAAAATTATTGTTTCTTTGAAAAAATTTATAACAAAGTAGGATTTGTTTTAAGCAATCGTAACATTATCTGATACTCTTTCATTTTATAAATCATCAAAAGAAGACAAAGAAAATCTGCGTTAAGGAAAAAAAAACATATATAGAGTAACTAACTAAATATTCCCTTAAATAAAGATAAGACTTGATTGTGTATTAAAGTTTTTTACCCGAAGAATTAGATATATAGGCAATAGAATGCTTTTAAAAATGATAAAGCTTGATAATCGTTAGTTGTACGCACATTTTTATTGTATATATATGTGCTAAGTTTTCGAAGTAGTTTCTAAATATTTTGGCATCAATATATAACTAAGTATTAATAATTTGCCAATGCCCATCAATTCATCTACACAATTATTCAAGCATTTAGTATTTACAGCTTCACTTTAATTTTTTTTTTAAAATATATTCATAAATATTGGAACATTTACAAAAATTAAATTTCTTTATATATGTAGAAAATATTAAATGATATAACATCAGTATTGAAAATTAGCCCAGAAAATATTAAATCAATATTTAAAAATATCGATAAAGGTGAACAATTCAAAAATCAATATTCTGTAAGCATTATCTATACTTCGTCTAGAATCTAAGATAACCCACTGAACTACAATCTACTGCTGTTGTACTTTAACTTTTGTTATAAATTTATATTTTTCAGGTTTATATATAGAAAACATGCAAATATACGCGAATAAATATAACGATAGTGCATATGTATATATTTCCATATATTTCCGTAATTAAGTAATTAAATACGTCCGGCATAAATAGATTTTGCTAAAATAGAAGGAACAAATACATTTTAAAAACAATTAAAAGTTTAAGATTTTAATTAATATATATATGGTGCAATTATATACATATATATAAATGTTAAATTAAACATAGCTCAATATATATATATGTAAACAAGGTTATGAATTAGAAGCACTCTAAATGTTGAAGAAAGGATCAAAAATAGAATGAATCCATTTAGTCTTAGAACTTAGATGTTTACAAGCATACATTTGTGGCATTGTTGGTAATTCAGAGTGAAATTAATGTATCAATCAGTTGGAATCTATTACTTAATATTATTAAACTAATAATCAATTATACAAGGCTTGAGACAGAATCTCTCTTTCAACATCTTAATTACAATAATTAAATAAGATGTAAACATTAAAATAACTCAATGTGTATATGTAAGTAAAGTTGCTATCTATTTATTGAATTACTTATCCTGTATGAATATTCCACTTTTTTTTTTTTACTATTAAGTATATACTTCTCTGACTTAATTAAATGAATTTTTTGGCAGATTATTACTTTAGAACTATCTTAAATATGTACTTGAAATCATTTACCAATCCTGAAGATATTTTGCAATTTAACTTAACTATGGAGTAGGAAGAGTTTGTTGTTTTCAAGCATTATTTAATGTATTCTAATTCATATATATATATTGTAGTCATTATTATTTTAAATCACAGGGAAAAAGGCTAAAAATATTAATATTTTAGATGACCAAAATGGTTAAAATATTCTATAAATATCCATTTATTTATTACCATTGTTATTATTTTGATCATTGTTATTACTGTAATCAATAATGATTGTGAATGTATTTGAAGGAATCCATTGTAACTCAATATTTTCAATATGCTTTAGTACTTATATTTTTTATTTAATTGTTTTTATATTATTATTGCCACACTATTTTTTTTTTATGATTTAAATTCCTAGAGGAAAAGAAAGGAAACTATTGCCCATAATGTTTTTTAAGATGTTCACATTGACAACCAAGTCTGCATTTTTTTATTATTATTAAAGTGCCATTAACTTCAAATTTAAATTAGTTAATTATTTAATATTTGGATTAGTAAATTAAACTATATTTAAAAATAAATATTTTGGAGTATATTAGAATGAGTTAATAAATCTTTGTGTATGATATATTTCAATTTCTATGTTAAAAGAATATTTCTAATTTATCAATATTATTTTGGGAATTAATTATTAAATATGTGAAATCAAACTTCCATAAGCTTTATATAATTGATAAAATGTGAATCAGCCAAATTATATGATTGATAATGATCTCATTATAAATTTTATTTTTGCTTGCCATTTTAATAGAAAGTATGAATGTGATATCTCTCTTAGAGAAGTAATTATTGTATTATGAATTTATGCATAGTTGAAATATAAATAGTTACTTGTGGAAATGTATGTTTTTTCCTCATTGATATTTTAGGTTTATGAATTTATGAAGATGTACCTTCCTCCCTAGTTAATATTTTGAATCTGATGGATATGTGTATTCCTCTGGACCAGGAATTATTGTGCCACTACTATTCTTGTTTAATATCTTAAATTTGAATTTGAGTAGTGATTTATTAATAGTATGTGAGATGAAGTATATATTTTAACATTCCTTTGATATTTGAGATATGGTATGTTTAAGCTACTTCAAATGATCAATTGAAATGTTTGTTTGTATTGGTTTGTTTGCAATATAAGCTTGAGTAAATGTTACATTTTTTTCCCATTTATCATTGTTATTCTTATTATACCTTAGCACACACATATGTGTTTACACATACTCACACTTCCTTTCATATTGAAATTGATTTTGAATTTAAAGAATAGGAAGGAAATGTATTAGGAGTTTTTGTTTTTTGAATATTCCTAGTATAATAAATGATATGTTATTTTCTTTTTCCCAATGATCATTATTAATATAATGATTAAAATATTTATTTTTTTCTAATTTTATTGATTAGAGTTTGAACTCATTCAACTTTTGCCAACTAGAATGTATAACATAAACTATTTTCAAATCGAACGAATGCTATTCTGTAATTTTCTTTTCACAATATATAGTTTATCGTTACTATTAGTATTGTTAATATCATAATTATTATTATTCTTACGGAAAAAAAGTAATTCCGAACTAAGGATATTTTATTTTTTGTAAATAATATTTTTTTGAATAACCATTAAAATATTTTTTATACAGTACACACTTGTTTGTTCTTTATTCTTTCTTTGATATCGCCATCTTAACAATCTCTATTTCTTAGTTATGTTATATTTTACATATATGGTAGCATGATGTGAATAGTGCTCAAATTTGGCTCTAAATCCCATTTAGTTTCATTTCTTTAATGAGTGATGTTGCATTATACAATACTACTAGACAGATAAGATTAACAAAGTTGTTATATTAATAGTAAATTTATATTTTAGATATTTTTTGGTTCCACCACTCCTGATAGGATACCTGTTTATTTAATTATTATTTAAATGTTTTAAGATTTTATCTTATTAATTTTCAAAGACGTATCAATTCATTATCTTTATGATTTAAGTTCAATTTCAGGTAAATGCTTTTTTTTTCTCATGTGTCATAGCATCAGCCGGGAAGCGAACCCGCTAACCCGGGACAACTGCTTGTAAAGCAGCTGTCGCTGACTTCTCGACCACCAATGCTTGACAGGTAAATGATTTATCTATGAAAACACCAGCAGCAGAGAGATAATAAAGTTCCCTTTGGAGCTCAGCCTAAAGTGCAACCGCATTTCTTATTATATGTCTGACAGATTTATTATTCTCTCTCCTATACACCCAAATTGCAAACTACTCCCATAAACACACACACACACACATATATATAGATAGATACATACAATCCACTAGAATAAAAAAGCTTTCCTGCAGAAGAAAAGTAAAACTTGTTTTCTTCTCGCAGATCAATTTTGGCTTTTTTCTTTTAATTTTTTTTTAAAGAGTGAACTACATGATCATGCTTCTTTTACTAAATCAAATTATTACAAAGATACAATTGTAAAAGTTACTATTTAGAAAGGTTTTGTCTGAAAACACATGCCAACTACATGAAGTCATGTCTTTATAAAGCAATCTTTTTTAATGGTAAGCAGAAAAATGAGACTGAGTAGGTAAATGTAAGACAGCATTTCTTCCTTTGTTTGCAAAAACAATTATCTCTTTTACTGAAAAAGTATTCTTTTTTACTCTTTTGATTCCGGAATTTATTCATCGTTATAAAAGATTATAATGTTGTTTTAATCTAAAATATATGTGACTGAAGAACCAACTTTCATTAACTATTTAATCAGATGTCTTTGTCCACATATTTTAAACTTTAATAAAAACTTTTTTTTTTAACATTATAACAGACGATTAATAGACTGTATATATATGCATACAATAATTCTAGGAAAATATTCTCTGAAGAAAAAAATTCTCTCCCCCTCCCCAAAAATCACCCTGGAAAAATTGTCTTCAAAAAAAACTCTCCTCACAACTCCCCCCTCCCCACCTCCAAATTCCCCTCCTACCGATTATGAAATATGGTGTATTTGTTAATATTGCTTTCAAACAATTAAAAAATATGGAAAAAAAAACCCCATTAAATATGAATGGCGTTCTTTAAAATTACGAAATTATAACGCTAAAAGAAAACATGTTAATAAACAAATATGCTCCAAATTGTAACTTAGTTTCGCTTGTTCCTTTTGAAATACATAACTTCCGTAAATAATTTCAACAAAAAAAATTTCAAGTTAACTTCAATAACTCTGTTTTAATAATAAAAAATTACTCTAGAAATGAGTTTATCGATGACTATATAGGCCGTTCTATGAACCACAAATAGGTTCAAATGTAGAAAATGTTGGTCCATTTTTCTAATTACATTTTATTCAAAATAAAACTATCCTTTCTGAAATGTCAACACTATATACAATTGTAGCTCTCGAATGTGTTCCTATTCTCTGCCATATTTTCTCAATGGAAACATATTAGCATTACAGTTCTTTAGAATGTCTTTGGGATAATCCCTATAACAAGCCTTCCTCTCCCAAGAAAATCATACTCAAGTTCCTCATAAAACACTCCTTTAGGAAGTCTTCTTTTGTTTATTCGTTTTATATGACCAATTCAATGAAGGTGCGATTTTCCAATATTGGATACAATAATATCCCATCCATTAAACTAAAGAACGTATTGATTGGTTTTATGATCTAGCCATTGCATTTTAAAAATTTTATAGAGCATCCTTAAATAAAACTTTTCTAATATCATATTGCACATATGCCTAACTTAGTTACAGTAATTATTTCATTGTGATAAAATACTCTATTCTTTAACTTATTAAAAGTAGCAGCAGCACAGAAATCTGTGTTGTACCTTAATATCTAAGTACATGGAAAGTTTCTGAATGATAAATAACATGAGATTTTTGAACATTAGTTAATAAATCAAAGACTTCATATGTTGCATTCAAAACATTAAGAATATTCTCTAAATCATTCATCTCTTGAGCTGAAAAAAATAGCACAATTATCATCATAGTGTAAATCCAGAATCCAAGAAAAAAGTTCATGTTTAAGCTTTTAATTGATTTTAATTAGAAAATTTCACCATCAAACATATATTGAAATTGTAATCTTTGTTTGATTAAGTTGTTTATAAATTCCAAAACCACTACTATAAAAATTGAAAACATTGTTGGAGCAATTATACATCCTTGTTTAACACCAGTTTTCATTTCAAATGCTTCAGATTTTCCACCTTCAGTATGTAAAAGCTATATAATATTAATATATTTTGGTGGACAAACAACCAATTTTAAACAATGCCATAGACTAAATTATTAACTGAATCCAATACTTTGACCAAACAATAAATATTATATATAAACACTTCTTGGGTCGGATACTTTTCTTGTATTTGCTTTGTCAACAAAATTCATGTTTATAATGTTTGTTGATTTTCTAAAACCTCACTGAGTCTCTAGTAATGATTTAACTATAACTGGAAGTAACCTATTCAATAAAATTCTTGAAAATATCTTTGTGTAGTGAATAATAATGATATTCATTGATAATTACTGCAAGCTTCTCTATTCCATTTGTTTTTAAAAGTTACAACAATATGGGCATATTTAAAAGCAGATGGCACAACTTCATAGATCCATATATTCTTAAAAAATTATAATAGTTTTGAAATAATATATCATCATCATATTTTAAAACTTCTCTGGATATTCATTTCATCAGGATCTGTCATCTTTCTATTTTTAAGATTACAAAGAGTTGTTTTGATTTCACTAAGTTGGATACTTTGCTCAAATGTAAATGGGTAGATAAAATGAATATATAATTAAAAATTCTTATTTCAATTCTTGTATAATTATTTTCTCTATTCAAAATATCATTTTCATCATATAAAAAAGAACCATTGTTAGATTTAATTGGATTGTGATATCTAAATTGATTCATTCCTCTGGCTAAAGATTTTCATGACAATCTTTTTTATTATCAAAGAGAGCTCAGTTTAAGAGTGGACTGTTCTTTTATTATACATAATGTTAAATGAAAGAGAATACCATGTATTACATCAGCAGTTATTATTTAAATTATGGTATATACATATATTCACGTTTGTGATTGTTAGTATATATAAATATAAACTTTCTCATCAGTTAATGTATTATAATACATTAGATTAATAACACTGGGTTATTAAACAAATAAACTAATGTTGTTTGTTTGTTATTTACATTTTATTATTGTGCAGTGTTTTTCTAAGTACATTTTTCTATTTTGACGTTAATTTTTTTTTTTGATATCGTATTATATGTATAGATGCTTAAAATGTTTATTATGTAGAGCATGATCATTTCAAACATCCATGGGAAGGCTTGGAACACGTTATAGAATGCTAGGACTATTATCACATATATAATGTAGTCAAACTTATGTTATTCAATAATTGTAATTTATTTATAGATGTAAAATTATTAATATATATATATGTATATAAATATCAGAAATAACTTTAAAAAATATGTTTTAATTAAAGAAAATAATGCAAAAATGTTACTAGGCAATAAACAATTTTTTTTTCCTTACTATTTTTAAACTGAATCAAATGATTATAGTTTATTTGTACTTTTTAAGAAAATAAAGCTTGAATTCAACTGAATTCACTTTTTATTTAAGAATATAGATCTTATTTGTACTGTAGAATACAGACAGCAATGTTCTAAAGTTGAGAAGAGTTTCATAATAACCAATAATCTTGCCAAGAGAGTTCTATTTTCTTAAAAAGTACTGATAAGCCATGCTCACATAATCCAACTTAGAATCAACAATTTAGAAAAAAAGTTTGTTGCCTAGTAATATTTTGGTGACCACTTTCTCTAATTAAAAACATGAATTTTCCAAAGTCATTTCTAATATTTACATCCTAATCCATCCATAAAAATATGAAATCTATAATATGTTTCAATCCTAAGGGATGCCATGTTGGGTATTTTTGGCATTATTTACATTTATTTTTATAATATCTTCACGTTACTTTGTGAAAATATAATAGATTATATACTACTATAAAGATAACAAAACATTGTAATGTTTTCCTGTTTTGCTAGATCTGGTAGACCTTCTTTTACTCCCTGTAAATTTAGTGAAAGTTAATCAAGCTATGAATACAAAAAATATAAATATTTCGTTCATATTCCCATAAAACATAGCTATATTTCCTGATTAACTGGCCTACCAATTATTTTGACTTATGCTAACAGCAGAATCAGCTTTTTATTTATTTTAATAAGGGCACCAGGATTCATACAAGAATCCACTAAAATCCGTCATATCGCTCATCGTAAATAAAAAAGAAAATGGTTTTAAAAGAAAACTGGGTCATATTTTATCGTAACTATAGTTATTTTCTAGATATTATTATTCCTGGAGCTTAGTCAATGGATATCAACAAAGATAAATTATGCTTTCAATTTTAATAAACTAATATTAATAAATTTAATAATCATCATCAATAATGTACAAGGAAAAGTTGAGATTAGAAATAAATATTTTATTCTAACAAATTAAAATGTTTAAAGATAAATTATTAATAAGTTGGAAAGAATGCACACATGTTAATTCAGACATGAATCAATTAATTTAAAAAAAAAAACAGTTAAACAATTAATGTTCTTAGGTAAACAAATTTCTTCTAGAAAGTTTTTTAAAATGAAAGTCTCTTGATTGATAAAATTAATGTCTCTATTAGGATTATTTTAAGCTTATTTTTAAGAATCGTTTGCAAATGCTTCATTTTGTCACAATCAGGAATAGTTAATTTTAACTTACCGGTAAGTTTAGCAAGTTCATGAAGATTGTAGATTACTATGCATAGTTTTCTTTTTGTGGGAGAAGATTGTAGATTACTATGCATAGTTTTCTTTTTGTGGGAGAATGAGCTCATCCATCAGTTATAAGTTGATCTTGGTCTATCTGACTGATTAGTCCTGAAAGCTTTTCTGGTGACTGTCTTCAGGAACGATGTCAGCCAAAGCCTCAATCCACTTCAACATGCAGAATTATTTCAGCGTAGAGTGGTCCTGGATATATTTTTGTTATCCAGGACCAACCAAAGGAAAAACAGACAAAATTATAATTAAAATTATTAGTTTTAGTTAAGGTATTTCATGCCATCACTAGTGTAAAAAAAATAAAAAACACTTTCTCTAATCTCTCTTGTTAAAGATATATTGTAACAGCTGGGTTCAAATACGGTTACTAAAGGAAGTAAAAGCCACTAATGATTACAAAAGAGTGTTTACTGCGGTTGTTATTATGGATTGAATTAATAGATGTGAGAAAATGTATAGATATACATTCGAACCCTGTTACAAAAGAGTGTGAGTGAAATATAATAACCATTTAAAGGTGTGAACGTATACATATATATGTGTTGTCATGATGTTACATAGAATTAATTACTAATAGATAGATTTACATGTGAAAATGAAGATGAGCAGTTATGCATGGAATTGTATTTTGTATTTTTGTTTTATATATTTTTGTTATTGCCATAAGTTATAGTTATTGAAATAATATCATCAGTAGTGCATGTTTCTTAATGAAAGCAAATTAAAATATAGGGCTGGAGAGAGTAATAAAAGGGTGTTGCCAGTTATACCATGGGCAATTTTTGTCAGAATTCCAAGAACTGGCCATTAAGTATTTTGGGATCATGGAAACCTGATCATGCTAGGAGCATTCCTGAGATAATGGTCATTGGTACATGGATAGACATAAAAAGTGAGGGAAAGAGAGAAGAAAGAAAAAAACTATATTGTTATTATTTTTATTTTGGAGTGATTCAGAAAAAAATGACCTTTATAGAGAAAGAAGTGTGGAAAGTAAATTTTAATAAAGTGATTTTATTAATGAATAAAATTTAATAAGAATGGATTCCATTGAAATGCTGGAATAAAAGAATCATGTGGATTCGTTAAACCAGCCCAGTGTACAGCTATTTTGTGACCTGCCTGTGATGATGACCTTTATCTATGGAAATTTTAGCCATCTATTTCAAACAAATGAAGTGATCGTGGAACTTCAAACAGCAAGAACTTTCATGCCCTCAATTTTAGAATCACCTACCTAACCTTTAGAATTGATTGTCATATGTGAAAATGTTATGGAATCTTTCATCATCTTCCAGACCAACAATTCTCACTAGGATGGCCATTGTAATGCTGTAAGCTTACAGATCATCCGCCTTAAACACAGAAACATTCACCTCAAAGGAGGTAACTATGATTTTTCTCTCTATATATTAAATGAACATAATATAATAATAAATTAAGAAATATGCGCTTTGTCCCAACTTAAAGAAAGGAATTATAGAAATAGATTAAATCATTTAATAAATACAACTCTGACATATAGTTGCATATGTATCAGAATGAATGAGTTGTATGTTTGAGATATTAGTATATACATGTATTAATAAATATTAGAATTTTAAGCTATAAATTGTGTATTTATTTGAATTATGAGATTCTTATAACTTCTGGGTTATTATTTATAAAAGCTTACTTATATCCATGGCCATATATAAGATTCTTAGAGCAGATAGGAAAATTATAAAAGTGTATAAATGACATTTCTTTCTAAGATAATCTACGCTCCTTTCTTCCAATAGACATTTTCTCCCAAACCTTGAGACTGAGCTAGTCTTGATAAGGCACCCAATAAGTACCACTGGAACTTTTTTTTGTTTTCGAGAGAGATAATTCTTATTAATTGATAAGATTGGTGCTTGAGGTCGGATATGTCCGATGCTCATAAATATACCTACTCGAAGCATGGGTTAATAATCTGTTCTCACTTAAATTATTAGAATAGGATCTTGGATAGACTATTAAAATGGCTTCCCAAGAAAGTTGGAGAATGATTTTTTTTAAAAAAAGAAAAAGAAAAAAGAGAAAACAGAAAGAGGTCACATCTGTGTATTATCTGGTCAGTCAAATAAAAACAAGTGATTACGATAAGTTTACAAATATATTTAAATGATGGCATATTTTGCGATGTATAGATATACTTCCAGAAAATTTCTCAAATAGTCAGAATAGAAAATAATGTTTATGATTGATGGTGTTTGTTCAGTGAGATATATATAGTCACATAATCCATAAAATAGGGGTTTTAAGGATTTTCCCAATATTTGGGATATTACAAAACAATATCTTTTCATAAGAGTAGAAATGAATGGAGGAAGGTTTATCAGGTGGGTCAGTCAGTGTACCACTGGGAGCCAGGGTTACAAACCTAGCACATTTAGTTGGAATAGTAATAGATATACACTAACAGAACAAATAGGTACTGAGAAAATGAAGGCAAGAAAAAAGCAGAAAATGGACCAGCAGAAGATGGGGAAGAAAAAGGACTAAGCGTAATGGAGATAATTTTAGAAAAATTAGAAAGCCTGGAATTTTTGTATTTAGGAAATGGATGAGAGGTTCAAAATGAGATTTCAGAATATATAATGGAAACTAGGGATGAAAAGTGAAAGTAGTCAAGGGAAAAAAGAGTTTGGGGGAAAGGAAAGAGAAGTCGAACAATAAAGAAGTAGAGGTGAGTTAGATGAATGTGAGGGGAGTGTAAAATGGAAACCAAAGGTTTGCAAGGCAGAAAAATCAGGGAACATGGTAAAATGTATGGATATGGTGATGCAAACCAACATAAACCAGTTCTTGAAGATATGGCCATTTGAAGGCCAAATGGGGGAAGCTCCCATGGAACATCTGCAAAACCTATGAAGATACTTTGGTATGAATCCCATGCCAGAGGAAAATAAATTAGTGATAGCATGTAGTAATCTAAGTGGGAACACCCAGGTATGGTTGGGCTCATTGTCCCAACAACCCACAACCTTCGAGGAGTACCAGAAGATAGAGAGACTTTCTGATCAGAAGATCACCAGGAGCTCCTACATTACCAAGTTATGTGAGAGAAATATGAGGAAGGGAAGCAGGTGCCGAGACTGAAAATGCTAGATGTGTATAATTTTCTGTCACTTTATTTGCATTGTAAGGCACAATATGCATATGAATGTAGAAAGAATGATGTTGGGGTGAGAAAGATAGCTATTGGAGAGGTGGAAGAACTACTTAATGCACTGGACATAAGCGCATATGACCATAGCATACTGTTGGCATGAGGAAAGGAAGTCCGAAATAAGCAAAGGGCTAGGCTTAGGGTGGAAGAAGGATGATCTGATGGGGATGCAACATATAGAAAAAGGGGAGACAATAGTTACGAACCAAGATGGAAGTACAAGCCAGAAGCTGAGCATCCACCAGACAAGCCAAATTACAGTCAAGGAAAGGGGCTGTGGCCACCAAAGCAAAAGGGTGGTACAGATAAAGGATAAAGGGTGGTACAGATAAAAGATAGATAAGAGGTGGTTAAGATGCCATTCAAATGCAAAGGCTAGCTGGGTTCAAATATGGTTATTAAAGGAATTAAAAGGCACTAATGATTACAAAAGAGTATTTATTGTGGTTGTTATTATGGATTGAATTAATAAATGCAAGAAAAATTTATAGATATACATTCGAACCCTGTTACAAAAGAGTGTGAGTGAAATGCAATAACCATTACATGTGTTGTCATGATATTACATAGAATTAATTACTAACAGATAGCTTTGTATGTGAAGATAAAGAGGAGTGGTTATGCATGGAGTTGTATTATATATATATATGTATATATATATATATATATATAACAATATATATATATATATATATATATATTGTTTACTGCCATAAGTTATAGTTATTGAAATAATATCATTAGTAGCACATGTTTCTTAACGAAAGCAAATTAAAATATAAGGCTGGAGAGAGTAATAAAAGAGGGTTGTTAGTTGTGCCACGGTTGATTTCTGTTAATGACACTGTCATCATAATTCCAAGAACTGATTATGGTAAGAGCATTCCTGAGATAATGGTCATCGGTGCATGTATAGACAAAAAAGTAAGGTAAGAACTATATAAATTTTTTTGATTTTGGAGTGATTTGGAAAAAGGAGACTGTTATAGAGAAAGAAGCATAGAAAGTAAATTTTAATAAAGTGATTTTATTAATTAATAAAATTTAATAAGAATGTATCATATTGAAATGCTGGAGTAAAAGAATCATGTGGATTTATTAAACTGGCCCAGTGTACAGCTATTTTGTGACCTGTCTGCCACAACGACCTTTATCTATGGAGAATTTAGCTGTCTATTTCAAGCAAGAAATTGTGTGCCCTCAATTTTAGAACCTCTAGGATGGATTATCATATGTAAAAATGTTATGGAATCTTTCATCTTCCAGACCAACAATTTTCACTAGGACAATCGCTATTGTAATACTGTAAGCTTATAGATCATCCACCTTAAACACACAAACGTTCACTCTCAAAGGAGGTAACTATGACTTTTTTCTCTATATTAAATGAACATATAATAATATAATAATAAATTAAAAAATATGCACTTTGTCCCAACTTAAAGGAATTATAGAAATAGACTAAATTATTTAATAAATACAATTCTGACGTATAGTTGCACTCTTTCATGAATGGTATACTGATATTATATATATATGTATGTATTGTATGTTTGAGATATTAGTATATACATGTATTAATAAATATTAAAATTTTAAGCTATAATTTGTATATTTATTTGAATTATGAGATTCTTATAACTTCTGGGTTATTATTTATAAAAGCTTACTTATATCCATGGTCGTATATCTCTAAAGAAAGAAAAATAATAAAATTCTTAAGGCAGATAGGAATATTATAAAAGTGTATAAATGATGTTTATTTCTAAGATAACTTAGGCTCCATTTGGCCCTATAGACAATGTCTCCCAGACCTTGACACTGCATTAATCTGGATAAGGCACCCGATAAGGTCCACTGGAACTTTTTTTTTGTATTTGAGAGGTATAATTCTTATTAGTTGATAAGATTGGTGTTTGAGGTCGAACATGTCCGATGCTCATAAATATACCTACTTGAGCACGGGTTAATAACCTGTTCTCACTTAAATTATTAGAATAGGATCATGGGTAGACTGTTAATATATATATATATTGGATATATGCAATTGCATTAAAAATAAACATTGAGATATTACAATTATTAAAAATAAACATATATAATTCATATATATATATGAGTAAGTGCACAGACAGTCTCCATGATGGAATTTTATTTTTTTATGATGGCAATTATTTTTTATCTTTAAAATAATAAAATTGTGTACAGTATAAATTTTCAAATATAAAAATATTAACTATTTGGAACATATATATATATTGTAATGGTCAGAATCGTCTATC
The DNA here is from genome assembly GCA_028023455.1 of Epiperipatus broadwayi. Classification (NCBI taxonomy): domain Eukaryota; kingdom Metazoa; phylum Onychophora; class Udeonychophora; order Euonychophora; family Peripatidae; genus Epiperipatus; species Epiperipatus broadwayi. Next base: position 499,301 of record JAQFVV010012717.1, read on the forward strand.
TCGCTAACACACTGCAGAATTCAAACCCCAAACATGAAACTGTACATTCTAGGAGGGGTTGCCTTTTAGATATACTAAAGTTCGAATCTAAAGTCCAAATTTCACAGCGCCACCTATGTGATAATGCATCTGATGCTACTACTAGTATAACCTTTTACCGGTGCCTGGTGGTCAGGGAGAAACAAAGAGACTATACTAAGATAAGTTTGGGCTGCTAATTAACGTCTATGGATGTACAAAAGAAAATGTAGAAAATAGATATATAGACCGAGACAGTGATAGGAATCAATAAAATAAACGATCAAAATTAGTTTTAAATGATTTCAAAGATTTATTTATATAGAAATATATATATATAATGCCACTGTCTGCTTATATGAGACAGGGACACTTACGAAATAATTGTTGGCATTACATTCCATTAAATGACAAAAAGGTTTTAAAAAAAATATATTCTATCCCTCAGGCTAATATAATATTATGATAGTGTGCTTAAAAGAGATGGGAACATGTGCAAGGTGCCTTGAGTAATTATAAAAGTTTAATAAACATTTGAAAATTAAGGGTTATCGAATATTTATTGATTTCGAGAATAGCATGGACAAAAGCTTACTAAGCTACAAAGTGGGATTTGATCAAGGCATTTATTTTATAATTATAATTAATTTAGATAGGAGGTCGGTATTGCTAATAATGAATTTATTAAAGGATGGAGGGTGCGACACATTTAAGTCATGAATGCTTTGTAAAATATATAAGTAAAATAATGGAAAATATTTGAAATGACTACGGAGGGCATCTCACCACTGACCCGTAGGAAAGGGTTGTCACGAACAGCCGAAACTTAGCAACTGGGTGATGACTGTGTCTAATTCCCAGGTGTGACATTTGAGTACACACTCTGACTAGGAACCACAGGAAATGAAAAGGGAATGGATTTGGCCATTTAAAATCCTTGGAGAAAACAAAGCGATCTTAACAACCAATTCATTTACCAGCAATACTAGACTAATGTATATAAGACATACAAGATGGATTCACTTAGATTGGGAAAAATGCCCAATCAAATTCCCAGAAATTCATTTAAAAGGGTCCGCACATTCTCGACATCAATGATGAACTTTGAAGTTAAAGTAGAAGATTTTAAAAATAGGAAAATGCATGCTTACGGGTTTGAAAAGAATTTATTTACGCAATCATGCATTTGTGGCACATTTTAATCATTGACCTCACACATACTCTCATATTAGGTTAAAATCAATAAAATGTAGGTTTTAAACTATTTGATTATTATATACATTAAAAAAGATTAGAATAGCCCTCGAATGAGTGATTTGCAAGATAATAAAATTGGGAATTATTTATAAATTTAAAATATGCCTTAATATCAGCATCTTACTTTCAACAAAGGGAATAATTCACTCGGTCAAAGATTATTCTGACACATTATCATAATAAAATAAAAGATTAATAAATAGAAAATATTAACCCAAGGATAGAGAGCAAAACTGTTGAATATATTAGAACATGTTAAAGGAATACATTAATAAAGTCAAGTGAAATAAAAGAAAACAATTTAAAATAGCTATAGCATGTTAGTTAGGAATCACAAGAGCTCTTGGGTTACCTCTGGAGAAGCATTTGCAGGTAGATTGATGGTCGGCAGGTTTTATACAATTCAGCAGCAAAATCTGGAATTGTTCATATTTTTGGCAGCAACAGCAGTTCCGGGGTTCCTTATGTGATAGTTTTCGATGGTCTAGAGCAGTGGCCGGCCATTCCTGAAAGGAAAATAGCCTTCTTGCTGGCTCTACTCCATCATTTCAAGGTTAGCAATTTTGAAGGTTGGGTGATTCATAGGCGAAACTATAAACATGGTCAATTAATTTGGAGATGAAAACTTGGCTTCAAATTTAAGTTCACAGGCACGTAGCTAAAAATCTCACAAAATATATTTTGAAATCTTGTTCGAAGAATATTTTACTAGAATATTTTCATTAGAATATTTCTCTAGAATAATTTCACTAGAATCATTTCATTAGCAAATCACTAGAAGCATTTGCTGAAAAAAAACTAGAATGGAGAACAAAAAAAAAAAACCTCCTTTTTATAGTGGAATTGAACAATACAACTGCCCTGGAGCGTTACAAAAATATTTCGGACTTTGCTTACTTATCAGCTGTAATTAATCCGGAGATGAAAACTTGGCTTCAAATTTAAGTTCACAGGCAAGTAGCTAAAAATCTCACAAAATATATTTTGAAATCTTGCTCGAAGAATATTTTACTAGAATATTTTCATTAGAATATTTCTCTAGAATAATTTCACTAGAATCATTTCATTAGCAAATCACTAGAAGCATTTGCTGAAAAAAACTAGAATGGAGAACAAAAAAAAACCCTCCTTTTTATAGTGGAATTGAACAATACAACTGCCCTGGAGCGTTACAAAAATATTTCGGACTTTGCTTACTTATCAGCTGTAATTAATCCTATCCGAATGTCTAAAGGAATTTAACAAAATTTTAATTAATTTCTATTGTTAACTTCCCTGTCGACATTCGAATTACAAACTTGATTTAATTAAAATAACTTTTATTAATTGAAAGAAAACCTTAAGTGGACATCTGCTGTATTTTTAGATAATAATTAAAACTATTGTTCCTACCAGCCCTCATTTATTTTAACAGAAAATATATGGCATGATTTTAAATTCAAAAGAAAATTATTTTACTTTTTAAATTTCAATATTTGAATCTATTTACTAAACAAATATGAATTTTATTTTAAATCAAAAATATATTACGACTGTAATATATTTTTGTAAATAGATTCAAACAAAATAATTTTAACTAACAATTTATAATTTTATCATAAGTTTTAAAATTACATATCACAGTGTGTGCACAATTACGACTTATATAACCTACTTTTAAATAAATCTAAATTATGTAAACATACACATAATTCATAACGTTTTATTGATTTGGGAATGAGTTATACTTATATATAACACGAGCGTTGTACTAGTGGTTTAAAATTGGGTGGGATTTTCAGTATATAAGTGCATTGCAGACACACTATGATACATTGGGGTTCAAACTAAGGTATGAGGGTAGGAAATAGGTGAGAAAAGGTGAAACGAAGATTTGCAAAGCAGATTTTATTGTTTCAATATATATATATATATCTTGAAATGATCATTTCAACACCAACTACTAAAAAATTAATTTTAAAATAATAAAATTGTGTGCAGTATAAATTTTCAAATAAAAAAATATTAACTATTTGGAACATATATATATATATCTTGAAATGATCATTTCAACACCAACTACTAAAAAATTAATTTTAAAATAATAAAATTGTGTGCAGTATAAATTTTCAAATATAAAAATATTAACTATTTGGAACATATATATATATCTTGAAATGATCATTTCAACACCAACAGAAAGACTTATGTTGTATACATGTATATGTGCATGCATGTTTACGTATAATATTTATTATTTATTCCTTAATGAAAAATATATATATGTTGTTTAAAATATTGTATAAGGTAATTTTTAATATTATGTAAATTAATACATTGTACAGGCTTACACTTGCATTTATATATGTAATATATGTGGGATTTGAACTCAGACTTTCACATGACCCACAGCTCTCAGTGCCATTTTATATTGCTGACCCACCTTATCGCATACATGTTGAAAAGATAAACAATCACCAATACACATATTTCGTGCTAAACCAGCACTCATCAGTTGATCCAAATAGTGTTATTTTTTTAGTTTTGTAACTAATGGCCCATATAATATAGCCCTTGGATCAGACATGGAGCTGAGCTAAAAAGTTGATTTTTTGCAGATAAACATTCTGCTAATGAATGTTGAATTTTTAATATTGTTGTTTAAGAGAAGGAATAGATGAAATTGAGGTTTTGTCACAAGAAATACTTCTTAATTTTTAATGGTGAGCACCTAGTTTTTTAACTAAACAAGTAGGAGATTTGTGTGTGTGTGTGTGTGTGTGTGTGTGTAAAAGTTGATAATTGAGGAAATGGTATTAAAAAAAAACACTGACTCTTCTGGGCTTAATGATAGTTTTTTTTTTTTTTTGAAAACATGTAAGTTTCAGATATTACTGTCTCAAGTGTAAGTAGTAATCTAATTGTAGTATTAAGTTTTAGAGTGATTGGTATTGGAAATCAATTTCTAGATTGATATTGAGGGCACAGATGATCAAAAAAAAGTAGCAGGTATAAGAGGTGATTTAATAATGAAGTAAATGTCTGGATAGTAGAATCATAAGTCAATTAAGGAAGACTGTTTTTTTTAGAATAGAATGATATAGAATTTTTAGGAAAAAATCTTCAGCACTCATTAAGTTTTATTTGAAAATAATTTCAATATATGTTAAAGTCTCCAAATAGCATGGTTGTGTGGGGGTTAGTTCATAATACTAGATTGATTTGATTAATTAGTAACAATATTAATTCTGTTTTATTGTATAAGTAAAGTGTTTACAATGTTAAAAGTGAAATAATTATGGTTTAGAGTGATGATAGTCATATTTTGATTGTTATAAAAAAAATTAAATATTGAAAGAGGGGTCTTATGATATATTAATATTTCAATTTCTGCAGAAGCAATAATAAAATGTGATAGTTTAAGACAGGGGTCCCCAACCATTTTGCACTTAAGAGCACATTCTATAATACCGGCCAGGTGGCGGGCACCATTTATTTTTTTCAACCAGATGGCAGGCATCATTTATTTTTTCAATGTAAATTTATAGTGATATTGTTAATAATACATATAATGTACAAAAAAATATTTATTTCAAAAATAAAATTTTAACATATAATTAACGTTTATATTTTTATGCTGTAAAAGTATAGTATGCCCTACAATTTGATTACAATATAATACAATAATTTATAATAAATTTTAAAAATTAAATTTATTTGTATCAGATAAATAATTCTTTGTGTTCAGATAGCGGCAGGAACATGTAAAATGGTCTGCGGGCGCCATGGTGCCCATGGGCATAGGATTGGGGACCCCTGGTTTAAGAAAACCATGTCTATCCTGATAATTTTTAGAAGGATATGAAGAGAAAATTTACTAATCCAATTATTAATGACAAAAAAAAGACATTATGGAGAGAATTTATGTTGGTTACTCTTAGCATGTTGAAACCACTTGAGGGCAAAATTTCTATGCAAATACATAGAAATATGCCATTTAAGTGGCCTCACCGCTATATAATGTTTTATTTCAATGCTTAAGCATAGAAATAGTCCATTTATCTTGTGTGCAATGCCTATTTCTATGCTACAGCTCAGAAATAGGAAGCTTATTTTATCACAGTGGCTGCCCATGCTGATGGAAAACTTAGTGTTATGCAGTTTATATGAACAATCCCATTTTAAAATTCACTATGGTATTTTTTGAGGGTGTGTATAATTGAACTGTCAAAAGTGTTATAATTTTCATGGCCAACTTATTATTTTCCAAATCCAATGATGTAGTATGAATTAATAAAAACTGTGGAAAGTTGACCCACTTCTGTAGTCAAGGGTGACACTTTATTTACTTGTCAAAGGGAAGGTGTAAGCATGTTTATTACAAAGTCACGTGTGAGAAAAATCATGAGACTAATTTACTAAAAGTAAATAATGTTAAAGTTTGGGATTTATCCTTAACAGAAGATGACACAGTCCAATTTTTACAACATCATGAAGTACTGCTCACCATGAAAAAGTGTTCATGTGGCCAAGAGATGCAAATTTATTACTGCAGAAGCTACCATTTTAAATGCAAGGCTGGTTTGTGTGGCCATCGCTGTTTGATTTGCTAAGGGACATGGTTCAGGGGCTTATGGCTTGATTTTGTGAAGGCTGTATGTCTTCTCTATATTGGAGCCATGAGGAGTTAGCTGTTGAAAGGGCTGTCAGCAATTTGGACATATCTAGGCATAGTATGGTCCATTGGACAAATGGACTTCATGAACTTTGTCACAAATGCCTGATATCTCATCACTGCAACAAAATTGGTGGGCATAGCTTGATTGTGGAGGTGAACAAGACATTATTCAGCCAGAGAAAGAACCACCAGGAAAGGATACTGCTATAACAGTGGGTTTTTAGCAGGCTGTGCTATGAAATCAGAGACTGCTTTGTTGTGGATGTTCCCTGTTCATCTGCAGCCAATCCTTCTGCAGGCCATTCATGATGTGAAACCTGGCTCTACCATCTAGTCAGAATGCTGGAAGGATTATAACACATCAGATCTCAAAACTTCAGGTTACAAACACATGACAGTAAACCACCACTACAACTTTGTCAACCCCAGAACAGGTGCACATACCCAGAATATTGAGCATATGTTGGGATTGTTGAAATAGTGCAATAAGAAACAGCATGCCACAAACAGAAAATCACTGACACCTACCTGGCAGAGTGGATGTGGCAGTATGTCCACAAGTCTGAAGACATTTTCCAGGCCATCTTATTAGAGCTTCAAGTTGTGTGTCACTCAGTGTAATTTGGAATTTTTTTGTTGAACTATTTTTTTTATTTTGTTAACATTTTTTATTATGTTGTCCAAATACCTGTTTCATTTTAAGCCTTGTTGAAATTACAAATTATATGTGTGTGACCACGAAATTGTTTTTGAGAACGTATTGATTTCTATTCATATTAAAATTACAAATTTTATTTGCCTGGCCATGATGTTGTTTTGGAGAGCTTATTTATTTCTATTCCTGTTAAAATTTCAAATTTTACTTGCATGGCCATGATATTGTTTTAGAGAAATTATTTATTTTTATTCCTGTTAAACTTTCTAATTTTTTTTCTTGCCTCGGTGTTATTTTACAGAAATTATTTATTTTTTATCATGTTAAAGTTACAAATTTTATTTACATGCGTACAATGTTGTTTTGAAGAAATAATTTGTTTTTTATCATGTTAAACTTACAAATTTTATTTGAATGCGTATGATGTTATTTTGAAGAAATTATTTGTTTTTTGTCATTATAATTTTTAATTTCATTTTAGAAAAATAAAAATTACCAGAAAAACAAAAGGATTTCTCGAATTTATTTCATTTCTTTTACATAAATTTTATTATTTATGATTTGACTCTAAATAAAAAAACCAAAGGCCCAGTAACATAATATTTCAGTTTGTTTACATAAAAAGTATGCCCTCAAGTGTTTTCAACATGCTAAGAGTAAACTACCAGAATTTATTTCTGTGAATTTAATTAACATACAAGAGAATGTGTGTGTATTTGGTGGATCCTTTAGTGAAGATTAGACATATAGGTTAAAAGAAGATAACTAATTATAGATTAGTAAAGATATAGTATATTTATGAATCATTATTCTAAGATTAGGTCAGGAAAGAAAATTAATACAATGTTGTAACTTACCAAGAATTGTTTGGTTGAGTTTTTTTCCATATTCTTTAGTATAGTGTGAATTTAATTGTAAAGTTTAATTAGATTTGCCATAAAAAGTTCCATTTTTTTAGAGTACTTTTCCCCTCAATTTGCAATATTACCATTTTGTAGAGTCTATTAATGGAAAAGATTTTCCTGATTATTAAATTCTATCATAGATTACATTCTTTTTGTTCTGAAATAAAAATAATAATAATTGGGATGTGGTACTGGTGGGTTGTCAGCTTTATTGAATGAGTCTGAGGGATTGTATTGTCTATTCAATTTTTTCATCATGTTGAACTTTTTAATATTTATTTCTGCCAACATAAATTTATACTTTAAGATAATAGTAATGTTATAAACTTGAATATAACAGTAATAAATGATTTAATATATAAAGTTTAAAAAGAGAATTCTGTAAAGATTTAATAATCATTGTTAAATTATAAATAATTTATATTATAATCTACTATATAATTTTTAAATGGACAATATTTGTCCATTTAAATAAACATTATTACTTATCAATTTGACTTTAATTTTATTTTTAATACAATGTTCCTTTAAAAGCTAAAGATCTAAAATTGTAGTTAATGAAAAAATGAACAACTATTTACCACAAGATTATGTATTTTAATATTATTGTAACTTTAATATCTTTTAAACAAAAATATTTATTATTAAACTTATGAATAAATTCAATTAATAATATCTTTTATTAAAAAGATGATCAGAATACAAATTTGGTTTTAAAGAAATGATTTAAATTAATTTCGTTTGTAAAATATTTATTGATTTTAATATTTCAAACAGGAACAGAAAACATTTTGTTTAAAAGTTATAATAAATGATTTGTGAGATTGAGCAATGAGAGTTTAGTAAATATTTTTCTGATGTCAATTTATCCCAGGGTTTTTAAGAAAAAAAATACAGCAGATGAATCTGGGGAAAAACAGATGCAAGAAAACTTCAAGCAGATAGAAATCTCAATTTATTTTCTCTGTACAAAAAAAATTATAAAAGTTAAAATATTTAAAGTCTTTAACAGAAAAAAATTAAATTCACAAAGCTATCTAAGGATATAAATATTTTAAATTAATTAGTAATACTATGGAGTCAATAAACTAAATCTTCTTATAGCCAAGATAATACCACAAAGAAATTGAAAAATCCAAGTTGTTATTTTAATTTTGCCTAAGATAGTCATGAGAAAGGACACACAACCACATTGCTTCAGAGAGAAACATAATGATAGTCACATAAGAAAACATTCATTTGTCTATGATAAATTAAGGGTTTTTATTAATCATAGATTAAATATGAAAAATAGATTTAAAATTCCTAAAAATAAATTTGTAATGCTAATAGAAATATCTTATAGAATTTTAAGAATAATTAGTTAATTGTGAGTGTTGAATGCAAAAAAAACTAATCTTCATTTGAAGTAAACAGTTGGTACTTAAGAAATAATTTGAAAATATTTGAAGAAAATATTTAGCTTATACTTAATAATGAAATAAAAACAGATAAAACTTAAATTAAGATTACTTATGTTTAAATAGAAGTTGAACTTTTACTATAGCATTTTAAAACTGAATATTAAAATGAGAATGATAATTAGAAACAAATCTGTGTAATTTTTGAAGGATAGAGGATAGTCACAAAGATAATGTACTACAAGTTAGAAAATTAAATGAATTTATCCAATATATGTTTGAAATTTTACAAGATTGATGAATAACAGAAAAGGAGAGACATCAAAAAGTAAACTTATTGATGATTTATTTGAACATGTTTTACAGTTTGTGCACCATGGGAGAATAAAGTGGAGATTTATTTAGAAAATTCATCAAACTTTTCATAGTGGATTTTGAAGATCAGGATTATATGCAATGCAACTTTAAAAATAGCTAGGAAGAATGCATCTGATTTAAAATTTTATCCCCTCATTTGTGCTTGTTGCTTGATGTTTTGTTTAACTATGCATGTCTTTTAGCAATATGAAGAGAGGAGAAACACAAATGCATGAAGAATAGTAAACATTTACAGGGTAAACATGGTAATATTAAAATAGAAACTGGAAATGGGTTTTAAAAAAAGATGTTAATTTTAAATTTACCACTAATATTTTTCTTGTTTAAAATAAAATATAAATGCAAAGTATTTCTTGTAGTGACAATTTAAAGAATTTATGTTTGCAATTTGGTTTATAATGTTAAAAGTATACTTAAATAAAGGAAGAGAGTAATCATGAGTTATAATGTGAAGGTGTGTGTGTGTGTGTGTGTGAAGAACATTAACTGTGCATTTTGACCAGTATATACTTTAAGAAATTAAGTGTAATAGGACTATCTGAAAGGAATAACAAACTTATTATAAATGTAATATATGTATGAAAGTAAGAAAGAATGAATGTTGATGTAAGACAATATCATGATCTCATTTGTTATAAAGAAAACAAATATCCTATTGATAATAATAATTGAAATAGATTGTTTGTTGTGTAACATGATCGTAGATATGGATAGAAAATTTACTGCATGGGAAAGATTATATTAAGTTGGTAGTCTAGAATTAGTAGAGTAATAGATGCCAAATACACAATCGAGGAAGATGAATTAAAATTCCAGGATAGAATAAAATATCATCCTGAAGAACTGAGGATTAGTTAAGTGAAAATAATTTGTGTAATACCCATATATTTATTGGAAGGAGATGGGAGATTTTTCTACAAAGAAATGAGGATAGTATATACCACAAGTGCTCAGGGAAGAAGCCAGGGTAAAATGGAGATAGAATCATTAAGAAAATGACTGCCTGCCAAATTATAACACCTCATATTTAAAAGAAACTTCCATCCTTTTTTATTAGAAGATATTATTGAATATAGTATTTAATAAAATCAGTTTCTCATTGATAAAGTTGTAGGTAAATAATAATATAGGAGACATCTAAGGTAGATGAAATATACAAATGATTGTATAATTTCTTCCTAAATCTTGATAGATTTACTTGAAGGTGAAACCATGTACAGAATAAATATTTTATGTTTGCATAGTAATTTGAATAAATTACTAGATGAGTAAAAATAACTGAGATCAAGGAATACTATAAAATATAATTGATAGAGAGAATGGAGGCATAAATGAATTGTGTGATATGGAAAGAGTTCTTAGCTTAATATTCATTTTAATTACATTATGAATATTGTTTTATATTTTTTATTACCACAACAATAATGGTTTTGTTAACTAAATTATAATTAATATTTTATGTCAAGTTTGGTAATATGAAATACGCTTTAAATGGTACAATTTTCAGATGATATTGAAAACTATAAATATCAGATAGTAAGGAAAAGGACTAAGAAAATAGCCACCAGATAACTCATGAATGATACAAAGACACCAGATCAATATGAAAGCATACATGATAATAAAATAATAAACTTATACTTTTAAAAAGAACTAGATACTATCTATGGGAGGAGTTGATTTTATATAATAACCATTATATACTTGTAAAGAATGCAAATAATTTGCTGTCAATGCAAAACAGTTAAATGCTTTTTTGTGTGTATTGTTAATGAAGTATTTAACTTTATATGTATAATTGTTTGTTATCTATTCTTAGTGTTGTAAATAAATGAATACTTTGATTTAAACTTTATCAAAGTAATTTTATTGAGTCTTAGAGTCATTTCCACCACAAGGACTTACCGATAAAGCACATTATCTACATAAAATTATACATATCAAATTATGATTACATACCTCATTTGAGAAGTTATGCTTAAGAGTTTGTAATTAATACATTAACAATTAATTGCTTTTAAATTATAACTATATTAAAGAAAGCTTATTGAACTTCATATTTTTATTAGATACAAAAGAATGTTGAAGAGCCATATAAAAAATACTATTAAATATTACAAAATTCAGGAAAACAATATGAAAAATACTATTAAATATTATAAAATGGAGAGTATATAATATAAATCAGTAGTATATTTGAGAATCACATTCTAATTCTGTAATTTAAGTTGAAATACATCTTATATCATAATTTAAAAGTATTATATAATTTCAGAGTACAAGTTACTGACCAAATATATTTTAAGATTTGTAATTCTGAAAGAGTTAATTACAGTGGGTGAGTGCTAACTAATTAAGAGATGTATTTCATTGAATTAGACTTTGTAGATAATAATCGTGTGATGAAGCTTTGATTATAATAAAATAAGTATTCTAGATTAATTCTTGTTAACATAAGTATGAGAATAAATGTTATGAAAAGTAGATTAAATTATTTAAGGAAATGTAATGAGTAGATAATGAGTGTTAATTTCCATATCTTATTATTATAGTTAGATTAAATTTCCAATAGGATGTTAATCAAAATTTGTAATAGTAGTATGTTTTTAGTAAATGGTTGGATTCCAGTAAAATCCCTCTTGCAGTTCAATTATTTATTTATCAATCCAAATGTTATATTGGATTTTAGAATAAAATACTTATGATTAGTTTTTTTTGCATTCAACACTCACAATTAACTAATTATTCTTAAAATTCTATAAGATATTTCTATTAGCTTTACAAATTTATTTTTAGGAATTTTAAATCTATTTTTCATATTTAATCTATGATTAATAAAAACCCTTAATTTATCATAGACAAATGAATGTTTTCTTATGTGACTATCATTATGTTTCTCTCTGAAGCAATGTGGTTGTGTGTCCTTTCTCATGACTATCTTAGGCAAAATTAAAATAACAACTTGGATTTTTCAATTTCTTTGTGGTATTATCTTGGCTATAAAAGGATTTAGTTTATTCACTCCATAGTATTACTAATTAATTTAAAATATTTATATCCTTAGATAGCTTTGTGAATATGATTTTTTTCTGTTAAAGACTTTAAATATTTTAACTTTTATAATTTTTTTTTGTATGGAGAAAATAAATTGAGATTTCTATCTGCTTTAAGTTTTCTTGCATCTGTTTTTCCCCAGATCATCTGCTGTATTTTTTTTCTTAAAAACCCTGGGATAAATTGACATCAGAAAAATATTTACTAAACTCTCATTGCTCAATCTCACAAATCATTTATTATAACTTTTAAACAAAATGTTTTCTGTTCCTGTTTGAAATATTAAAATCAATAAATATTTTACAAACGAAATTAATTTAAATCATTTTTTTAAACCCAAATTTATATTCTGATCACCTTTTTAATAAATGATATTATTAATTGAATTTATTTGTGGATCATTTTATGTGTGCCCGCCACTATCCGAACACGATAAAAATTATTTATCTGATACAAATAAAATTAATTTTTAAAATTTCTTATAAAATATTGTATTATATGGTGCCCACCACCTGGCCAGTATTATAGAATGTGCTCTTAAGTGCAAAAAGGTTGGGGACCACTGCTATAGAGTCAATTATTTTAAGTTTATGTAATTTGGTTAATGTTTTTATTTTATGATTCTTAAATTATAGAAGAGTAATTATTTCATTATTTAAATGAAATATTATGTTAATCATTGCTTGTTATGGAGTTTTTCTAATGAGTATAATAGGATAGTAGCAGGAGAATTGTCACAATAGCATTGCTATTGTGGAGTATATTTAATATACTTCTCAATATTAAAACCACTCTCTTGTAATCGTCCCTAAAATCTATCTTATGTTTTAATTTTTAGCAAGTTACAAGCCCCATAAAGAGTCTTATACTTTACTGTTGTTATACTTGATGGTTAATTATTGAGCTAGTATAGTAGGGATGCACTAAAGAAACTATGGTAAGGTAGAGAGGTGTTTGGAAGAACTGGAAGGGAGGTTACATAGTTGTGGGGAGTGCTCAACTGTGTGGTCTGAATAGTAGCTAATTAGAACTTCTACATAGTTAATTGTTATACTAAATGATTATATAAATATTGTTTTATATCACTCACTTAGAACAAGAAAAATGATATAGATTTTGGTGAAAAAAAATTGTTAGCCTATAACTCACATCTATAAAAGGATAGACATTGATTTTTTTATAATAGAATGGTAGATATTATTAAACTATAATATTAAATAATTATATTCATGTAAAGATTTTAATTTATTTAATTTACAATTGAAAATAAATTATATATAACTTATGCTCTTGAGATTAAAATATGTGGATGGATAATGTTGAAAGTATTCTGATTAATCAATTTCAATATTTAATGTCCTATGACCAGTGTGATTATGATTCGATGGAGAAGAAAATAATAATACTAGAAGAATTGAAATGGCAACTTAGGAAATAAGTGGCTTAAAATCTAGGTGCCTAATGTCATAATAAGTGGCTTAAAACTAGGTGCCTAATGTCATAATGAAGAAATATTGTTAATAATAATATAAAAATCATAATATTTTAGTTAAGTATTAGAAAAGAATATTGAGTCAATAACAAAATGAATGATACTAAAGAGGAAGAGTTAGATGAAGTTGTAAGTTTCAAGAGTTCAGGGGGAAATTTGGATATGAATATGTTAATAGAATTTATGAACCAAAATTAGATGAAAAATCAGATGAAATGAACAAAAGATTAGATGATAATAAAGAAGAAATAAGAGAAGATAATTTAAAATTTAGAGTAGTGTTGAACAAAAAATTAGATGATAATAAAAAGGATATGAACAAAAAGTTAGATGATAATTTTGATGAAATTAAAAATAATTTGGATGATATTAAAAATAACTTGGAAAATATGAAAAGTACTTTTGATAGTAGATTTGATAAGAATGAAATGAACTTAAAAGCATTAAGAAAGGATATGGATTTTAAAATGGAGTTATTGTGTGCAAAAAATGTTGAAATGATAGATGATACAATTAATGAGCACTATGAATTAATTCAAAAAGAATTAAAGATACATAGAGATGTTTTCGATAGCAATTGTAAAAGAGCAAGTGAAGATATAAATATTAGAATAAGTGAGTTAAGTCAAATGTTGACTCATAATGAAGGAGATAATAAAAAGAGGTTTTGTCAGTTAGAAGAGAAAATAAAGATTTCTATTGAACAACCAGAAGAGAAAATAAAAGTTTCTGATGAGAAGATAGGTAGTTATATCACTAATCTTGATTCTCAAATACAGAATATTAGGAAAGAATGTACTGAGATAAGTGGAGAAAAAGGATTTTAATTCTAGTAAATTTAGAGTAAGAAATTAAGAAGGAAATGTTTGAAGATATGAGTATGGTAAAAGAGGAAATTATAGACAGATATAAGTTTAGATCGATGGTGGGTGAACGTATAAAAAAAATGCAGAAAGAAATTTAAAATGTCACATATATAAATGAAGATATTATGGAGAAGATAGGAGAGTAGAAAGAGGCAATTAACTTAGAATTAAAAGAATTCCAAGAAAATCAGAAAGAATATATTAAAGAAGTAGTAAGTCATATGGAATGAGATGTCAAATTTAATAATGTATGTAAGAAAATAGAGGCAGAGAATATGTTAAACATTAAACGGTTTACAGAAATAGAAAATGCCAAGATAGAGAAAACTTTTGTTAAAGAGGAAGTGGGTTTAAAAAGTGGACTTTATCATGTAGATTTTCAAATTAATAAGGATTGTAAGAATGAATCTAGGTGTAAGGAAGAAGTAGAAGTTAAAAGAGGAAGTGTCAGTGAACATTTTGATACATAATGTGAATCCTTAAGCTATGAAGTTTATAAGGATAGTGCCTTTCAAGGGTGGATTTATGGAAAATCCTTTAGAAATTTTTAAATAGTCTGGAAGAGCTATTTTCTCTATGTGTGATGAATGAAAAAGAAAAATTAGCCACTGCTAGTAATCATTTGTCAGACGCTGCAAAGAATTGGTTGCAATCATTGTTTAACAAACTAATGACTTATGGAGACTTTAAGTACTTAATAATGTGTAGCTTTTGAAGTGATGATAGATAGGATAATGTTCATTATCAGATATCTCAGGAGAAATATAATTTTAATAAAGAAAGTTATACAAAATTTTTTAGGGAACAAGCTGTTAAACTGAAAAGCCTTAATGCCTTGTTTTTATCGGAACTTCAGATAGTAAGAATTATTCGGCACAATGTTCCAAAACCAATTGAGCAGGTACTAATCTCTGTTTATAAAAAAAGAAAGAAATTTTTTATAGTTTATTCTTCATTTGACAACAGACCTAGAAATCTTATTCTGTTTCAAGTATACATCCAAAGTCTTATAATCTCATAATTTGCAATCCTAGGTTTAGGAATGGAAAAATTTTTAATAAAGGGAGATAGATTATCTTCATATTCAATTAGGGAAGCTCGTCAGAGTTGTTTGAAAGCTAAACCTAGTCCTACACATGATAAACCTTTAACTAGTGGAATTACCACTATTTAAAAGAGGTCTGGGGGAAAGGTAAAGGAAAAATCCATAGCGGTAAACTGAAAAGGTCTTTGTATGTAAATTTCTTTATACAGGCATCTATTCCTGACAATAGGAGGAATAATGAGATATGGTTTTTGAATACACTGAATCTAGATGTAGATTACCTAGAGTCATTTTACATAGGTGAACTACCTATGTCATATAGTTACCACTTGTAAAATTGATTATAGAGGACATGCTGATAGATGCACTTATTGACTCAGGCAGTCAAGCATCTATCTTATTAGAAAATACGTATATCAAAATATTAAGTTTAAATAAAAATATACCATCATTGCCAGTTAAGCAGATTCAGTTCATTCTTGCTACTGGAAAGAGGACCAAGCTTTCTAACAAGCAGGGTGTGGATAAATTTTAAGTTTATAAAACCCAATTTGGGCATGTCTTTTTAATAATGCCTGGACTAATTCATGAAGTGATTATGGTTTCTGATTTCATGATATTAAATAAGTGTAGTTTAAATTATAATGAGAAATTATTTATATAGTCAAGAAGAAAGGCTTGAATTTGAACTTGGATTGCTTAACTTTTCTAGCCAATTACTATGCATCCAAGATACATCAATTGAGATCAGCATCAAGACTAAACTAGAATCCATTTGTAGTTTTGATTTAAAATTAGGGGGAAATTTCTACCAATTGATGTGTAAATATAAAAATAGCTTTTCAAAAGTTCCAGATATTATAAATTGATATATCCACAGGATTAAGTTAAAGAATAATGACTCTTTTCAGCAAAGGATGTACCCAATTTCTTATAAATATGAAGATGAGATGCAATATCAGATAGATCAAATATTAGAATGGCATATCATTAAGAAATCTCCTTCTGCTTATGTAAATCCATTAGTGATTATAAGGAAGAAGGATGGCTTGATTTGGTGTGTTTAGAGGCTTGAATGCTAAATCAAATAATGATTCCTGAAAATGACATCTTCCACCAGTACATGAGTTTCTGATTAAATTTAAACAGAGGTCCATTTTCTTTACATTTGATTTAACAGCCAGCTACTGGAAAATACCGCTGCATGAAGAAGACCCCAAAATATATGGTTTTTTGTTTTAAGGGCCATTCATACATTTTTAAAAGAATGCCCCTCAGTCTTGTTAATAGTGGTGCTGGCTTAATCAGATGCCTGGACATGATTTTTTCAAAACAATTAAATGAAAAAGTTATCAGGTATGTGGATGATATTGTCATTGCATTGGGCAGTGTAACAGGGCATCTGGAACATTTATGGATATTTTTGCAAGAGTATTCTTCTAACAATATAAAAGTTAATTTGAAGAAATGCATTATAGCTGTAAAAGAAATTACTTTTCTGGGTCATTTAATTAATGAACATGGAATCAAGCTTCATCCTGAAAAGCTTACAGCTATACAAAATTTCTCCATGCCAAAGACTAAGAAGCAACTGAGATCTTTCCTCAGTCTATGCAACTACTACCATAAGTTTTATGAGAACTTTGCCAAAGATATCTTAAATTTGTCAAAATTATTGAGAAAAACTGAAAGGCAGAAGTGAACTAAAGATCATGATGAAGAATTTACTAAAATTGAGACAATTTTTAAATAAAATTATACTAGCTTATCCAAATTTTAATAAAACATTTTATGTACAAACAGAGAGTAGTTACTATGGTTTATGAGTAATAAATCAACTTGATGATAATCAGATGTCTCATGTGTTATATTTCTTAAGTAGACACTTAAAAGGGATAGAGCTGAACTACTCCATCACAGAAAAATGACTTTAGCTGTTGTCTGGGCATTTCAGAAATTGCACCAGTTTTTGCTAGGCTCTGAAGTGGTTGTTTTATCAGACCATAGAAGTTTAGGGTTTTTAAAAAAAAATTTTTTTCATTAATGGGGGCATCAGGTGGAGCTTATATCTCCAACAGATTAACTACAGTATCATGAATACTGAAGAGAGAAAGAATATTCCTGCAGATATTCTTAGCTGCCACCCTGTCTGTGTTCATCAAAAGAATCCTAATTCTAGTGATATTATTATTAATAATATCCAAGTAGATTTCAAGACTGTTATCATGGAAGATTATGATACCCTTACTATTAAATAAAATAATCACTATATTAAATTATCCTCTTAGTGTTAATATTAGGAATAAACAAGTGAAAAGAATCTTAGAAGAATATAAATTGTACCAATGCATTTTAATGCATAATATTAACCCAATAGGTAATGCCTCATGGAGAATAATAATCCCTCAAAATGTTACTAATAGATTAATTAAGTATACTCATATTAAGAATGGACACCATGTATATAAAAATTATAAGGGAAATCCAATCATGTGATGTATGTGACGTATGTTTAAAATCTAAGTATTATACTAAATCATTTGTAGGGTTATTAAAACCTATTCTACCTAGTAGACCTAATGAATTGTTAGTCATAGATTTCTATGGGACTCTTCCACCCTTCATTCGGCAAAAGTTTATACTAGTTGCATATGACATGTATAGCAAATATGTCACAGCATATCCTTACCTAAGGCAGATGTTAAAAGTGTTATATGATGCTTGACTAACAGCCAATTCCCATTAATAGGCAAACCCAATTTAATTTTAATTGATTATGCCGCAGCATTTATATCAGACAGATGGAGTCAGTGGATACAGGCTCAAGGTATTAAACATGTTATGAGTTCTATTAGAAATCCACAGTCCAGCAAATGTGTAATATGTGAGCTTAGTCAACTCTTAAGAGTCTGTGTAAAGCACAATCATAGGCAGTGGGTTCATAAATGTCCAGAAGTGGTTAATTATATGAATGTTACTTACAATGAATCAACTGGATTCACCTCAATTATGCTTCACTATGGAAGACAGAAGCCATTGCTTATTAGGACTCCCCTACCCTCCATTTTGGATGAGATAAACCATGGTGATAATTTAAATATAGATAAAAACAAGTTACAAATAATGGCATATAAAAGAGTAAAACATTCAAAAACTAAACCATATCCATTTAAGGTAAATCACCTTGTGCTGGTGAGTACTCCTCATGTTAGCAATATTCAGAAAAACCAATTTAGAAAATTTCTCAGTTTGTATGAAAGTCCATTTAAAATCAGTGACAAAGTGGGATAGAATGCATTTATGATCTCAATCCCTGAGAGAATCAAAGGAACCTACAATGCCCAGAATTTAATCCCATACCCATCAGCAAAATGAATAATAGTATTAAATAGTAATTGTTAGTAAATTATAATTCTATGGTTGATAAAATTAATATAATCAAAATAGTATTTAAAGTAGGAGATAAACTGGATGTTTTCTTATGATGCAGTAATCAAAAGTTTTATTGTTTCTCTATTTTCTAATTTAATTTGTATTTAATAATGTTTAAAAGAAGATAATAAATTCAAAATTTTGTATTCCATGTTGGAGTATTGTAACCTTTTGATTGGTTATCCATGCTAAGAATGGTATATAAAGTGTGAATTATAGTTTCAAAATTTTAAATTTATACTTTAAGATAATAGTAATGCTATAATAAATGATTTAATATATAAAGTTTAAAAAGATAATTCTGTAAAGATTTAATAATCATTGTTAGTTATAAATAATTTATTTTATAATCTACTATATAATTTTTAAAGACAATATTTGTCCATTTAAATAAACATCATTACTTATCAATTTGACTTCAATTTTATTTTTAATGCAATGTTCCTTTAAAAGCTAAAGATCTAAAATTGTAGTTAACGAAAGAAGAAATAATTATCTACCACAAGATAAGAATTTATTTTAAAATTATTGTAATTGTAATATCTTTTAAACAAAAATATTTATTATTAAACTTAGAAATAAATTCAAAAAAAAGATGATCAGAACTAAAATTTGGTCTTAAAGAAATGATTTAAATTACTTTCATTTGTAAAATATTTATTGATTTTAATATTTCAAATAGAAACAAAAACATTTTGTTTAAAAGTTATAATAGTTGATTTGGGAGAGTGGCCAATGAGAAGTTTAGTAAAAGTTTTCTGACATCAGTTTATCCTAGGGTTTTTAAGAGAAAAAAACAGAGCAGACGATCTGGGAGAGGAGGATTCATGAAAACTTAAAAAAGCAGATAGCTGTCTCAATATATTTTCTCCATAAAATATAAAAAAATTATATTTAAAGTCTTAAACAGTAAAAAAATCATATTCACAAAGCTATCTAAGAATATGAAATATTTTTTTAAAAATTAATTATTAATACTATGTAAACTAATCTTCATTGTGACAGAAGTGTCCAGTCTTGATCATCTTCTTATAGCCAAGATAATATCACAAAGAAATTGAAAAATCCAAGTTGTTATTTTACTTTTGCCTAGAATACTCATGAGAAAGGAAACAACAATTGCATTGCTTCAGAGAGAAACATAGTGATAGTCACATAAGAAAACATTAATTTGTGTATGATAAATTAAGGGCTTTTATTAATGATAGATTAAATGTGAAAAAATGATTAAAAAATTTTAAAAATAAATTTTTAAAGCTAATAGTATATCTTATAAAATGTTAAGAATAATTAGTTAATCAGAAGTCTTGATGTAAAAAAAAAACTAATCTTTGTTTGAAGTAAACAGTTGATACGTAAAAAATAATTTGCAAAATTTTGAAGAAAATATTTAGCTTATACTTAATAATGAAAAAAAACAGATAAAACTTAAATTAAGATTTTTTATGTTTTTTTAAATAGATGATGAAATTTTACTATAGCATTTTAAGAACTGAATATTAAAATGGGAAGGATAACTAGAAAAAAATCTGTGTAACTTTTGAAGGACAAATGATAGTCACAAAGATAAAGTACTACAAGGTAGAAAATTAGATGAAATTATCAAATATGTGTTTGAAATTTTACAAGACTAATGAATAACAGAAAAGGAGAGAAATCAAAATGTAAACTTATTGATAACTTATTTGAACATGTTTTAAAGTTTGTGCAGCATGGGAGAATAAAGTGATTTATTTAAAATATTCATCAAACTTTTTGTACTGGATTTTGAAGATCAGGATTATAGCAATGTAACTTTAAAACTAGCTAGGAAGGATGCATATGATTTAAAATGTTGTCCCATCACTTGTGCTTGTTGTTTGAGGTTTTGTTTAACAATACATGTCTTTTATCAATATGAAGAGAGCAGAAATACAAACATGCGAAGAATGATAAACATTTACAGGGAAAACATTGTAATATTAAAATAGAAACTGGAAACGGGTTATAAAAAAAGATTTTAATTTTAAATTTATCACTAACATTTTTTTTGTTTAAAATGAAATGTAAACGCAAAGTATTTGTTGTAAGACAATTTAAAGAATTTATGTTTGCAATTTGGTATATAATGTTAAAGGTATGTTTAAATATAGGAACAGAATAATCATGAGTTATAATGTGAAAGTATGTGGGGGGGGGAGGATGACATAATATCAACTGTGTATTTTGACAAGTATATACTTTAAGAAATTAATAGGATTATCTGAAAAGAATGACAAATTTATAAACATAATGTATTTATTCAAGTAAGAAAGAATGAATGTTAATGTAAGACAATATCATAATCTAATTTGTTATAAAGAAAAAAAATCTTATTGATAATAATAATTGAAATAGATTGTTTGTTGTGTAACATGATCGTAGATATGGATAGAAAATTATCACATGGGGAAGGTTATATTAAGTTGGTAGTCTAGAATTAGTAAAGTAATAGATGCCAAATACACAATCAAGGAAGATGAGTTAAAATTCCAGGATAGGATAAAATATTATCCTGAAAAAAGAACTGAGGAATAGTTAAGTTGGAATAAACTGTGTGATATCCATATATTTATTGGAAAGAGATGGGGAGGGTTTCCTACAAAGAAATGATAATAGTATATACCATAAATGCTCAGGGAAGAAGCCAGGGTAAAATGGGGATAGAATCATTAAGAAAATGACTGCCTGCGAAAATATGATACCTCATATTTAAAAGAAACCTCCACTCTTTTTATCAGGATATATTATTGAATATAGTATTTGATAAAATCAGTTTCTCATCACTAAAGTTTTAGGTAAATAATAATATAGGAGGCACCAAAGGTAGATGACATAGTTAAAGGATTTTATAATTTTTTCCTAAATCTTGATAGATTTACTTGGAGGTAAAACCATGTACAGAAACAAATATTTTATGTTTGAGTGGTAATTTGAATAAATTACTAGATGATTACAAATAACTGAGATCAAAGAAAACTATAAAATATAACTGACAGAAAGAATGGTGACATAAATGAATTGTAGGGAAAGAGTTCTTAGCTTAATATTCATTTTAATTACATTATGAATATTGTTTTAAATTTTTTTTATTACCACAACAATAGTTTTGTTGACTAAATTATAGTTAATATTTTCAAGTTGGTAATATGGAATATGATTTAAATGGTATAATTTTTGGATGATATTGAAAACTATAAATATCAGGTAGTGTGCCAGTCGAAAAAACACCACCTCAACTGCAAGTTGGATCCAAACTCAGGTGGTTCAAACTAAATTTAAACCCAACTCAAGCTCAGATTAGTAGAAATTGACGGCACAGTGCTATGCGCCAAGAAACTAGCTCAACGGTTGGTGAGGATTAGAGACCCCTGAACTGACACTAATATTGGATAATTAATTAACTTAAAATACTTTTAAGTCGAATCACATGTATATGTTTGGGGTGCCAACACAGACAGTGGGCCTTAACATTAAAATAATTATAAAACAATTAAGAACTAAGAAACCAAGTGTGTTTAGAAAATATTTAATAATAATAATTTGTTTTGTTTGAATTTTAAATAATGATTATATTAATCACTTCTAGCCTTTAACAGAGTTTATAATTATAATAAGAGTGGCGGTCCTTATTATATGCGAATGAGTATTACGCAATATTTGAAAGTCTATGTCTATGCCCCCAACAAGAAATAAAAGGCAGATAAAGGTATTCATTAGTAAAGGAAATTATTACTCTAATTTTATATGAAAGAATGTGATATTTATTTTCACATTCGCAAATCCATTCATGAAGAGCAAGATACATATTTTAGGGCATAACTTTAATCTTTATTGGAAAACTTATTTAATTTGAGATAACTGAGAATTTGTTCAACTTTAATTAAAATCACTTCATCACGAATTACGAGCATCAGAGAGGGCTTTACTGGAACAGAGAGGCAACGGTGCTGACGAATTATGAGCTATAAAATAAAATTGAAAGACGATAGCTGGTCGATAATCGAAGTCCCATGGCGGCTTGCATCTGACAAGTCTTATGCCCTTTAGGTAGACGTGAAACACGGAAAGCCAAACCGAGTCGTAACTACGAGCCTTTGGTGTTCCAACGATAACATGAACAGGAGAGGAAGTGCTTTCTTCCTCGATAATTTAAAATAACAGAAATATTATCATCGACAAGCATGCAAAACAAAAAATAGCCCTACACCAGCAATGTTGAAGATGATGACTTGATAGTCACCGTTTGGAAAATAAAGCCTAATTATAGAATGCTCTACATGATGACTTGATCAAATGAATTAAAGTCAAACGAGCTTTTAACTAACATTATTTTAAAGTATTTGTAAATCATATTAATTATGCCCCAATCATCGTTCCCTTCCTGAATCTTAATGGAAAATAACAAAGTTGAATTAGAATATATTTATTTGATTCCTTTATCGGCCCTTTTGCAAAAAACATTTTAAGATTATATATGAATAAATATACATTGGTGAATATGAGAAAATAGCTGAGGCATAGATTAGAAGCGGAGCTAATAATTTATTATTATCCAATTATAAAAATAACAAACAATAATTTCTTTCGACTCGATGATTGATAGAACTGTATTAATCTAGTTTTAATGGGTGAGAATTAACTATCAGAATTAAGTTTATATTATTTGTGTAAGGCAAAGAAAATGAAGGAGATCATCGAGTCGGAGGATTATTGGCTTATAATTAAAAATAACAACATTAATAAATTTACTCAATAAATATACATAATAAAATAAATGAACCACCACGTAAGAAAGGAAAGTTAAAGACTAGAGGTTGAGAGAATTACTATGAAAGTTAAAATAGCATAAATAAAAGGTTTTACACAGAGTATTATTACATTATAAATGAGAAGAGCCCTTAAAGGGAGTGTAAAGTAAAGTTCGGAACTGGCCAGAAAGTTTAAGGTTCATTATAAAAATATATTACCCATTTCTTCTGGGCTGGCTGGCACCATTTGATTGATTACTTGAACAATATTTTATTTGATTTTGGCAGCCTGATTTGTCCAGAAGGAATTTAGCAGCTTCATTGAAGATTCTCAAAGGGCTTCAGGAACCGTAGCCAGATTCCTGATGTTCTAGCCCTTCACCATAATCGAAACACTATTTAAAATGCACCGAGTTTACTGCACTTCTCTACAACAAAGATGGCTTTTTCTCTCCAAACTTTTCAGAGCTATATATACTGTCCTCTGATGCCTTCAGGTTAGCACTTCTTTTATCATAGTTGTTTTTAGATACATTCCTTCGATAAGGCTTTCAAACTCATTAACTTGAATTCATTTTCTAATTAGAAAATGAATTCTTAAAATCAGAAAATGATTTTAATTAGGAAATTCTTATCTTTTTTTCTAATTAATAAAACTTTAACTATTGTTTTGGAAAGGGAAAATCTGAAAGCTTATCGAAAGAATGTAGCTTTTAATCAATAAAACTTTAAAAAATTATTTAAAAATAAAATCAAACATTCCCAACGCAATGAAACTTTTAAACAATTATATATATTTAAAGATTTACAAATATATACGCACAATCCACACAGTTATAATATATAAATTCATGAATAATTCTATCATGAATTTATTAATAGAATTGATCAATTTAAATCTGAAACTAATTAATTTTAATACGCATTTATGAAATAAGTTATTCTTTATGGAAATTAGTGTGGATTGAATCTATAAAGCCCCATGGCATCGGAAATTTAAGGTTAGTACTAGAGTTTGAAGTGGGCTTATGGCTAGATGTCATGAAGCTAGGATCGAACTCAGATCCGACTGCTTCAGTAGTGAGGAAAAGTACTAAGAAGATAGCCACCAGATAACTCATGAATGATGCAAAGATACCAGATCAATATGAAAGCATACATGATAATAAAATAATAAACTTATACTTTAAAAAAACAACAACTAGATACTACCTATGGGAGGAATTGGTTTTATATAATAACCATTATGTACTTGTAAAGAATGTAAACAATTTGCTGTCAATGTGAAACAGTTTAATGCTTTTTTTTATTGTTAATGAAGTATTTAACTTTATATGTATAATTGTTTGTTATCTACTCTTAGTATTGTAAATAAATGAATATTTTGATTTAAACTTTATCATAGTAATTTTATTGAGTCTGAGAGTCATTTCCATCACAAGGTCATATCGTTAAAGCACATTATCTACATAAAATTATACTATCAAATTATGATTACATACCTCATTTGAGAAGTTATGCTTAAGAGTTTATAATTAATACATTAACTATTAATTGCTTTTAAATTATAACTATATTAAAGAAAGCTTGTAGTACTTCATATTTTCATTAGATGCAAAAGAATGTTGAAGAGCCATTGCCTTTTAGCAGGATGGCTCAGTTAGTTAGAGTGTTACCTTAAAAGTCAATAATCAAGAATCTAAGGATCCAGGTTAAATCCCATGCTAGGACTGTCATTGGTCAGGCCAGAAACACCTGAAAAAGTGGGGAGAATAATACCTTTCAAAACATTGTGCATATACTAACCTTTTCAATATGCTATTACTAACAGTTGAATGTATCTGGAATATTTAAATAAAGTTAAATTTTTCTAAAGACATTCAATACGCATATTAGATGATGGAAATAGTCCAATATAGAAATACAACTAGAACACCATCACCACAAACATTCAGGAAAACAATATGAAAAATACTATTAAATATTATAAAATGGAGAGTATATAATATAAATCAGTAGTATATTTGAGAATCACATTCTAATTCTGTAATTTAAGTTGAAATACATCTTATATCATAATTTAAATTATTATATAATTTCAGAGTACAAGTTTTATTGACCACATATATTTTAAGGTTTGTAATTCTGAAGGAGTTAATTACAATGGATGAATGCTAACTAAGTAAGAGATGTAGTCCAGTGAATTAGACTTGGTAGATAATAATGGTATGATAAAGCTTTAATTATAAGAAAATAAGTATTCTAGAGTAATTGTTAACACAAGTATGAGAATAAATCTTAGAAAAAAATAGATTAAATTATTTAAGGGAAGGTAATGAGTGTTAATTTCCATGTCTTATTATTATTATAGTTAGATTAAGTTTCCAATAGGAGGTTAATCAAGGTTTGTAATAGTAAATGTTTTTATTAAATGGTTGGATCCCAGTAAAATCCCTCTTGAGATTCAATTATTTAATTATCAATCTAATTGTTATATTGGATTTTAGAATAGAATACTTATAATCCCTGAAATAGCCATAGGATAGCGTCAATTATTTTAAGTTAATGTAATTTGTTTAATGTTTTTATTTTAGGATTTTTAAATTATAGAAGAGTAGTTATTTCATTATTTAAATGAAATATTATGTTAGTCATTATTTGTTGTGGGAGTTTTCTAATGATTATAATAGGATAGTAGCAGGAGAATTGTCACAATAGCATTGCCTTTCTGGAGTTTATTTTATATACTTCTCAATGTTAAAACAACTCTCTTGTAATCATCTCTAAAATCTATCTTATGTTTTAATATTTAACAAGTTTCAAGCCCCATAAAGAGTCTTATATTTTATTGTTGAAATACTTGATGGTTTATTATTGAGCTAGTATAGTAGGGATACAATAAAGAAAAGAAGGTAGGTTACCATAGAGAGCTGTGCTGGAAGAACTGGAAGGGAAGGTTACAATAGATATATTTTCAGTGCATTGGACTGTTGGATGGTGCTTTTTTTTTCCATTTTCAGGCTATTAGATTCAGAAGATTGATCATTGTTATTTTTTATTGAGTGAAAAAGTTTTTTTTGCCTTTTTGGAAACATTTGTTAATATTCTTAAATATAGTCTAGGTTCTTTATCCATTTTTATCTCTGGTAGAGATTGGTTATTATTCTTAAGTATAGTCTAGGTCCTTTATCCATTTTAATCTGTGATAGAGATTGGTTATTTATTATTTCTATAATGTTGATTCTTGTAGGAGGATGAATGATTATTTTCCATGGTAGATATTGACAGATTAGCTACAGTATTCTTTTCCATTAATGATCTGTCATTCCGTGGGTTTATTTAGGGAGGTAATTTGAATAGGTATTTCATATTATTTTTGATTATGGGTTTCATTGTCATCTGATGTGATATTCCAGAACACAGGCATTCCATGATTTTTTAATCCACACTGGCTGCAATAATGTTCTGAGCACACTTTTAGATTTCCATAAAAAAACATTGTTGTGGTTTATCTTTAAATGGCATAATCAGATGTTATGTGTGGATCACATGTAATATTGGTATATCCATTGATTGGACATTTTTGTTGAGAGTTAGATTACAGACGGCAGTGTTAGTTAGCATTGGTATTATTGCTCTTTTTATAAAAAATAAAGGTGATGATTTTCCATATTTGTTAAATAATTCCTATAGGTTTTGACCTATGAAATTAATGTGGCATTTCATAATTTTCCCTGCTAAAATAATTGATTTATTGATGCCAAATAGCAAATAATTTTATCATTCAATACATGAATGTTTTTATCAAAGATTTGTTTTTAAGCAACATTGTGAAACTCTGATATGATGTAATGATAGTGCGGATAGTTTAAGATTTTGTAAATTAAATTCCATATTTTTTTGTTTATAAATATGTAGGAGATTTCATATTTGTAAAATTTGTATCAGTCACCAAAATAATGGATGTTTTTTCTTTGTAAAATTTGTGAAATTTTAAAGAACTACTTCATTAAAGTTTTGAAAAATATAACTTTATAATTTTTGAAAGAAATGGGAGAAATTATTATGAAGGAAATAGTTGGACCTTGCAATTTGATCTATAATTGTAGCATTTGGCATGAGATTTTTTTTTAGGACTATAATGATTCCAATTTCTAAAAAGAAGAAAGCTGATAAATGTGAAGACTATAGATCAATAAATTTATTATCTCATGCCTTTAAAGCTTTATTGAGAATTTTTAACTCAGAAAATTTATAGGTTTGATAATTACAGTTTGGTTTTCAGAGAGAGGATAGTACAAAAGATGCTGTAGGTGTTGTTCAAATAATTGCAGAGAGATATAGTGAAAAAAATAAATGAATTGGTATATGTTTTGTGGGCTTGGAAAAGTATTTTCTTGAGTAATCTGAAATAAACTTATGACCTATTTAAAAATGAGTATTTTGTAAAGAGATAAGATTGATTTGGAATATGTATATTGGGCATAGAATGAAATTAGACTGGAGACTAATGTTACTGATGAAGTGAATATAGAAAAGGAATTAGGCAAGAATGAAGTATGTCAACTATTTTTTTTAATATTTATTTGGAAGATATGTTAACTAATTATTTAGACTGTGGAGGAAATATTGGAAGTATAATAATAAAATGTATAAGATTTGCAGATGATATGGCTCTTATAGCTGAGGATATAAAATGTCTTCAGAATATGTTGGTGAAATTGGAGAAAGAATGTGTGGAATATGGAATGAAGATTAATGTTGAGAATAGGAAGTATTTATGGATAGGGAAGAATGCAAAAAGCCTGCAAGTTCATGGTAGTTCAGCAGGTGAAGGGATTTAGATATTTAGGTATTTGGTTGAGTGAGGATGAAAAAAGTGAAGATGAAGTTAAAACAATAGCAATGGCAAAGAAGGCATTTGCTAAGAGAAAGAAAATATTTTGTGGATCTTTGAAGAAAAAATTAAGGAAAATATTAATTAAATGCTATGTATGAAGAGTACTATTATATGGTCGTGAAACATTGACACTGAATAATAAAATTAGAAACAGATTGAAAGCCTTTGAGATGTGGTCATGAAAAAGGATGGAAAACATCAGTTGGATAAATAAAATAACAAATGAAAAAGGATTTGAAAGGAGAAAATAAAAAAGAAGATTGATTAAAGAAATTAGAAATAGAAAGAGAAACTGAATTGGACATATATTAAAAAGAAAGTATAGTTTAATGAAGGATGCCTTGGATGGAATAGTGAGTGGTAACAAAAAGAAAGGACGGAAAAGATTGGTATTGCCAGATTATATAAAAGATAGGAAGAGTTAAAGAGCTGGGCAATGAAGATAACGGAATGGAGAAATGGATGGTTGGTGATGTGACTGTTCTTTAGATCTGTTCATGGGACAATATACTATTGATAATCATTCTAGCTTTCTACTGTTAAATTTAGATTTTCATCATTAATTTTTATAATAAGAAGTAAGGTCTATTTCTAAATCAGTATCAATATTGAAAAAAACAGTTATGGTTTTTGTTATTTCAATTAGCCCCCTCCCCTCCATTTTTTGATATATTTTTAACTAATTAGCATAGCTAATATTTTCCTTTGTATTTTTTTTAAAAATTTGTTTCTGAATTAATTATATTAGACATTGATATACCAGATAATTGTATAATTTAACAACGCTATTTCCTTTATCATAAGTATCTTCTTTTTTTTTTTAATTTTGGCATTCTGCTGACTTGTATATTGAGGCAGACTGTCTGCCGTCTGGAATTTTGGCGCCTTTTTGTAGCGCAATAGAATTATTCCAGTTTTCTTGACGATTTTTTCCATCGTTGAATATTTGAGAAATTGAAGTTTGTGATATTTTAACAAAGAAATTTAAGAGACAATTTTTCAACTTAATGTTTCCAGCCCTGAAAGAGCTTACCTTCATATCGACTGATATATATTTCAGAGTAATATTGCTAAATAAAAACAAAAATAAAGCTTCTATAAAGAATTGAAGTGATAGAAAACTATAACGGAAGCACTACCTAATTACTACTACCATTACTCATACTACTTTGCAATCGAGCTATTAAAAAACAAAATGTTCATACAAATTACTTCAACATTCAAGATTTTCTGCACTGTGGAGGAGTGATTTTAGAAAAAATACCATAGCACCTTGAGCCGATTGGCTGAGTAATGAAGATGGTAGATTCAAAAATTAAAACTCTTTTGTTTCTGATTATTCTTTTAAAACAGATTAAACATAGTATTATTATTATAGTATTTTTTTAATATATATATATTTGTAAAAAGTATATTTGAATTTTGAGATTTAAAATAGCTTCTTCAAATAACCTTTCAAAGTAAAACGGTGAAACAAAGTCCTGCGTTGTTTGATGCAATGATAGAGTGTCAGACGAAGAAGTTCAAAATCTATGAATTGCGAGACAGCTCTGACACTTTGAGCACTTGAACTTTATGAATTCTCATGCAATAAATCATTAAATATTATTTCAGTAAAACAAAAGATATTATCAACCTTATCAGTTGTTGGTACTGTGTATTTGAATAATTTTTTCTCCATATTTAACACTATCTAAGATTAGATAGATACCTATTATCTGCCAATATTGGATAAATAACTGAATTAGATACAAGATGACTGCCTGAACAACTTCAAAACCTTATTAGAATCAAGTTTTGCCTTGACTAGATATCACACGATCACCTGTTATAACAAAGCAGTGGCATAACTATTGAGTAACTAAAGAAGACAATACCTCAGGCCAATAATGTCCAGGGGACAATAATATATAGCAAGGCAATTAAAATATATTCACACGAAAACAATTAATTAACTATATCATAAATTTCTGTCTCTGAGCCCAATTTTTCTAGTTATGCCAATGTCACAGAGACAAATTCTCCATACAGTAGTGCAGGGGTCCCCAATCTTTTTGCACTTAAGAGCACATTCTATAATACCGGCCAGGTGGGGGGCACCATTTATTTTTTTCAACCAGATGGCGGGCAACATTTATTTTTTCAATCTAAATTTATAGTTGGATATTATTAATAATACGCATAATGTACAAAAAAACATTTCAAAAATAAAATTTTAACATCTAATTTACATTTATATTTTTAAGCTGTAAAAGTATAGTATGATCTTCAATTTGATTACAATATAATACAATAATTTATAAGAAATTTTAAAAATTAAATTTATTTGTATTAGATAAATAATTTTTTATCGTGTTCGGATAGCGGCGGGCACACGTAAAATGGTCTGCGGGCATAGGGTTGGGGACCCCTGCAATAGTGCCACCCCAATGCAAGTCAGGACAAGCAATGGACACCAGAAGGTTTGTGCATAAAATCCCTGTCTAGTGCCTACTCATCCAACATCCCCAGACCACTTTCTAGCTTGTGGCTTCATCAATGAGTTTTTTCAGATCTAAGGCTCCTTAATGATAAAAGCCACAAACTAGAAACTATTCTGGTGATGTTGCATGAGTAAGCACTAGATAGGGATTTTGTGCACAAACCTTCCTCTACCCGTTGATTACTCTGACTTGTATTGGGAGGCACTACTGTATGAAGAGTTTTGCCTCTATTAATCTTGACTAGATTTAAATCCAGGAGTGTTGACACACAGATGCTCTTCCTCTTAGACAATGGTAATGAATGATAAAAATAGTAAACAAGAAACATTTTTGGTAATATATATTAGTTTCTTAGTCCAGTAACAATTGAAAAATCTGGGAATAAGTTTGTTGCTGAGAAGTGATAAAACTTGAAGTGCGATCCTGGATCGTGAGCCCAAAGTTCACTACTCTATTATTTTATTTAATCTCACGGGGCAGTAACAAAAATGATGGAGTGGAGATGCAGATAGATGCTTTACTTTTTATACACTGTAGTTATTTTTATCATTATGTGAATATCAGAAATATTAAACAAATCACATTTTAGATAATAAAAACAGGAACAAAGAGGATAAGAGATCTAAAAGTTTTTAAATGAATTCCCAACGAATGAAAATTAAAATATATATATATTGGTTATTATGAAAATAAAAAAAGCGCTATGCTTTATTGATCAGTCGCTTTAGTACTCGGAATTTCACTTGGCTGCCCAAGCAAATAACTATTCGATAAACTATAGAAAATTGTGTTTAGATTAGTTAATAGATTCTTAAAAGAAAATTTATAATTTAGCCTTTTTTTTTTGTTTTTGTTTTTTTAGACAGTATATAGTTTATGTGTATGTTGGTTACAAATTTTAAATAGTAATATATATCATTTTAAAAAAATATCACGTTTAGAGATAGTAAGAATATCAAATACATTTTTAAAATGGTTTTAAAATTTCTTGTTTACCTTTAAAATTAATGTGCCATTCTTATTTTTCAAGATTATCCAAAATAAAAAAATAATTTTTAAATGTTTATAATCATAATTACGATGCAGAGATTTCTATAGTTTAAATAAATAGTTTTATTTCATCTTATATATGTAAGTGGTAATTCTTCTTTTGCAACGTTATCACTTCATTTAGGAATCCAACTTTTTTAAAAAAAATCTTTTTACTTTATAGATAAAATGCAAAGTAGTCTCTCTCCATAAAGAAACAGTGAAGGAGAAAACGTTATCAGGATTCCATTTTTGTTTTATTCTCTAGCTACAAAGAGTTAGATACCCATTTATTAATGAGTATTAAATGATTACTTAGGTTGGCTCCCTTAAGCCTGAATAATTAAATGAAAAAATTGTTCAAATTTTATTCAGATTTAATCTAACAAAATTCAAATCCAAGTTGTGGACATGGCAAACAAATATACAACCATTACATAATGAGGCTTTAGACATTACAATTCTGGATCAGCTGAATTTGTCTTCAATTATTCATTATTATCATTATTTTCAAACATGATGAAGAGTTCATCAAATTCAATCAATCTTCTCCAATGGCTAGCTTTGTTCTTTATTCACCTCAACAAATTTCCTTATTTCATCCATCCATCTAACGTGGTTTATTTCTAGATCTTTTACAATCTCTTGGACTCCAGTTTAAAACTTCACTGTCCAACATTATAATTCCAGTCTCCTAATTCTTCTGATAATGTCAGTAGCATTTGTTTGTTCTCTCACCCATGTATTTTATTTTTGATTCCTTCTTGTTACTCCTAACATGCATCTTTCCATATTTCTTTGAGTATTTTGAAGTCTCTGTATTATTCTTTTGTTAACTGACCAAGTCTCAGATTCATAAGTAAGAACTGGTAAATATTTTAAAATCTTCCTTTTCAAACATGAGAGCATATTATCCTTTCAATGTTAAGTTATTTTTATCGAAAGTATTCCAACCAAATTAATTCTACGATTAATTTTATATATTATATTTTTATCTCTAATAATAATCTGACCAAGGTATTTGTAGAACTTTTTCTAAGTCATCACTATAAATATTTATTTTCTTCTTTTGAAAAAAATCATTAAACATTAATCTTTTTAACATTTACCTTTAATCCTATTTTCTTACTTTCATATGATAGCTGTTGTAACCTTTCCTGAAGCTCTAAAGCATTTTTTGCAAAGACAATTACATCACCTTCAAAATCGAGATGATGTAAATAATCTCAATTTACTTTTATTCCTATAACTTCATGTTTTACTGCACACAATATTTCTTGCACAACTGCTATAAAAGTTTTTGAAATATGGAGTTACCCTGTCATGCAGTCTTTTCAATGTTAATCTTCCTAGTATCATTATGTAATCTAATTGTTGCTGTTGCATTTTTATAAATATTCTTAGAATATTACAATACTCTGAGTCTCCATCTTGATGATCCAATGCTTTAATCACTAAAGAAATGCTTTAGCATCAAATGCTTTTTCATAATGTACAAACCAAATGATAATGGCAAGTCATATTTTTATAACTTCTCTCAATATTTGGATATGACCCACTGTATTAAAATCACTTTTAAATCCAGCTTGCTCTTTTGACTGGTTAAAATCCAAAGTTTGCTATAGTTAAGTTATAATTATTTTTATAAAAAATTTGTATAGAACTGATAAAAGACTGGTAGATCTGTAATTTCTAATATCTTCTTTAATCACCTTTTTTTAAATATTAATACTGCATCTTTCCAATCATCTGGTACATCTTTATCATTTAGATATTTGGTATATAATTTTGCCAAAAAAATTATATTTCTTTACCTATTTCTTTTAAAATATTGATTATAATTCCATCATTACCTGAAGCTCTTTCCTTTCTTCATAAAATTTAACTGAATGTCTCACTTCTTCATTTAAAATCCTGTGCCATTCAGAAGTTATAATAGTTATAGAAGGAATTCTTCTTTGTTCTTTATTCCTATATAATTTTTGATAGAACTCTTCCACACATTTCATGATGTCATCTTTCTTTTTAGCAATAGTTTCATCTTTTTTTCTTATTGTGGAAATAAGTTTCCTACCAATACAAAGATGTTGTTTTACACTCCTGAGACTTAAATTCTCTTCCATAGCTTTGCTTACTAATTCACAGTTATACTTTCTTATATCATTATCAACTCTTTTTGCACTATTTTATAAAATTTGACATATTCAACCCTTCTTAATGCATTATTTTTATATATTTTCATTTTCCTTCTTTTCTTCATAAATTGTTTTGTCTCATTTAGAAACTTTACTGGTCAATTGCTGCTTTTTTGTATCAATAATCTTTGTTGCAGTTTTTAAAAATATATCACTTATCTTCATATTAATTTATTTTAAATCTGAATCATGTTCAAAATCTGTTAATATATGTTAAGTGCTTTGGGACACAGCATAGACAAACTGAGCAGAGCAACACTATGATGGTTTAGTGCTTTTGGGGGCTTATGTTCCTCATATACATAGCAGAATCAGAATAGGAAAGTAGTGGAATATATATAGGTAGATATATAGGTGGATATTATTCAAATTTATATAAATTATAGTTTAGAATGCCCATTTTTGGAGAGGGAAAGCATAATTTTTTGCAGTTTATAGCATTGGTGATGTTAGCTATATACCATGCTTCTCTAATTTTATGTTTTGAATTGTTTTTCCCATATATTCTATTGTAACTGTTAAAATTAATATTCATTAAGTTTTTCTAATGTGTTTTTAATAATTTCATTTTCAGTTAATTATTTTAAATAAGTATTATTTAATCATTCTAGAATATTCAGGAAGATGACATTATGTCTTTAATGTGTGTGTGTGTATTTGTTCTTGTGCATATATATTCTAGACAGATATTAATTTTAGTTCCTTGTTCATAAAAATTGATACAGTTAATTGTGTATTTTAATTAAAATAAAGTTGCAAATTAATTTATAAATTTAGATTTTAAAAAAATGTAGCAATTTTTGTGTAATATTGTTTAAATAATATTTTATATTCTAAAATTAATATTCAAATTGTTAATAATATTTCAGTGATAAAATAAATGTATTTAAATAAAGGGTAATCTTGACTGTTAGCGGTCTCGACTGAACTACATTTTTTTTCCTACTAAATGTATCTAAGTATACTAAGTGCATCTAACTATAAATAAACTATATCTAAGTATAAATGTTAATAAAAAAGAATTTTAAAAAACTTACATTTTTATGCGTAGTTTTGACTTGTAAAATATAGCTAACGGTCACAACTGTATATATAATTATAAATAAATAAACTAAATTAACTATAAATGTTTTTACATAAAGATTAATAAATAAAAAAAAGAACTTACATTTCCTGCAAGGCTGGTGTTGGTATAACAATATCAGTGATCTTTCTAATGGTATATATCTCCACTCTGTCATCATCCATCAAGACAATTTTGTTGACCCGGACTACGAACTTATCCACACTAATAATATGGAAAATATGTGGATGAGAGCAAAACGTGAGCTAAAATACCAATTTGGTACCAGCAGACCTTTGTTCTCATGCTACCTGCAGGAATTTACATTTAGAAATATGCACGAATGTGACACCGTTTTCGTGAATTTCCTCATGCGTCTAGCTGAAAACTACACATAAAAATGTAAGTTCTTTTTTATTATTTATTGATCTTTATGTAAAAACATTTATAGTTAATTTAGTTTATTTATTTACTTATTTATAATTATATATACAGTTGTGACCATTAGATATACTTTACAAGTCAAAACTACTCATAAAAATGTAAGTTTTTTAAAATTCTTTTTTATTAACATATACTTAGAAATAGTTTATTTATATTTAGATACACTTAGTATACTTAGATACATTTAGTAGGAAAAAAAATATAGTTCAGTTTTCTAAAAATAGAGGGCGAAATGTCGAGACCACTACAGTCAAGATTACCTAAATAAAGTATTAAATAAGATTTATCTAATATAAAAATTAACTAAGTAAATTATTTTAAGAAAAATCTTAAAATTTAATTTATATGTGTGGTGTCATGGACAAGTTAGTTTAGAATTGTATGAAATTTATTATGTAAATAGCTAGTATTGTAAAATTAGGGGAATTCATAAATAAGTATAGAATAACTAAATAATATTGGAATTATCTAACTAAAGAATTATATCTAATATAACAATGTCATGTAAAAATTAACCAATATATGGTGTGAAGGTTTAAGTAAAATTTGCCACCAAAATACCTCACCTTATAAGGTGAATATGGAGATTAATAAAAACCCATATGGACTAGTGAAGGGCTCAGAAGACCATATAAAGAGAAATATTTATGGAATGAGAGATGTTTTGTTTGAACTCCAGAAATCAAGTATATAAGTGGTATATAGATGGAGAATCAGGGTAGTAAAAAATAAAAGACTACAATGGCTCTAACAGGCAGACTTATGATACCTAACTTTAAAGGAATGCTTTACCAACATATGTAACAGTTATGTATGTAGTTGAAATTTGCTGAAAATTAAACTAATATTTTAACTTACGCAATCTGTCTAAATTTCTCATTTGTTTGACACATACACATCAAAACTAGTGCAGTCGACATGATCACCATTAGACAGATTTTGGAAACAACAAACAAACATTGGACTTCAGTATTAAACCAAAACAGAGAATCGTGATGGGAGATAAATTCATGTGTCAAAAATGGCTGCCATCATACAATTTCAAATAGTAGACTTTGATGTTGAAAATCTGAGCAACTCGTCATTATATAAAATTAGTAGAGAAACATTTCCTGGTAAATAGTGTCAAAGAAAATCATATAAAAATAGCTACTCTTTTGGGTTTTGCAGGGATAAAAGTATTGGAAATAGTCAACCATAATGAGGTAGTCATGAAATTAACTGTAGAGTTCTGCCCTCTACCATCAAAACATATCGCAAGATTACATTTTAGACTACAACAACAAGAATATGGTGAAACCTTTAAGAAATATGATGCGACTCTATGTGAGTTAGCAAAAAATTGTGCTTACGGCCAGTTCTTAGAAGAACCACTCCTCAAACAATTGTTACTAGGATTTTACGAAACAAAATTCCGTGAACAGTTACTAGTGACTCAACCATAATGTATAAGGAAGCAATAAAAAAGGTAATGGCACATTAATTAGTAATCAACCAAGCTAAGGAATATATAAATAACACATCACAGCATATATAGTATCAGTCAATCCAGAGAATAGTTGAATGAGAAGGGAAAGGCATGAACCAGAAAGATTATAGGTATAATCACCTATGTTATTGCTGTGGAAAACCAGGACACCTCTAGCAAAATTGTAGTCAATCCCAGCAAAAAACATCAAGCCATGGATTATGATGATCTTTGGTGAGGGATTTTGACCAATTAAGTTTAAGAAAGCAATCCCCAGAAATGTATGATATAAAATCATTAAAGAGCACAAATTCCGAAATTATGCAAACATTATACATAGAAGGAAAGAGTTTCAAATTGAAAATAGATAGCAGCTTGGGAGTCTCCTTTATATCTTTAAGAGATTGGAAGAACCTTACTAAAGAAAGCAGATTTTTTTTAAAAATCGAGAGGAAAGTTTGTGCTAGAAATATAAATGGAAACACGGTTGAGATAGTTGGATGAGTTATGGTGAGAGTAAAATTGAACACAAACAGCAGAGTGCTACCATTATTTATAGTGCATAACCAAGTAAACCCACTAATTTGTAGGAACTGGTTCCGACCACTGGGAATCATGATCAAGGTAATAAAAAAAAATTAATATTGGAAAAGAAATACAAGGTAAATTCCCACTTCTATTTAGTATGAGGTTGGGTCAAATACAAACAACACCAGTGCAACTAGAGTTAAAGGGTCACTCAAGACCTGTAATATGCAAAAGCTGGAAAGTACCATATGCACAGCAAAGCAAGATGGATGAAGCATCTGAAGCAAATAATGTGAGTTTGCAGAATTTGGATAAAAACAAAGAAAAATCAGTTATTAAAGTTAAGAGTGACAGAAGTGAAAATGCTTCCAAATCTAAATATTTGATGAGCAAACTTGGGAAAAAGAACTTTGATAAAATTAAAAAAGAAATAATTCATCAATGGCAGTGACAACATGAAAGAGAATTACATGAAGCTGCTCAATTAAGGCATCAAGAGTGGCTTTGACAGAAAGAAATTGAAAGAAGACAGAGAGAAGCTATAAGATCATGGACAGAGCATGAGAAGTTTATCATTGGTGAGAAAGTGTAAATTAGAGATTGTCTGCAGAAAGTCTGGATAAAAGGTGAAGTAGTCAGCATAATTTCAAAGAATATTGCAATGGTGCAAACGGAAGATGAGATGATATACAAAAGACATTTTAACCACATTCACCACTGGAGTTGTCTGAGGTGGGAAGGAAGATACCCTGACCAAAACAAGAACAAATCAAAAGAGAGTAAACCAGAGATCAGTGAGATCCAAGTTTCTAACCTAGAAATCCAAGCAAAAATTAGAGAAGCAAATAATATACCTGAAACTAGAGAGATAGTGATGAGTGAAGAACAGCCATAAACAGAATTCAAGTGAAGAGGAGCAGTCAAGAGAAGAGCAAATGTACCACCACCCAAGATGAAATAGAAAATCACCTGCATACCTAAGAGACTTTGTGAAATAACTGATATTTATAAAATGGGAGGAGGAGTGTGGTGTCATAGGCAAGTTAGTTTAGGATTGTTTGAAATTATGTAAATAGTATTGTAAAATTAAGGGGATTCATAAATAAGTATAGAATTGTATGATTAAATAATATTAGAAGTATATAGGTAAATAATATTGGAATTATCTAACTAAATAATTATAGATGTAATGTAACAATGTCATGTAAAAATTAACCATATATGGTGTGAAGATTTAAGTAAAATTTACCATCAAAATACCTCACCCTATAAGGTGAATTTGGGGATTAATCAAAACCCATAAGGACTAGTGAAGGGCTCAGTTAGAAGACCATATAAGGAGAGCTTTTATGGAATGAGAGATGTTTTGTTTGAACTCCAGAAGTTGTGTACATAAAGAGAGAATTGGGGCAGTAAAAAATAAGAGACTACAGTGGCCCTAATGGGCAGAACTATGATACTCAACTTTAAAGAAGTTCTTTACCAATGTATGTAACAGTTATGAATGTAATTGAAATTTGCTGAAAATTAAACTAATATTTTAACTTAAGCAATCTGTCTAAATTTCTCATTTGTTTGATGCATATACATCAATATATAAATTAGCTGTCTGGAAAAATCATAAAATTTAATTTATATGTAAAATTAGCTGTCTGGAAAAATCATAATAGCCAACCAAATGATAAAGAATAAAGGTTCTAAATACAGGTGTTTAATTTAAGTCAGACAGTGAGTGAAGTGATAGACAAGTCATTAATAATTTGAATCAATTCAGTTTAAGTTATTTACATATTATAAATTATTATTTTTATTTGTAATCAAGCAAAGTTATTAAAAAAATTTAAATATTTTATTTTTTATTAGTAAAATATTAAATATAGTTTCAAATGATTAATAATATTAAGAAGTCTATTTAATGTATTATACAATAAAGAAATCTATTCCATGTTGGTGAGTTCATATAAAGCTTCATAAAACCTCATTAATTGATGGAGAAAAACATGAGTTATCTAACCGATGTACTAAGATGTCAGCACTGGAGCCATACAGAAAAGAAAAGCATACATAGGAGTCATAAGAAATTTATATTTAATTTCATGTATGCGGATGTATTGAAAGGACAATTTTATTTAGTATTAATAATGAATCCTCAAAAATATAAACTTTTATGGGACTGGTGTACCCATGTTATTTGGAGGATAATTATTAAAAATTATATGGAAATATATTTTTTGTTTAAAAGAAAAAGAAGAAAAGAGAATATTTTGTAAATCAACAAATGCATGAAAATGAACTTTATATTTGTGCATTATTTTTATTATTATCTGCAAATGCATCATGTATAATGTTTATGCTACTAACTGTTTAAAAGATTGGATGAATATTATATATTGTTCAATTGATGTGAAAATGAAGAGAAAGTATTTTAAATCTCATATAAGAAGATTTATTATTAATCTAAGAATAAAGTGAACTCTTAATGTTATTTTAAAATGCTTATTAAATCCCTAGAAAATATTATTTGAATGCTAAAATTTATAAAAATCTTGTAAGTAAGTAATAATTAATAATGTGTGTGAGGGAAAGAAAGAAATCTTAAAGTTAAAAGAATTCCATATTAAAAATTATTATTAGGCAGATATGCATATATTGTGAAAAATAATTTTTAATTGAAAAAATATTTGCTGAAAATTTTAAATGATATTCGGTGCTGATTTAGTATGCGCTCACAACTGCCATTTTGAATTAGAAGAACTGCCCAAAACCATGCTGACACATCCAACTAATAAATGACATCAATCAATCTATATGTTTTTGTGATTTCACAACCCCCAAAAACCCAATTTTCGTAGTTATAAGAAATGAAATCACATGATTAAAATATTAAAACACAAAATCACCATTTTTATGAAAAAACAACAACAAAATATCCAATTTTCATAGTTATAAGAAATAAAATCATGAAATGACATCGATCAAAATGGCATTTTCATAAAAAAAATCCCAAAACCCAATTTGTCATGTGGTTTCATATGTATAACTGGATGAAAATATAATTATTACTTAAATTTAATTTCAAATATTTGCAAAATTGCATTTTCCTTTTTAATCACATGATTATATTTTTTATAACTATGAAAAAAAATTTTTATTATCAAAAATGTTTGATAAACTAGCAAACTTAAATTTAAACTAGCAATTGGTCTTTGCTATGTCATTATTTTTTAATGTTCGTATTTTATAAGTTATAATCTTTTGGCATATAGTATAATTCATATTTTAAATCTATCAATTTTAGGTCATTCTTTTGATTATCATAAGTAAATGGTTTAACCTTTTTGTATTTTGCTTTTTCTTACAGATTTCTTTGTCTCACATGTCTTCGTAAAATATATAAAATGATTATTTCTTTCCAGAAAATAATAAATTTGACTTCATTCGATAGATATTCTTGTCTACCACTGAAATAAATTTGAAATGTTTATATTTTGTTTCTGTAAATATTAAAAAAATGAGAATGTATTCAAAACAAAAGCTTTTCACGTCATTATTTCTAGAAAAATTATTTCAGTTTATGTCAACATAAAATATAATGTAATTTGATTATTACTATCAGACAATAACAAATTGACTTCTTTGGATAGATATTCTTGTTTACTATTGAAATAGATTATAAATGTTCACATTTTGTTTCTGTAAATATTAAAAAAATGAGACTGTAATCAAAACAAAGACATTAGAAGTCACTGTTTTTAGAAAGATTATTTTCAGTTTATAAAATCAATGAAATATTTGTTTCTCAATTATTTTTAAGAATCTGATGAATATTTATTTATTTCTTTTATATCTAACAAATTATGCTTTAAAAGTTTAAATTTTGAATATTTATTGCAAAATTATGATATTTTTTTACTCGTAAATAAAGTAGCTTGTTGACATCAAAGCTAGTCTTGTAATTTGCTTCAGGCCATATTTACATTAGCTAATAATATAACATTATATTTTTGAAAATAAAATATTTAAAGTCAAAATAAGTTATTAATAATTTGTATTTCTTGATATTTAATAAATATAGTGCAAATTATTTTTTAAAAAATATCTAAAACCATAATAAAATTGCAAATGAACATGTTTTTGTATCATTGGAAACTTCAATGTTGTAAAACGCCGAATGTTCTACAGCCTTGGCAACACATAATGGCTGAACATGTCAGGGTGAGGCTTATGCCTATTGTAAGAGTGGGAATTTTGAATTTTGCACTTTTTTTGCTTTTTTTCTGACTTTTTTTTTATTATAATAAAATATACTGTTTTACACGCATTTTAACATATAATACCTACGAAAAATTGGCCAAAAGACATTTCTCAACTATTTTTAAATAAAATAAGATTAATAAACAAGTAAACTTAAATTTGATTTTTTTAATGATTGGTGAAAATTTACATAACGTGAGTTTAAGATGTTTGCGGACCATTTGTTGCATGGTTCCATGTGTATAACTGGATGAAAATGTAATTATTGCTTAAATTTAATTTCAAATATTTGCAAAATTGCATTTTACTTTTTTAATCACATGATTATATTTTGGTTTAATGCACATGATTTATAAGAAATATGTTCTGATTATTATCATTGCTAAACATGAAAGATATATAATGCCACATTATAAATTGTTTGATCTGATAATTATATTGAAAGTGTGACATTTCTGAAGATGCTACATAAAAGTATAATAAGAATTTTGAAGCATAATATGACATAAAAATATTTTGAACTTATTAAAGAAATTAAATATTATATTTTATAAGAACATCACATGATGATCATTTCTTATGCTTGCTCTTAACTGTTATTAAAACAGGCAAAACTCTATATGTATTGCCACTCAGTGCAAGTCAGAATAATCAATAGATGCCAGAAGGCTTATGCATAAAATCCCCATATAGTGCCTACTGATCTAATATCCCCAGACTAGTTTCTGACTTGTGGCCTTCATCAGTGAGGAGCTTGGATCTGAGAGCACTTCACCTAGATTTTAGGATCTAATGCAACTCTCCAGCAGCCACCTTTTATCTTTACTTAACTACAAAACTATGAGACTTAAATTGATATTTTCAATCTAAACTCATCGGCTTATATAGTCATATAGGTCTGAACTCAGTTCAGTACCCATACATTTTGGTATCTTTGGTTATTCAATAATCATAGCCACCACTATCCTATTAGGTAGGATTTATATTAAGTCAATAAACATCACATGATCACATTTCTTATGCTTGCTCTTAACTGTTATTAAAATAGGCAAAACTCTTTATAAGTATTGCCACTCAGTGCAAGCCAGAGTAATCAATGGATGCCAGAAGGCTTGTGCATAAAACTTCATCTAGTGCCTACTCATTCAATATCCTCAGACTAATTTCTGACTTGTGGCTTCATCAGTGAGGAGCCTTGGATCTGAAAGCACTGCACCTAGATCTTAGGATATAATGCAATCCTCCAGCAGAAACTAGACCGGGGATATTGGCTGAGTAGGCACTAGATGGAGATTTTATGCACAAGCCTTCTGGAATCCATTGATTACTCTGGCTTGCACTGAGTGGCAATACGTATAGAGAGTTTTGCCTGTTTTAATAACAGTTAAGCGCAAGCATAAGAAATGGTATATCATGTGATGTTTATTGGCTTAATACCAATCCTGCCAAATGGAATAGTGATGGCTATGGTTATTAAAGAATTGAAGACACCAAAATGTTAGGATACTAAACTGAGTTCAGACCTATATGGCTATATAAGCTGATGAGATTGCATTGAAAATATTATAGTGCTTTCAATTTATCTCATAGTTTTGTAGTTAAGTAGAGATAAAAAGTGACTGTTGAAGGGTTTCATTAGATCTTAAGATCTAGGTGCATTGCTTCTCCTCACT
Organism: Epiperipatus broadwayi; assembly: GCA_028023455.1. NCBI lineage: Eukaryota > Metazoa > Onychophora > Udeonychophora > Euonychophora > Peripatidae > Epiperipatus > Epiperipatus broadwayi. The sequence goes on from JAQFVV010012717.1 coordinate 543,266, forward strand.
GATGAAGGCAAGACAGAAACTAGTCTGCAGATATTGGATGAGTAAGCCTTAGATGGGGATTTTATGCACAAGCCTTCTGGCATCCACTGATTACTCTAGCTTGCACTGATTGGCAATATGTATAGAGAGTTTTGCCTGTATATATGTTTTATGGATCGGCAAAATTAAGTCAATGTATTATATTAAGAGTCATGAGATATTTTATTTTGTTGATTACTATTTTGTAGTATAGTTGAGTATATGTAAAATCTCTTACTATATTTAATTATATTATCTTGTATGTAATTATTAGAATGAGATGAACCTGAGATAAGGATAATTGTAAGAGCTAGATTAGATGATAATGTATAAGAATTTTATATGATGATAGATTTATTATTATATTTTTATAAAAGAGTAGTAGTTATTTTAGTGATTTATTGTAAATTTTGTATTTGTTTAATTATAATTTATTTTGTGTATTATGTGAATCATGGGAATATTACAGCTAGTGCTAATAAGTTAGGTAGGGGTGATATTCCTATGCCATTGAGAGTGTATCTTTCAGGGTATATTCTTAATGTTAAACTATTTATATACCTTGCTAAATTCTCTGTGTTGAATTTCATAATGTTTTAGTATTTTATTGAACCATTTTATTAATAAAGTGAGCTAGTCATATTTTAAATCCATATAATAATAAATGAGTTGGGTAATCTTAGTTACTCATTATTTAATTTATGTTTTGATTTTATTATATAATACAAAAAAACTCTGTCAGATAATGAAAATTATTTTTCACATATAAATTATGATAAACAGAGCAGCCAAAAATTCAAAAAAATATTAATCACAATGAACAATTTTCCAAGTGCTTTTGCTACAGCATACTGAAAGCACTTGGCGAATTGTTCATTTTGATTAATATTTTTTGGATTTTTGGCTGCTCTGTTTATCATGATTTATATGTGAAGAATAATTTTTAAATAAAATTATTTAAGTATTAATTTTTCCCAAATATATTATTATTTTAAAGATGTGTAGGAGCTAGTTAAAGTATTGCATTATTAGTTGTTTAAATAACTTGATTAACTAATAAGTTAGGAGAGCTAGAAGTAATACTTAGGAGTTTACTTGGAGTCTATTTGGTAAGATTACAATATATAATACATGCACTTTTATAGGTATGGTATGCATACATAAATTATGATTACAGTATAAATGTAATTTAATATATATATATATGTAAATTATTAATCAATGTCTGTATTCCAATTATAATAAAATATATATACTATTCCTAATTTAAATAGATTAATAAATAATTCAAAAAATAGGTGTAGTATTTTAAATCAAAGTTGTGCAATATATAAATGGCTATGTGTTTGTGGAAAGGCATATATTGGGGAATCTCAATGTACATTGGAGAAAAGATCAAGGGAGCATTTGTTATTATATAAACGAGTGCAAAAATCAAGACAAGAGAATGTTAGAAATGATGATGTATCACCATCAGTATTTTTTGATCATAATGTAACATGTAATTATGGTTTTGATTTTGATTTTAATAAAGTTAAAATTCTGTGTATTGAAAGAAATAATAATAAACGCAAAATTAAAGAAGCTATGTTAATAAAAAGTGAAAAGCAACAGTTGATAAATAGACAGGCAGCCAATATAAAAATTAATGAATTGTGGGAAAATTGATGTATGACGTATTACTTTTGTTTACATTTGTAACGGTTTTTTCTAATACAATTTGAGTCTAGTTGACAATGACTACATAGATAGTTGAAAGTACTTCTATTAAATTGGTATATATTTGTTTAAAATATTGTTACTGTATTAATTATTGTATTGTTTTGAATAATTAAATATATATAGTTATTAATATTAAATTGAGTGAACACATTTACATATATTTTACTTTGTGTATGTTCACTCATTCATTTCTTGTAAAAATAGGAACAAGAAAAAAAATGTAATGTACCATATTTTTATTTTTTAAATAAAATGAATAAAAAAATGTCAGCTTTTCATCACAATTAAATACACTCTGATCATTATTTTTTTTTCTCAATAACTTCTTTCTCTTATAAGAATCTAATTGTGATCTTGTTATTAAAAACCTATGATCTCTGTAATTGTATTGATATTTTTAAGTCAGTATCAATTTTAAATATGTTCCTAAATTTTAATAACTTTTAGCATTATGCTTAAAAAGCATTTTATTATGCAAAATACTAACACATAAAATTTGGAAAGAATAATAAAGGAAGAATAAAATATATGTGCTTTCAACATAATCTGAAGAAATTTTATTAATAACATGATTCTATATTGTTCTTTGATTAGCAAAGCAACTACTGATGTATTGTAAAATTTATTTACAAATTTTAATTATTTTTTTAACATGATTGGATATGGTACTTAGAAATAGAAAAATGGCTCTTTGCATATTATAAAATGTATTAAATTTACAAATGTTAATGGTTTTTTTGTTTGTTTGTTTGTTTACATTTTTGTCTGTTTGTTAACATTTTTTTGGGATATTCTATAATTGAAATCATATATATTGACACAGAATCGTTTTCAGCTTCTCTATACTTAAATCATAACATAAATATGTCAATTCATGCTCTACATTAGTATTATACTAACCATAAAAAAAAAATAAAAAAAAAATAAACAAATAAAGACTAAATATAGGAATGCTTACAAAAAAAAAATCTTATATATTTCTATATTATTAAATACTTTAACAATTTTGCAATATATTACCATTTATAATAATAATGTACTTTGAAAGCCATGTCAGGGATTTCACAATGTAATTATAAAATAAGAATCATCTATCCCTTATTCTATAGTTTAAGCATTTTGTTTGAGAGTTTGAATCCATGACTATTGAACTTGATCATAAACAAGTTTAAGTTTTTGTTTTAGATAACAAACCTATATACAATCTAATTAAGCATTTAGTATCATCATCATAAAAAACTACTTATAAATGAGCATCGTATTTTAATTCCAGAAATTAATCAGTAAATGGAAATCTAACTATTATTAGAGGATAAAGATTAATCTAAGTTGATCTAATAAATGTTATTGAAATATCTGTAAAAATAAAAAATACGAGTGTGGTATAGAAAGGATTTCCCCATTAGAGGAAGATGTCTTCATCCTACTTTATCTAGTTCATCATTTGTTTTTTTAAAAGCTAAATGAAAGGCAGAAGATGTGCTGAATAGAAACAAGAGATGATTAAAATATTTAAAAATGTAATTTATATTTTACTGCAAATTTTATGTTAATCTAGTAAATTTAGATTTATTTTATTTCAGTATTACCGCAAATTATTCTAATAATTTCTAATACTATATTATAATTAGATTTAAATTCAATACAAAGTTATTTCATCTTTTAGATCAATACATTTTATTATTGTATTTTAGGTAATTTAATTTTTATTGATTATTTTTATATATAATTTAATTAAGTAAAAATTACCGAGTAGATTTATTGCATAAAAAAAATATAAAAAAATCATTTCATATAATTAATCTAAAATTCTAAATAACTAGCAAAATTCTGTTTTTAAACAAGTTGAGACATGTCAAGACATTTTCTCCCGCAGGATAAGTTTCAGTTCATTCTCCCTCTTCCCATTTCATTTACAGTAATTGCTCTATATTACACACTTTTAAAAAATATTTTTTTAAAATTATGTCATTATTTTTCTTCTTTGTTGTACTTTATTCCAACGCTTTTAATAAAAAATCGATTTACTCAATTTAATAAGAATGATGCATGCACATATCATTTGCATATTTATTTATGACAAGAATAGTTTAATATAATACTTAATCTTATATTGAATTGGCTAATAATTTGTACCTCAATAATGCTGCAACATATATATATATACTAAAAAATAGCGTTTATTTACGTATGTCAATCTTGGATATTGAAAATTATAGATTTAACCTTTTACTAATTGTACATAGAGCTGACAATTTTATTATATAAAAGAAAGATATGGAATCTTATAATAATATAGACACTGGGATTTTTTTCTCTTTAAATATGACAAAATGAAAAACTATAGGTATGCTCTTTAGGTTGCTGAGTATGGAGATATCGAGTCTCCTATTATAATTATGAGTGAAGCAAAATATAGTTGAAACAAATGTTTGCATTTCTAAACTGGATTCTATATAAAGTAAATACTGTATTCACCATTTGCTGTTTTTTCAGTCCAGGACAATTTTTTATGCCAACATTTAACTATAAACAAATAAAAAATTGTAACCATTTTTCATCTGAAGTCTAAATACTTAAACATATATATAGAATAAACATTGATAACAAGTGTGGGCGAAGGTATGATTAAAGATCGCTCATGACTATTTGAGTATTTAGATTCAAGTGAAAAATGGATTCATTTTTTTATGTTTATACTTAAACTTGACATCAAGCAATATGAAAAAACAAAAATGTTAGCATGTGAAACGAATGATACTTGAACTTACTAGTTTTCTTAAAAGAAACAGACTTAATAAAGATTATCTTAAAAATATTCCAAAAATGCAGTACTGATTGCTGTAGTTGAGAAAATATGGATGATGATAAAATATGATGAATAGCTACAATATGGCAAGGTATTAAAGTTTTTCATTAAAAAAATTTGCTATCAAATGTAAAAAAATAGTATGGCAACATGTTAAATAAAAGGATTTTAATAATAAAATGTGTTAAGTGTCAGTATATTTTTATTTCATTGATTTGTTTTTATAGTCAACACAATCCTTTCCTTTACTATGCCCTTCTCTTTTGCCTCTCCCCCCCCCCTTTTTTTTTTTTTCTGGATTTAGGATGGCTAAACATTTTTATGACTGCTATTAGTGATAATGGTCCTGTCATTATTTCTTTTTATATTGAAAACATAATGTAACAATATCAATTCAATCTCTGGATTCTTCTTTTTCAATGATAATCAGACTGGGGCTCATTAAATCACATTTAAAAATTTCAATAATTTATAAAAATAAAATAAAAATTGAAAAGCCTAAGAATCAATATTTGTAAATATTTACTGTATACAGATTCTCTAGAATCAATTCTGAATCTTTAGCTAAACAAGTCAATTTTAATGGGGGAAAACCCTCCTTAAAATTTGAATGAAAGAATCTAGTAAGTAATATTTAGAAAACCTGTAATCAAATTAATAATGGGAAAAATATTAACTTACGATCTAATTTTAAGGCTTTATTTTTTCAGAAAATAATTGGTCCCCCTCCTCTCTTCTTTCAAAAATCTGTATATACAATATACTTTGTGGCTAGTGATTAGTATATTCATGTCATATACTTTTAGTTTGGATTCAATTCTAGCTGAGAATCTTAAAATAAATTTAGAATTTCTCTTGTCAATTCATAATTAAACTATAAATCGAATTCATCCAATTCTTGCTCTGGATATTCTGTTGTTATTAGCTAGAGTATAAACAAAAAATATAAGCTTCTAAAATAACTAACCATTCAATAGTTTATTAGACTTAAGAGTATTTTCTTCATAATTATGTATCTGGAAGGCCTTTTTGCCTATAGCAGTCTATTTAAAAGTGTTTTTCATTATATGTACAACTGGATATACAGGTGTTTTATGTAGTTCAATCTTGTAAGGTAAAAACATTAATCTGAAATTCTTGGTTGCAGAAGCTTTTTTGGGATATGTGAATTTTTTGGAATTAAAAAAAAAGATTTTTTACTTCCTAATCTGAATTCTAATTAAGAGAAGAGAAAGAACTTCATAAGCTCATTGCAAATAGGCTTACTTAATTTATACATAATGTTTGATTGAATACAAATGTAATTTATATAACTGGAATTATGTATTTATATAAGGGATTTGAACCCAATCTTTCAAGCTCCCTTCAGCTATCCAATCTATCTCATACAACTGATACACATGACCACACATGCGTAAAAGATAAATGATCTCCAATATATGCATTTTGTGCCGAACCAGTACTCATCAGTTATGTGGGGTGCTTTTTCTTTAACTTTGTTTGTATATAAACTAATTTATTTCTTGTAAAAGATTAAAAATCATGTTTGAAATTTTGTTTAGATCAAAAATGTTTGAATAAAGACATTTAGTTTAATGGTGTTCTATTTTTACAATAAATTTTAGAAATGTATATATGGATTTAAAATCTCAGCAAATAAAAAAATAGGGATTTAGTTTTATGTCAAAAAGGTTTTGTTATTAATTCTGTGCAAAAACATAGATGATTATGAATAATAAATGTTATCTTAAAAAAAAAGTTATATGCTAAGCAAATATCTATGATGTATAGGTAGCCATTAATATCAAACTGAAGCAAAATATACAAAGAGAAATTTATTGAAGCAATATTTACAAAAAAAAGAAAGAGAGAGAGAAATTAAATAAATAGCAATAATATTGCTATAGGGTATTTTTCACTAAACTACTCTCACACAAGGTAGAGACTATTTGCTTTTAACATCTTGTGGAGGGGTGAAATCATAAACATATAACCAAAATCATATGAAAAGATGTATAATCCCCAAAATGCACATTTCATGCTGAAACAGCACTCATCAGTTGGCCCAGATCACAATCACTTACACATATCTTTATCATTGTTCAGTACATAGAGATAGCCATTTGCTATAATTTAATTAATACCTGTCAAATTTACTACCCTCACAACTTTGACATAAACCACTTGATGGAAGAATATTAATAATTTTTAATAGTCATTCATTAGACTGGAGATTATCCACTTAATGAATAATATTGTGGGGAAGTAGTGTAATGAAAATTACACTATAACAATATTATTCATTAAGTGGATAATCTCTAATCTAATGAATGACTAATGAAAATTATTAAATGAATAAGAAGTTTTAGAAAAAAAGATTTTTCAAAAATTGAAACTTTTTTAAAGTATACTATCATTTGTTTTATTTTATTTTTTGTTTATTTGTTTTAAATAAAATTTTATATTTTAAAAAAATTACACATAGAATTATTTTTCAAAACGTTATTTAATTTTCAAGATTTATGTAAGGCGCAGATGAAGATAAAGTCTTTGAAAATGATTTTAAAAATATCTCTTAATGAAAAAAAAATTGTGAAAATAAATGATTTAAAAATTTTTTTTAAAAAAGAAATAAATATAATCACATGTTTGATTGCTCAGGAAGTCAAGTGACATTTGTGCAGCAAATTGACTAAATTGATATGCTTGTTTTTTTTTTTTTTCAGAATTCATCATCTAAAAATCAATCTAGGCAATATTTAGATTTTGGTACTAACTTAATTTTTTAATATTTGATAAAATAACTGGAGTACTTGATGCCCTAGGTTCTTATCTGCTATCTTTTATTGTTTGGTTGTGTTAGCAGTGGTTTGGGATTATCTTAGAAACCAAAATATTGGAGAGCACACTCTAAATTAGTACCGACATTGAGCCAAGCAATCTTTCCAATATAATAAAGCCCATCCAGAGCAACAATAATCAAAAGTTGTATCAGCATGAGTTTAGAATTTAATAATAATAATAATAATAATAATAATAATAATAATAATAATAATAATAATAATAATAATAATAATAATAATAATAATAATAATAATAATAATAATAATAATAATAATAATAATAATAATAATAATAATTGTTATATATATATAGAATAATAACAATATAGGATAATAACAATTGACAATGATTGCAGATTGTCAAGCTAATTTCATAACTAGTGTATATAGCATGTAATAAATCAGTGGAACCTGGATCTAACGTATGACAGATACGGGTCACCAACTACTCCAGAAATATAAAGAAATCAAACGAGACCGACACACAACAGGTATAAAAACAAAAGTCAAAAGACTCTCGAAATCTTTTTCCTGCTACAGTGCTGGTGAATGCATGTTCAAGGAGATAATATTCCAAGTACTCAGCACCTGTAGGTAATCCAGCCAACTAGGACTGTGAACAGATCGTACTGATCTTTTATTATTTTATAACGACCAACTGGGCTCTTCGTGATTAATTAATTTATACCTGTCACAGGTAGAGTGAACTTATTTATAAACTTTTAACTTTGGTACGTGGGGAGCATTAGGATATTAAGATCCCCAACTGTTGTAGTTAGTTCTCCATATTAAATATATATGTGTTAGCTATTTATGTATATTAACCTATTTATTGTATATTAAACTATTATATTCAATACCTTGTCTATTTACTAAACAAAAGTTATCATTGCTGATCCGTTGGTGAAAGCCGGGACACAGCAAATTAAGTGGCACAGTCTGGAGTAAACCTTGTAAACAGGGGAGGGAGGATTCATTAGGAAATAGTGGTTAATAGCAAAAATTGAACGGTTTAGATTCATAATAAAAAATGTATTCGTTGAGTCAAAATAGCATAGGAGAATTCAGCGTAGATAACGTGTCCAAATGGCCGTTATATATAACCCAAATAGAATTTTTTTTACTTTGAATGAGTTAGATGATAATAAAAAGAAACTCGCAGCACTCATGTGTTTCGCAGGCAAGAGGGTGATCGAAATTATAAGTAAATATTTTGAACTACCATTGCCTGAGAAGGTTAAATATGAAGAAGTAATTAAAAAATTAAATGAACATTTTAGCCCATGTCCCTCTCGTCATATTGCAAGATTAACCCTGTGTAACAGAAAGCAATTAAAGGGTGAGAAAATAACAGAATATAATTTGGCTTTGAAAGAATTAGCTAAAGATTGTGGGTATGATTTTGTAGAGGAAATCCTTATGGATCAATTACTCTGGGGGATAGTGGATGACAGGTTTAGGCAACAATTGTTAGTAGAACCTGAATTGACATATGAAGTGGCCATTAAGAAGGGCATGGCATACAAGCTCATTTTAAGCAAGCTCAGGCTTTTAGAGCAAAGCCGGAAGAGAACGCAAAAATTGGTGTTTTCAAGACAAGTAATGAGAATGGTAGCCCTCGTGAGTCAAAAAGTAATCACACTAAAATTACCTGTTACTGTTGTGGTAAATTAGGTCATACTAAGAAAGAGTGCAAATGGAACAAAAACTCATGTTTCAAATGCGGTAAAAAAGGGCATTTGGCGCTAGTGTGTAAAAAAGAGGGTAAAATTGAAAACCTTATGTCAAAAAGTAGGGGAGGGAAACTAATAAGAAACCCCACGATTAAAAATCTATATGTGAAAGAGATAAAGCAGTTTATGATTAAAGTTAAAATTCAGGAAAAGGAAATAGAAATGGAAATAGACAGTGGATCAGCTATTTCTATAATGTGTCTTACAGATTGGGAAAGTTTGTCAGCAACTAATTTTAAGAGTTCGTTAGAGAAAACTAGCATTAAAGCGAAAGACATAAATGGTCACGAGCTTAAAATTTGTGAACAGATTACAGCGCCAATCCAGTATAATGGTAAAAAACGAAATCTACAGTTATATATCGTAAATGCAAAAATTAATCCCATTATAGGTAGAGATTGGTTCAGTGAATTAGGAATAGAAATTAATATTATTAAAGGGATTTCTGTAGGACAGGAAATAACTAGAAAATACCCAGAGCTTTTTAATGAAGAATTAGGGTTGATAAATACTAAACCAGTAGAAATAGAATTATTAGAAAATGCGCAACCTGTAGTTTGCAAACCACAAAAAGTGCCATTTGCACAAAGAGCGAAGGTTGAAGATAAGCTTAAATCTTTAGTTAAAAAAGGAGTATTAACGCCCATCGAAAGCCCTGATTGGGCTACACCGTTAGTGGTAATAACTAAACTGAATGAGGATGTTAGGTTGTGTGGGGATTACCGGGTTACAATAAATAAATATTTAAATAGGGGAGCCTACCTAGTTCCAAACTTAAGGGAAATACTGGCAGGGCTACAAAACATTTCGTATTTTGCCAAGTTAGATTTAAACTCTGCATTCCATCAGATTAGTGTAATGGATAAATCAGCAAAAAAATTAGCGCTTATGACCCATATGGGCTTATATAAATACAACAGACTACCGTTTGGCATTTCTATAGCGCCGAATATTTTTCAAGCAAAGATTAATGCTTTGTTACACGGTTTAGAGGGAGTCATTCCATATTTCGATGATATACTTGTCATGGCAAACTCGGAAGATAAGTTACGAGAAAGGCTCATCACTGTGTGCGAGAAATTACAGAAATTAGGCATAAAACTGAATGCACAAAAGACCGTATGGATGGAAAAAGAATTAACATTTTTAGGTCACTTAATTTCAGACAAGGGCAAGAAACCATCACCCCAGAAAGTAACGGCAGTTATGAATGCCTCTCCACCAATCAATGTCAAACAGCTGCAAGCATTTTTGGGATTGATGAACTTTTTCAAGCCTTTCTTGAAGAACAAGGCTCAGATTGCAAAACCCTTGTATGATTTATTAAAAAAGAATCAAAAGTGGAAATGGGAAAAAGTGCATCAAGAGGCTTTCCAGCAAACGAAAGCTTTACTATCATCAGATAAACTGTTAGTGCATTATAATAGCAACTTTAGAAGTACGTTTAACCACTGATGCATCTGAATGGGGAGTAGGAGCAGTACTATCTCATCCATGCTACAAAGGAGAGCGCCCCATTGCATATGCATCAAGGACTCTTTCAAAAGCAGAAAGGAACTACAGCCAAATAGACAAAGAGGCAATGGCTATTATTTTTGGCCTTAAAAAATTTCACCAATTCCTGTTTGGCAGAAACTTCACAATAATTACTGATCACAAACCACTACTTGGAATTCTAGGCCACAATAGACTGGCACCTGAACATTTAAGCCCATGCATAATGCGCTGGAGAAATATTTTGTCAGGATATGATTATATAACTCAAATATCAAAAAGGCAAAGAAATAGCACATGCAGATGCACTGTCACGAATTCCAGATAAACAAGAGAAAATTAGTACAGAGGTTGAAATAAATTATATAGATGCATTAAACTCAGACATATTAAATAGTAAAGGGGTAGCAAATTGGACAAATGCCAATCAGGGCTACCAGATATTAAAACAATGGATTAAAAATGGCTGGCCAGATTCAAGGCCTGAATATGTTGATCCGAGTTTTTGGGTAAATAGAAATAAATTATCAACTTGTAAAGACTGTGTGCTAATGGGTGATCAAGTTGTGATTCCTATGGAGGGCAGACAACAAGTTTTAAATTTACTGCATGAAGGGCACCCAGGAGTGGTACAGGCAAAAGCACTAGCTCGTAGCTACATATGGTGGCCAAAAATATCAAGAGACATCGAGTAAAATATTAAAAAATGTGCACCATGTCAGAGACAGATGAATATGCCAAACAAAGAGTACAACTCATGGCCAAAGGCAACAACAGCTTGGCAAAGACTTCACATAGACCATGCTGGTCCAATAAATGGTAAGATACAGTTGGTGATTATTGATGCATATTCAAAGTGGACAGAGTGTAGAGTAGTGAAAGATGTTAGTGCCAATGAAACTGTTAAGATACTAAGTGCAGTATTTGCTTTCCATGGACTGCCAGAAACAATTGTGTCTGACAATGGAACAGCATTTATGGCTACAGAAACTGAAGAATATTTCCAGAAGAATGGTATCAAACCCATTCGGACACCAGCTTACCACCTGGAGTCGAATGGACTGGCTGAAAAGGCAGTACAGAATATAAAGAGAGCCTTAAGAAAACTAGATAACCAGGATCTTCAGAGTGCTATCAATGATGCAATGCTACATCAACACTCAACGCCATCAACAGCTACAGGAAAATCACCAGCAGAATTACTAATGGACAGGAAATTGCGCATTAAACTATCATTACTGCTTCCAAACCCAACCGAAAAAATGGATAGTGAAAATTATACAAACATTTTTGCAAAAGGAGATAGAGTTTGGGTCCGGGATATGCTACGCAAAAAATGGGTAGAAGGGATAATTACAAAACTGTTATCACAGCATATAGTAATCATCCAGTTACAAGATGGCACAACATATAGAAGACATATAAACCATCTCAGACACCGTGTTGTAGAAGAACTGCAAATGTTGACACGTATACCAAATGAAGCAGGATTACAGGACCAAGAGAAATTGGATATAGAGCAACAAGCAGAAACAAAAGAAGAGACAACACCTGACATTAATGAAACAGATGTGATTCCTATGCCAAAGCCAGATGAAGGAACAACAGATATATGCAGACCAAAAAGGAAAACACAAAAGCCGTTTAAATTGATATAGGATAATAACAATTGACAATGATTGCAGATTGTCAAGCTAATTTTGTAACTAGTGTATATAGCATGTAATAAATCAGTGGAACCCGGATCTAACGTCTGATAGATATGGGTCACCAACTACTCCAGAAATATAAAGAAATCAAACGAGACCGACACACGACAGGTATAAAAACAAAAATCAAAAGACTCTTGAAGTCTTTTTTCTGCTACAGTGCTGGAGAATGCATGTTCAAGGAGATAATATCCCAGGTACTCGGCACCTGTAGGTAATCCAGCCGACTAGGAATGTGAGCAGATCGTACTAATCTTTTATTATTTTATAATGCCCAACTGGGATCTTCGTGATTAATTAATTTATACCTGGCGCAGGTAGAGTGAACTTATTTATAAACTTTTAACTTTGGTGCGTGGGGAGCATTAGGATATTAAGATTCCCAACTGTTGTAGTTAGTTCTCCATATTAAATATATATGTGTTAGCTATTTATGTATATTAACCTATTTATTGTATATTAAACTATTATATTCAATACCTTGTCTATTTACTAAACAAAAGTTATCATTGCTGATCCGTAGGCGAAAGCCGGG